>CM056993.1:285298466-285898466 GCA_029891345.1 Dryococelus australis
TACTGCAAGAAATTTTTCTTTAAAATCTTTGCTTTTGAAATTATCAAGATGTGAACAACATTTTAAAATTTCAGCTAGTATACCGTTGCCAGTTATTTCCTCTAAATTCATGTACTGAGACATTTCTTCGTTTCTGCAGCATATCTTCATCCATTTTAAACAAACGGCTTCGTCGAAAATGTTATACTGTGCTCTTATTGAACGTTGTCCGTGCAGCTACGTAAGAAACCTAATACAACCTCATTCACTTCATGCTCTATATCACTACCCCCCCCCCCCCACGCACACGACTATTGGCAGTTGTGAATTAATAGATTAGAAATCATAGAGCTCAATTCTTGTGCACGCGACCTAATTTCTATTAATACTGCTGTGCTTTCAATTGTAAACGAAGCTTTAAGGGGGTAGTTTCACTCGCAACTTGGATTTTTGTTTCAGCGTAGCTTACTTTCAAACACATTAATTGAAAACGAGGACTGTCAGGTCATAGGATATAACTCAACCGATAATTTTAAGTCTTCGATATTTTGCCCATGTCGTTTATGTTGTATATGTAACCGTAATGAAGATGAACTTATCATTTATACTTCTTCAGACTCACATGAAAAAATGCGTACTAAAATCAGTTCGTTCTGGTTTCAGGAATTTTGTAAAGTTGTTCTGCATGTAATAGTAATGTTTAAATTTTATATTAAATCTTATCAGTAAGTTATAACGAGTTATAAAAAAACACAAGAAGACAAGGTTATAGTACCTTCATGGTTACACTTTCAACTATTCTAAAGCCTTTCTAAAGTTATACTTTAAGGCTATTCCTCACCCTAACGCAAACAAAGCTTAACAAGTCTAGGAAATTACACCAAATGGAAAATGCACTGCATTTGTGCGCACTCAATTTAATAACATTTTGCGTGAGAACTATTTTTTACTAGGGTTGCCAACACACATATATTCTCACTGTTTTTATCCACATAAGTTAAAAATTAAACATTATAATTTATAGATAAATCGTAAGTAAAAGTCCAACGCAACAAAAATAAAATAAATTTATGATAAAGGATGTATAAAACGTTTGTGGTACGTGACATAGTTATGAAACAATCAAACACGTCAAGAACAGGATCTTTTTTGAAGGTTTTATTGAGAAAAGAGCGTGATAATACTGCGAATACACTATTGACCACATTACTTATAAGAAGGCATGCTCTTTCGTGACATAAAGAAATTTGATCGCATAGTTTTTGCATCAACACATTTTACAACAACAAAATTACAACTCTTGTGTTTTTGGGGAGTATTTATTAATAAAATAACCGAAATCATTTACAGAAAATTTAACAAGGGCTAATGAAAGCTCATGACTTAATTAATTTTGAAACATGCTTAGCAAAACTTATCTTACGGAAAAATTATGGACGTGTACAAAAAAAAAACATGCCAAAATATCCTCAATGCGAAAAAAATTCATATAGTGATCTTAAAATTTTCTTGAAGTAACTAATGGCATTTTATTTAATTGTGTACTATCTCATTTCTGTAAGTGAGTTAGTTTTTATTGTTCGTACATAGCAAAAAATTAAAATTGTGAACTTGACAGGCCATTGCGTAACAAAATGCAGTCTAACATATTTTCGAAATCGTATGTTATGACTATAAGTTGGACAGTCTTTCACACAATACAAAATAACGCATTTTTCGGTAACCAGCTGTACCTAAGACAGTCTGTTAAGGTGGTAGCCTATTGAAGGAATTTTGCATGTCTGAGGCCTAAAAGCGTGAGAGCGCTAGGGGCGACCTAGAAATGCGCATCAACTCTCTCATCGCCCCTACGCGTAAAGCACTGAACGAACTGGTGCGAAGTCTTGCAGTAATATTAGAAATAAAGATTTGCTGAACGTCCCTATTTCAGTTTTAATGTTTTGTGCCGGAATGCTCAAGCCTAAAAATGACAGTCAAAACGTCCCTTTGAGCCATTTTCACTACCACAAAAACATGCTCTAAAGAGAAATGGAGGAACTGAAAAACGTATACGAAGGCGTGATATTTCTCAAATGCTTTTCGTAAGCAGATTTCAGTTAGACACGTTGTACGGTTTTTTAATAAAACGTTTTCTGCTGGAACTCTGCATACCTTAACGGCCAGCTGTGATGGAGGGCGTTTCCGGCTTCACGTACTCCAATAACAACAGACAAACTTGTGGCTACAAGGTCATCATGCTCAGCAACGTATTTTATAGCTGAGCGTCTTTATTCAGTTGAAAGACCTTTCCTGAAGGGAACATATTTGATTATTTATTATTTGCTTACCAATGCAATGAATGAAATTGGGTAGAAAGGTGTATGGTATTTTGTCACTTTCAGTCACAGTGTCCTCTAATTGGGACGTGGCATATGAAGTGGCTTGAATTGTCTGCACTGTACACAGCAGAACATACCATCCAATGATAAAGGTTCCCTACCTGCGGGAGATACCATTTGCTGCTGAGACTATGTTCCTTAGCCACATAAATCACTGTTGCCACAAACATAAAGCATAGATTGAATATCAGTACAGTTCCGATCAATAGATTCATTTGTTGCAAGATTAACTGTGTTTTGCTCGATGCTATACCTAATCGTTTGCTAGTTTACACATCTGCCACTTAAACGTAGAAGTGAATTTGACGGCACAGCACGTGTTTAATTGGAGTCTTGCCACTCTCTCGTGAGTGGCCGCAATACATTCCGTTTCTCTTGGATCCACTCTGGTTACTGGTTCCTGCTGCGTGCACCGAGTGTGCACAGCAATGAGCAATTAGTAATGAGCAATGAGCAGTGAGTAATTTCCGTAGGCATGGTTTTGTGGAGAAATATCCTTGAAGTATAGCTACTTTAGCAGGGCTTCAGGGGAACTAGAAATTGCAGTGAAAGGACTATAAGCGGGCATCGTGTTGAAAGTGTTGAAGGGAAGTGTGCTTCTTGTTGACAGATGCCGTTCATCGAGCTGACGCCGTCGTCTGCGCCGAACCCGACCCGCTCGCGCCGCTCGCTCGGCATCGACTGCGACGGCAAGACGGAGGAGAAGCGCTGCTGCCGCTACCCGCTCATCGTCGACTTCGGCTACCTCGAGTGGGACTGGATCATCGCGCCCAAGACGTACGAGGCGAACTACTGCGCCGGCGACTGCCTCTACGCCTTCCTGCCCAAGTACCCGCACAGCTACATCATCCAGGTGACGAACCGCACCATCTGCTGCGCGCCGCGCAAGATGTCCTCCATCTCCATGGTCTACTTCAACACGGAGCACCACATCGTCTACAGCACGCTGCCCGGCATGACGGTCGAGAAGTGTGGCTGCTCCTAGGGGAGGAGCAAGGAGCAACTGTGACGTCTTGGAGGATGACAACCAGGGACGAGGACATTTCGCGAATATCGTACGGCGACAAGCTACGCTCCATAACCCTCTGTGTATCGGGAACTCATTGCGTTGTTCATTGGCTCTTTTTCTGTTTTAAAAGCGCGCGGGACATAAATTAACCCTTCAGTCCTTGAGAATATGTTGCACAAGAAGTATACTGCTCACAAAAAGTTTAGTATACACCCCGTTCGCCAACGAATACGTAATAATTATGTTTCTAGTAGGAGTGGATCGTACCTACGTGTAAATCATGTAAACACTGGCGTTTCCTTTCCCCCTCCCCTCCCCCTTTATCATGGACATGCGTATTACACATACACAAAAACACATTAGGTTTAATTAACTCCAGGTCTTAAAACCAGCCGTGATTGAGGAATGCGTCATTTTGCCTCAGGAAATGTTTAATGATATTGTTTTTGGCATGCCTCGTCGGATACAAGCGTGCCTCAGGAATCATGGAGGTCCTACACGTTATTGAAGTTGCCAGTGCATCTGAGAATACCATTTTTTGTTGGTATTGAAACTGTTGAGATTCTTTTGTTTAAGTTGTTTGTCAGTTTATGCATTTTGTTTGTTTTATACTTGGATGATGTAAATGTGTATTGTGTATTTTTTTCTACTTTACGTTTCTTCAATACAACATCCTGGATTCTGATATATGCTAAACTTTTAGTGAGCAGTATGTATTAATTGTCGGCGCTGTACTACACAACGGGACAATGGCTGGTGTTTTGAGCGTCTTTGATGAAGTTTCTGCATTTCTCATTCTCGAGTGGTTTATCTCGACGTCAAGGAAAACGCAGTACGTTGCTCACTGACAGCGACAAGCACTCTCGACCCAAGTACAGCGTCCACCAAAAAATTTAATTGCTGCAACACTTGAGGTCGTAAATTAATTATGGACTGAAGGAGTTAGTCTTAAAATTGTTAAATGAAATCCCCGGATATTTGGCAGCCAGTGTTAGAAATACAATAAATGGCTATTCTAAATAAAAATTTTCGCCAACGTTGTCATAAAATATTTTACTACTAGCGTGATGAATTCTTGTAGCATAAAACCTCGTGCTGCATATAAGTGTAAACACTAAACAGTGTAAGAAACAGCACTTTCTCTGACAAAATAATTGTTCACAAAGTTGGCAAAACTTGCTAGTCGGTATTGCCCTTTCTTGGAACTCTATGCTGGCCCCCAGATAGTAGTAAATCAATATTATCATTTGCAACATTAGTTCATGTCACACGCCCTTTGAAGAAGCCGTAATTCGTAAATTTACGCCAAATACGTTAACTGAGGTCCACGGGTTTTCAAAAGGCAGCGTTGAAGAAACTAAGAAAGTGCAGCGCTAGATGATTGTTTTTGCCAGTTCTGCGAGCAAGTATTTTTGGTAGACTGGTTAATTTATTTTGCGAAGTTTTTTCCTCTGTGTTAGCTTGTCAAAATGTGAGGCATAAACTCTCGGTAGAAATGTATCACTTACTCATAAAATTAGTAATGCCCATTTATTTAGGTTAGCCCTTTCTTGGTTTATGCATACAGGCTCCCATAAACTTGTAGAATACTATTAACGTTTGCAGAGTTAATTCTATGACTCGCGCGCTTTTAAACCCAGACCACAGGATTCGGTACGTGATTCCTTGCAGGTTCATTATTGGGTTAAAGCTATTCACGTCATGTCTTGTTACCTGTGGCCCAAATAAAATAAAGTAACTCGAGCCTACACAAATGTTGAATTATAGATTATACTGAATTGAATTTGCGAAATTTTTGGGTCCCTTAACGACAGCAGTTCGCGCTTGCAAATAGTCGATTCTGCTGCGCCGAGCCACTTCCTTCACGGTTCCTTAAACACTTCTGAGCTTACTTTGTGCCCTTCCGCATGGATACTTGCCACCGACCTTACGAATGAACTCTTTCGGGCATATCGTATAAATACGAATGTAGAACAGTCAATCCAGTTCGTTAAATATGTAGTGCGTGGCTGCCTACACTCGGGGCGCCAGTCCACGAACTTAAACGTCGCCATAGTGCAGGATTGTCTATGTTCCGAGCGCCAGTCCACTACTTATTTAACATCGCCGTAGTGCATGATTGCCTATTTTCTGGGGGATAGTAGACTAACTTATTGAAGATCGCCGTAATGCATGGCTGCTTATATTCTGGGCGACAGCGCAGAAATTTATTGAAACTCGTCACAGGCATGGTTGCCTATGTCCTAGGCGACAGTCTGTCTACAAACTTTTCGACTGTGGTAGCATGTCATTTTAGGTGTTGCAATGAACAAATTTCTTTCCATTTAGAACTATATAAATAGCAGTGGAGCGTCCTGTAAATACGCCAGAACCAATAAACTGGTGCTTGTGTTCGTCATTATTGACATCAGCTATTTATTACTTTGAGTAAAATAGTTTCGACGAAAAATTTCAGCCACATGTGAGGGACTTATCTTCTTACACGTTTTCTTTTCTGTTTGGCGTACTTAATAAAATCCGCTTCCTGTGCAACACCCACCCTGTAGACCACCATGCCTGGAAGGGCTAAGTGACTGTACAAACTTCCTTAAATCAAATGTTTCCCCTTGTTCTGAAATTTCTGATATATCTCTCCGACACATGAATAAAGGAACCAGTTTCATTTGTGGCCAGTTTAAACACTGCACTTTTAAAAAGACGTTAAGCTGCCACTGGAAATTTTCATAGACACGCTATGCAACCTGTAATGTCCCCATTTACTTGAAGGCTAATTTCGTTAGGGTTCTAACAATGAAAGAAACAGAAAGTTGGAACTTATCACCGCATTATATTAAAGATGCGGCTACTTTTGTTTGAAATGCGCTCTCATTTATCAGACGCCAGTAACGGGTTCATCATTATCTTTATAACTGCTGTTCTGCCTAAGTTCGCGATGAAACCATCACTTACAGGGGATTTTAGAGAACGCGCTCTTGTAATAAAAGTAAGTGAAATTTATACTAATTTGCCTCATTTGTTAGTAAACTATAATAAATTACTCTTGAATTAAAATGTTTTATTGCAGGTTGCATAATACCCCTGATGTACTCGAATGGCCACTTCAAGATGAAATAATTTTTATTATCCTCTGCCTACAATTTTTACATTAAAACGTATCCAGGTAGGAGCGCAGAATCTTTTTCGAAAAGTTGTATTCAAAAGTGTTTAATTACCGCGAAGAAGCTATATGCAGTCTTCCCCTCCCCACACAATGCTTATATAACTATGTTGAAATATGCCAGCGTTGAATTGATTAAAAAATATGTTTCACCTAAAAAATGAGTACAAAGTGGAAAATTTTTTCTCAACCAAATTTTACATTTGACAACTAGTTAGGAAACGGAATTTTCATTATTAAAGATACATAATCAATACAAGTCAGTGTTTATAGGAAAAACATATAGTGAAATGTATTTGGTTTTGTTTTGATAGACATTGACGTTTATTCCTATAAATAAAAAAAATGTAATTTGTTTGTTCTATTATAAGATTGTGGATTTTATGTATAAACTATTAATTCTGACTCAGGCAGATTTTGTAAATTTTGAAAATTAAGTCTGTTTGGCGTATGTTCCCCCAAGCAGAAGCAGTCAGAATGAGGAATAAATGTAACAAATTTTATATGCTACCGTAAATAATAATGTAATTTGCACAGAAATAAAAAACTTGGCATGTTGAAGTGTTGTTATGGACATACAAATTCGGATCCCAACTTTGGAAACCCATTCTATCAATACGTTGTCAAGTTAATTGATATTGCCTGAATAGGCAAGTACAGTTTTTAATTATGTGTAAAATTGATTGCCTTATAATATTTTTTAACCTTTTGGGGTGATGAATAATGATGTTTTACATATGAATACCTGTTCTCTTATTAAAAAATTGCATTCAATAAAAGCGTGGGTAGTATAATTCTTATTTACAAATCTACTTATTAGAGAATATGTACTGCAGATGAATTAATTCTAAATCAGTACAAATATCTGATATAATAGGTACGGTTTGGAAACGATATTTTCAAAGGAAACAGTTAAAAAAATATGAATAAGTAAACATGTACAATTCTTGTATATTAGATGTTATTAAAAATTCTTTTTTCGAAACTGTTTAAATAAAAAGAAATTACATTTTACCAAAAAAAACTCATCAAAACAGACATATTTAAAAATAACATTCTTTCAAATTCTTGCCAGGCAAAATAACTCTGAAAAAATATATTTGTTACAAAGATGTTTTAATGTCCTGATGTGATATTTGCGTTCACGAAAGTTACGAAAAACCGTATTTTACAAATTTAATGCGGGACTCCAAGTTTCATAGCCTGGAAACTTTATAGAAGAGATACAATCCTAAGCATTCTTAGAGTACCCTGTGAATTTTGAGTATTGATTTTGTTATACAATATTTTTGAAAGCCTTTTTAATGCGCTCGTATTTATGACTTAAAATATTCTTTTGTGCAGCAAATGAGAAATATGTGTAAACAGTTATATTTTTAGATATGTTTTCTGTAGGAGTGGTTAATTACTAAAAACGTATACTGCAACTGCACGCATGTAGATTATTAACTTGAATACGAGCGTAGCTAGCTCTATTGATCTCATGAAATGCTTTACTCAGGAATTTAAAGGCTAAGACAAATATGAACTGCAAAAAGATTTATGCCCAAATTTTTATAGTGTTCGCTTTAATATAATAGCTACTGCTTTTTATTCATAATTTAAGAAAAAGTGTTCTCATAAGTTATTGTTACTTAAATAAATGTAAATTTAAATTTTTATTGCATTTTTGGATGCCTGAAAAATATTGTGTATATTATTTTATGACATTTTTGCATTTTATATTTAAATTTTTGGATGTTTTGTGGTTATATTTATTTGAGATAAAATGTATTTTTGTATGTAACAATATGCTACTTTTGACATTTGTTAAGAAATTTTAAGTATCATATTCTAGAATAGTATTAAAATAATGAATACTTCATATTATACTAAATATATAATGTGGTATGTTAAAAAAACTGAAAGAAGTTAATTGAATTTTGATTTACAATTATGACTTTTTATTCAACTGTCTACATAACTGTCCTTGTCTTAAAAATAGTTGTAGTAAATAGAAAAAGTATGCAGAATTTTGTGCCAATACCACAGTCAGTCACGTTTACAAGGCGAACACTTGAATTATTTGCACACTAGTTTTAACCCGTGGCTTCGCTCGCATGAAATTTAGGACCTGAAATAACTATTGGGTGCTCTAGCCACTGGTATACTACGGCCACACTATTGGGTTCTCTACCCACTGAGCTACTGCGGCCACATTATTTGGTTCTCTAACTACTGGACTACTGCGGCCCCATTAAATGGTTCTCTACCCATTTAGCTACTGCGACCCCCTTTATGGGTTCTCTAGCCAGTGGGTTACTGCAGTCCCACTATTGGGTGCTCTAAACACTGGGCTACTGCGGCTCCACTATTAGGTTTTCTACCCACTGGGATATTGCGGCCCCACTATTGGGTTATCTGCCCACTGACAAAAAAGTAAAACGAATTCGCAGTTCTCTAGCCACTGAGCTACTGCGGCACCACTGTTGGGTTCTCTACCCACTGAGCTTCTGAGGCCCCACTTGATATATATCTATCCACTGGGTTACTGCAACCGCACTTGAAATAACTCTAGCCACTTGGCCACTACGGCTTTTTGGAATGAAATGTTTACAGTCCATAGAAAAAAAAGAAAGGAAAAATGTCGAAAAATGTTTTAACAATGCTTTTTTATGCAGTAATCAAGCTTAATCTAGTACCTAATTACAATTAAAATTTTTCCTGAAGAAATTATATATTTTCTCGGGATAAAAAGTAGGCTATGTCACTATCTGGACCTCAAACCATCCATGTGCAAAAAATCACGTCGATCCGTTGCTCCATTTTGACGTGAAAGTAGGACAAACAAACATACAAACACACTTTCGGATTTATATAATAGTACGGATTATGAAAAATAAGTCAAAATACATTCAATACGTACGGTTTTAAGAGGAATTTCTTGAGGGGATCTTTTATTTTCCTATATCATACTTATAGACAAGTACTGTTTTCAATTACATTTCTATTGGGCTACTTTTAGAGTTGGAATGTTTCTGTAGTGTTGATAGAGTAGCTGAGATTTTAGATGATTGATCTCCATAAGTTTTCAAGTAGCGTGTATTATAAAAGAAACTATTAACCTGCTATATTGATGGCATTCCTCGTCAACGTAGCACTTTAATGCCTAAGTGTGAGCAAACACACTCTAGTCCATACAATACAAAAGCACCGTAAAAAGATTTACCCTTCTGCAACAAAAATAGGTTCTGTATTCTATTTTAAATCTTGCGCCCATCTTGCATTTGCAGTAGCAGTAACTTAAAGTGTTCCTTTTCATATTTAATAATTGTGAAGTCTAAGGCGATAGCTACACCCACAGTAATCCAAACATTTTAGCAAAACGTTCATCCAAACACTCAAAAGGAGAACATGGTTTCAACGGGTTGTGTAGGTTAACAAAAAGTCACTGAAAAAAAAAAAAGTGAGCGGAGCTTTTATGCAAGGTTCTGGTATCTGTAAAAATTAACTTCAGGCCACGAGGTATTCTCATAAAATATAGCAATACACGTCACGAATTTGTATTGCCATTGTGTTTCTGCCAGGCATGGAGAGCATAGAGAAGAAACACTGGCCAGAGTCCGCATGCGAGTTGCGCAGTAATCACGCCGTATTCCAACTCTGGACTGATCTTTTGCCAGCAGCGCTATACAAAAAATGTGGATCTGATTCTAGGTTAGAGCACTGCGTATGAACGAAACTGCTTTGAAAAGTTTGTACATTTCCTCTAACTTAATTGTAATGCAACTAGAATATTGTGAGATTTTGAAGATATGTTAAGCATATAAAATGTCCGCCGAAAAACTAAATATAAACTAACATTTTCATTACTATTCAAGGTGTTTTTGAATCATGTGGGATTCAAACCACAGCATCTATGGATTAATATAAACAAAAATCCAAGCTGCAAAATGATCGGAAAATTCATCTAGTATTTTTTAATTTAACGCCGGGTGTCCGCAGCTACACGATCTTGCGTACGTACAAGTTGCATACAGCGAAGGCGAAATGAACCATAATATATTATCGGTTGTTCACGGTAAAATGAGCACTTTTAAAAGACCTGCTTAACATCTACTTGTATGCACGTTGCGTTTTCTTCCGCATTATGCAATATTAACACTGCCATCCGCCTCATCACTTTAGTCATGCGTCGATCAGGCGAAACTGTGAAATTATTAGGAGAGTAAATATTTTACAGATCTGGTAATTTTCACACTTCAGTGCATAAAAAACCCCGAAAGCTAAAGAAATAATTTAAATTATCATAAATTGGTTACCTAACACTTTTTATTCGACTTTAAGATATGGAACTACTCCCAACCATCGTTAACAGTGACTTTCTTCTAAGGTTGATTTCGAAAGTGCTCACTTTATCGTGAACAGCATTTAGCTACGAGTGAAACGTATACTCGCACGTACACTATCGCGCCAATTCCGTTCGCCTTTTTCATGCCCTCTCCACGCATATACAATCATTTTAGTTAAGTATTTTGATAACCATTAACGCAATTACAAATTGTTTCGTAGTTGTTACACTGCGGGAGATTAAGTATTTTATACATTTTTATAAAATTATGCATTCTCATAAATTTATGCAAAAAAAATTTACCTCTTAATTTTTATTATGTTGCCTGGCCATACTGTTGTTGAAGATGAAAGCTTAACGACAGGATAAGTTTAAATTTCTGAAATGCGTTGCAATTCTTCGCAGAACATCATAATCTTCTGATTCCACCCAAAATTCATTTTATTCCACTGTTGAAGGTGGTAAAAAAGTGTTCAAATTTCCTAAAGATATTGAACGGTACATGTGATTATAATAATATTTGTACTGCAGTTTTAAGAAGTTCAAGCACTGTAAGTACTCAGTAGCATCAACTTCGTAGTTCGAAGTGATGCAGTAGTTATGCCGACTAAGTTGGTATGCATGTACAGGGCAAAAAAAATTAGCGACCGCTCAATAACATTGCTGTTGCCACTCTGGTATACACCTTATTTACTCTATTCTTGCAGATACAAGTGGATAAATTTTCACAAGTCGATTACATGCTGTACGTACAAGGTCGAAGAAGAAAGCAATGATGTTGCGCTCAAGCATATATAGCGAATCGAGTGTGCTCACAACTTCTGTCTGTGACAGCTAATCGATTATATATATATATATACACACAGAAAGACCTCTACATACATAATAATGGCGTTTTACATTAAGTTACTTTAACTTAAAATCGGAAAAATTATAATATATAGAAATACTTTACACATTTTAAATTAATCCAAAATGAATATAACAAAAATACACGTGTTCAAGAATGAAATGAATGAAACAATATTTTAATTTGAATGCATAAATTATCTTCTCCAAACAGACAAAACTTGGAGTAAAGAGTAAAATTCCTTCAATTATTAAGTAATGTTTATCTTCTCAAATTGTACAAACTAAGCAATTAAAAATAACCAGAACATGTTTTCATGAAAGAGAAATTATTTAGGCAAAACGAAATTAATAATCATAAAAAAATTAATTTTAATAACATAAATAAAAAAATGAAATTTGCCTATACAACTGTCAGAGATGGTATTGATTTAAATAAATGTGGAGTTATATGGCCACTCCACATGCCACTTAAACACTGATGAAAATACATTATTAACACCCAACACTTGAAAAATCCTTAATGGCTGGTTGGGGCGACAAGCTCCCAAAGTGCCTTTAAGATGCAAGGCCTGTAAATGAACATGCATACTTAGGGATTGAAGTATTTGATTGATTTTTCAATAATTTCAAACCATTTGACAGCTCACGTCTTTAAGCAGATCTAACGCAGAAAGCCTGTCGGAGCTGATTCGGGAAAAATGAGCATGTGCTCGCTGAATTACGGGGAACTTACACTCTGAAAGAGGTGGAGAGGCACTCCTCCCAGGCAGTGAAATAAACGTCATAGAATGTTCCTGTTGCCAAAGAAGTTCAAAACTATTGTTCGTGACGGAAGACAAAGTCAATGTCGAGTTGCCCTGGAGACGTGATATCCGCACCTGCTCCATTGGAAGCTTGCTTCAGAGTAAATGGTTGCCTGCGCCTTTCTGGCCTCTTAACGTGGAGATGCCAGAAGCGTAAAAGAAATTGAAAAAATAGGGTTATGCTCTTAATTGATTCGAATATACAGATCGTAAAGCTCCCTTAACTAAATGCAATTGAACAGTGTCGCTAGCAAAAACTTACATGTTCTCTATATTAAACAAACTACTCAACTATACACATCAATGCATATTAACTTAGTCAATTTTACGTATGTGTAATGCTGAAAGTGTGTTTATCAGAGTAAGTAAACCTGTAAACATGTACACTTCTTACACTTGCTAGATTTATTAAAACATATAATTTGATATGCCCCCAGTCAGGTGATAAATACCTTTGGGGGCTAGACTTAGGTTGCCATAGGTGAAGCGTGTGCTCCAAGTGGGAAGTCATTAACACTTCTCTTAAACTTAATTTATGAATTACATTTTGTAGCACAGCTTACTTGCTGGTTGCACTTTGTGTAAACTGTGGAAGGTTTTTCTCTGCTTCTGGGAAATACTAACACTCGCAAACACTCAATGATGCAAAATGGCTTCGGTTGTTCATAGGTGCACTGATCAGTGATGCTATAAACCTTATGTCGCCTTCATGTAAGTTATGCCCTGGCGGTGCAGAGCTGGGTGTGAGCACACGTGTCGGTTGGTTGGGATCCGAACCACGGGACTGTCCTGGTGTCTCCCATGTTGTCGGATCAAAGTGGGACCATCAGCTGACTCTCTCGGTGTTGAGCGAAGTGGATGCTTTCCCAAACACCATAGAAATACTGCAGCTGACAGCCATGTCCGATGTTCTAGTCGTCGTCACCGTTCTCGGCCATTGCTGTATTGTGGTTGCAGCGAACAGCTGCAGAGACCAGTGAGTTTCGACTAACATCAAGTTCGATCTTAGCTCTCGATCCAGTTAGCAGCTTGGAACGTTCGCTCCGCGAATACCCTCGGTACCTTCAGGCGTTTGCTGTAATCATTTAATTTTCAATAGTTTGAAGTGTCGCTTCATATTTGACATGCGTGTCAACTTGTCTACTTCAATAAATTTTGTGTGTACTCCATTTTCCTGCCAAACCAACTGTCCTTCCATACCAAAGAACTTAATTCCTGTCCCCATGTATGGTGTTATAAACTATTACGTGAAGTATTTTTGAACTGCTTTAAATTAATAATACTCGCAATGTGGACTGCTATGGACAATACACCACACCTAGAGAATTGGGCCGAGCGAGTAGGTATTGAACACAGTGGTGGAATATAAACTTCTCCTAAATTGCAACTGCAATATAGCCCAAGATGTTAAAATTTTATTTGACCATTACTTCCCTGCACACACGTTTGTATGAAACTACACATATAAAAGGACGATTCATTCACATTAAAGTTATAGTCAAGAAACGTTAAAACAGTAGACGGCATTTTTGGATCACTGATTGACGATTATTAAAGAAATGTTACTAGAATGTGAGCCTAATGTTAGTGAAGAATTAACACTACTGTGCTGCTGAAAATACCTTGCAGAACTTTTCTCAAATTGACTCATCCGCCTCCAAGCAGCACTCGGAACTATGCGTACGTCTCACATGTTCCATAAACTCCTTGTAGTTTCTTGCCCCTCCTTGATATTTTGAGCCGCATTTTCGGGTGTATAAATAAAGCGCCCGCCAGTCTGAATAATCGTGCAGTCTTCCTCTATGAGTGATGCGGGCTGGCTGGCGAGGGAATGGCGTCGAGATCGTAATCTGCAGTTAGGCTCCATGGTGCTAGGTGCTGCAATTTTGAAAGTTGAAAAGCTAAGTAATCTTATTTGTGTTGTTTTTAGTGCATTGCCCTGGTAATTAGTATATTACTTACATAGTTGGAATGTGGAATTGTAGAAATCTTTATGTCTTTCATGCATTTGGCAGTATAGGTCTTTTTTAATAGTTACTTTTAATTTTCTGGCATCTCTTAGATATTCCGGGAAGGTAAATACCTTTTTAAAATGGGTATTTTTTTTGAAGAGTGGTAGCTACCACATTTTTCGATTCTCTGTCAATAGAGTGAATCATAGAGATTTTTTTAATGTTAATTTTATTCCAAGGTTGTCTGTTTTTTTTATTGCTTGTTATGGTTTTGCTGTTTTTTGTCTCTCATGCTTCATTTTGAAAGAGTTGTATTATCTTAGTTATGATTTTATTGAGACAGGTTAAGACCTTTGATTTTCTGTATGTTGCAGTATATTTTCATGCCTTGCCCCAGTTTGGCAGCATCAAGCAGTATTACTTTATATTTAATAAAATAATTCCTTTTGTGTAATATTTTTGTAATCTAATACATTAGAATTTTCCTGAATTGTGTGTCTGGTGCTGACTGTAGTTTTGTGTAACCTTTTCTGCATTTTTCTAATCCTCGTTATGTCCCAAAGGGGCGTAACAAGTTATTTCAACCACTGGTACATTTCGTTTAATAAGTACTGAGGGGCAGTCCGTCTGCAGCGTCACTTTCATTTGGGCTTAAGACACTATGTGTAACATTTAATTTCATACATATATTACACCATTTTTACAGTGCAGGTCTCCGACAGACCACAAGTGCCGGGTCTGCTTAACTTTTGATGTTACAGCATCACTGTTCATGTAATACCGCAAGTGAAGTAAATATCTGTTCAAATCTACGAGTGTTCTTCTCTTTTACCCTCCTGGGTACATAGGGCGCTGCACCCTTATGCAGTACTCCCAATGTTTTTAACCTAATATATTTCAGGGATATGTGTTGCCCTGCAGCCTCGTAGTGTAAATCAGTGTAAGTTTTATAGTAGGTATAACAACAGCATCAGTTCATCACGGCTGATGCGTCCAGGGTCCCACAGGGCCATGGACCAACTACACACATCATTAACTCTCCCTGAGTTATGGTACCGGGCAATATTCGCCATTTTTTCCTCAGCCTAGGGTATCAGGTAGGGCGAGAACCCACTTCACCTGCCCTGAAGCTCCTCGCCAAGGTCATAAATGCATTTCAACTTGTGATGCAACAAGAACTACAGGAGTGCATAAGTCAGCTTCCCGTAACTTTTAGGGTCATCCAGCAGCAGCAACTACAAAAAAGTGAGTACAAGTGTGACTAGATGAACAGTGCATGATGATACAACCAAAATGACCACATGTACCTGTTTGCCATGCTCACATATTATGGCATTTTTAGTGTTCTTCATGTCCTTCTTACACATCGCGAGACATCTAGTGTACTATTTGTGGTTTTACATGGAATAAATAACCATGATTCATGAAGAGTTATTTTTAAAAATGTGCCAGTAAATTGCATTAAAATGTTCTTGTAGACTGTAACATACCTATTTTCTACTTCACAACGGACATTTTAGTTGTTTTGTTCGTGTTTGCACATCATGCAAAATTTAAGGATCATTTGTAGCAACCTGATAGCGTGAGGTGGTGCGATAAGGAGTGAGATGCTATTTCAGGGGTGGTAAACTTATGTAAAGGTATTGGAATGTTTTGGCATTACCCAATTCGATGCCAGGCAATACTGATTGTTGGTGTCGATGATGAAAATGATGAGACTGGAGATTCTGCTGCTCTCGAGATGCTGTGGGCCATTCACCTGGACATTGAATTTCTTTCATTGATGCGTTATACCCCTGTTACTTATGTACTGAATATTTACTAATGGTGTTTTCTGAACGGTCAGCCTATTACACGCTGACTCACATACCTTAAAGAGTTGCACTTAATTGCTGAGATGAATTTCTTTCAAAACTTGAAATGCCACCCTCCTTCCCAGATAACATCATCTGGGGAAGCCGTGATATTATTTCTGCAGACAACCTTCCTGCCATTTTGGACCACAGGTCCCCCACAACCTGCCTTCATCAGTGAAAATTTGCACAATCTCGCCTAAAATTGAATTTAACCGCTGTTTAATGTGTATGGGTCAGCATGAAAAGGCCCACTAAATACTTAAAATCCGTATTAGAAGCGAGATGAGTCTGACCTCACCTTCATCTTTGGGACGACTCTATGACCCTTAGAACATCAGCAACAACATCGCGACTCAACCTGTCGACAGAGTTTCAGTTTAAGACCTTCGCATTAATTTATCCATCTTTTTGTCATTGGCCCTCAAAACAGAATGTGCCCATTGCAGAGAGTTAAGCATCCATGGGCAATACACTTCCGCAGCAAGATATTGCACGCATATGTGTTCCTTATAAAATACGTGCTAATTTACTATAAATTATTGTTAAAATTACATAATTTATTTTTCAGTGTACACTTTTGAAGGAAGGCTGTGCAGGGAAGTCTTTTGAGGGAAGGAAGTACTCTATAACTGCCAATAAAATCCTGTTTTCAGAACAAAACAAAAATTAATTTGTGTTAGATGTACCCTATTTCAAGATACGTCTTATAAAAGGCTGTGACTATCATAGGCTCAATGATTCATATCAACATATATTCTTATGGAGGAATATTTTTAGGCTGTGTTTACACAATTAACACACTAGTTAAGGCAGAACTCTTGCATAAGTAAACATGGCTTTATTATCCAGGATAGCGATATATATATATATATATATATATATATATATATATATATATATATATATATATATATATATATATATATATATATATATATATGTGTGTGTGTGTGTGTGTGTGTGTGTGTGTGTAAACTTTGGCCAAATAACAGTTACTAACAATGAGTATCTAGTCCACTGGTTACTACAAGCTTCAAAATAAGGTGATGGTAAAAAAACACACATTTATTGTACACTTACCTAGGATTCCATCCAGGCTTTTTGAAACTCTATTTGAACAGCCATATACAAAACATGATGTCACTGAAAATTCTTCCAAACACATCATGCCTGGTGGCTGTATGGTGTTGGGAAGGTGGAGTTGTGAGGAGCAGTACAAAGGTGTTAGGTGAATTTTGCGATTGGATTCCCGACTAGTTGCCAAACTGTCAGCAGGTGATGTCGATGATTGCTAATGATGTTTATGTCATGGTATGACGGGCTGTTCGCCCAGACATACACAATCCCTCAGTGAATTGTTGAATACTGATGGGCCCCCCAGGTTAAGAAAATTAGTCATTTGTCACACCTGATAACTATGTCTGCTGTATTGTGACATGCACCAGGCGTCACGCCTAGGCCGTTCTCCACGTCTCAGCGCCCAACACATGCTGACCGCGAAGATGTTACCACAAGAGCTGCTGCGCCCAGCATACCTTTCCACATGTGTACACCAGTTGCATCAGTGCAGTGATTAGTGTACCATTTAAATAAGTGTACATGTTTGTTTATATTCTGTATGACCTTTTTAAAACATAAATAAATATATTTCACACTTTCAGTGTGGTGTTGGCATTAAGGTTGTGAAGAACAGGCAACATGTTTTGCAATATATTACTAAGTAAGACGCTGCTCCTTTACACAACGTAGATTTATCTCAGTTGCATTTTAATTGTCAGTTACAGCATTGGTTAGCTGTTAATCGTATTGAGAGTTCGTAATTTATTAAAATATAATATTTCCATATTCCAACCACAATGAAACAATGCGTCACTGTGCAATGAATGCTAACCGAATCACGGCAAGTCAGCTGCCAACCATAAAATATATGGCACAGCATTTCATTAATCAACAGTGTTATTGTGTTAATATTTATAAGAGTTATGTAATTTATTATTTGATATGTGTTCACGTGTGCAAATCGAACAAATGAAAAGTATTATGTGCAGCACTTGTAACAGTGGTGCAGAACAGTACAAATTACTACGTAATTTTTCACATATTGGATTCCAAGTGCAAGACACTCTTTTAAAAATATTTAATATGTATATATGAATGTTTAGTAGTAGACAGTAAGATAATCAGTGTTGTGACATTATAGTGAGGTTAGGTAGCTACCAAAGACTTAGCACCTGTGTAAGTGACGACCACGTGGTTGCCTAACCAAACTTTTGCAACGAACGCTGAAAGAAGTTAAATAAGAGAACTTTCACACTGAACATAAGAAATCCCATATTAAAATTAGCCTAATGCTACCATAGGTTTCTCCAGGGACAATTTATTTTAGTTGTAATCCGGTCTAATAAAGAGTGTATTGTAGATGACATAAGGGCTCAAGTACTAAGGTAAAGTAGCCACATGCTGGCACAAGAAATATAGTTTTATATAAATAGGATTTTCTGAGCTATGTAAAAGTGTTTTCACCTTGTTTCACACGATGTGAAATCATCAGAAACCATAATTTATATCCATACTTATAAAAATGGCATTTAAGTGTTTTTTCATTAGTTGTGCAGGACGATTAGGCCAGTGAGAAGGCTGCCCGCCAACCGCAGGAGAGTAGCGTGATCGACTCGAAGCTGATGGATGTACGTAAGCTGCCCAGACTTTCAACTTTCTAAATAATCATGTAGTGTATCAAGAGTTAATGTAATATTTTTGGAACTGCTTTTATGTTTGCTATCCGGGGAGGATGCCACACAGTGATACAATACATATTTTACATGTCTGGGACTTAAATTCTCACTGTAATCCAGTGTAGGCTTCACCCAATTTTTTCGTCACTATAGTGCGCTCTACTTGATCGGAGCAAATGTTGTGTGAGTGCCTCTTAGGAGGGAATAATTAAAATAAATTATGATTGAGTTAAAATCTGCATCATATTTATTTAATATGATCACATCTCGACCACTTAACCTGTACGGTAAAAAGTACATAACCAATGAAGGTGTGGGACAGCCTAAACAATCCTCACCGGTGTTTAGTACAAGCATATATAGGGTGCTTTTAATATCCTCTACTAGACAAAGGCATGATGGATATAGTTTAAAATCATCTACAGGAACATCTGCAGTAAGACGACAGTGCATCGGGGGGGGGGGGGGGGGCACATTTAGGGCGAAAGGGCCCACAACCCACATCAACATTGTGCTCTACCGACTGAGAAGTGTGCTGGTGCCCTCCTGGTAACTAAGCTAACCTAAAACCATCCAGTCACCTAAAGAGTTCCCTGAGTTTTATAATGGTGAAACACATCGACATCCTTAAGTGTCACTTAAGCTAAGTATCACTTTGCTGGAACCTAGTTTATCCCTTGTTGGTGAAACAGGCCCTAAGATTACTAGCTATACATATTTCTTTTAAATGATTATTCACGGAACATTTAATCTATTAGGTCAACATACTATTGCATACAGATTGAGAGAATCGGCCTTAAACGTAATTTTTATGTTTCGTGAAATTTATCTAGCTTTCACTGGACTGTAATATTAACAAAACTGTCATATTTTATGTTCGCCATGTTTATTTTTGACCTTAATACTTCGTTAGTCCTACCCTAAGTCCGGACTAAAAGTTAGGCCGTAATAAAGGAAGATGATCCTCGGACTAACAAAAAAGTGCTCTCTGAATACAAAACATTTTTGTCGGAAGAAGATCTTTCCTTAGTCCAGACTAAAAACCACTGTGAACAAGGCCTAAAAACATTAACTGAGAATTATATATTGATGTGTACTACGTGCCGTCACACCTAAGACTGTTTGTCCGGCCGCGACCCGAGATCCAATCGTAGTTGGGCTGTGCGCTCTACCGAAAGGCAGGGCGTGCACCAGGTCTCCAGTGAGTGATAAAGATCAATGCAGTGCAGCATGAGAGTACGCCGGTGCAGTGCAGCCGGTGGTTGCCACGAGCGCACGACAGAGACTCCGTGAGGCGGAATGATATGAAAGAAGATCTGGTAACAATTGGACTTGTAAGCCCAGGATCTTTACCAGATGCTCTAGTTGTGTTTTTTAAAAGGTTTTATTACTTGTTGTGCCTTCCTTGTTTTCCAGTGAATTGTCTAACGTGTTATTACTTGTATCATCACACATCCAGTGTTATATCCATATAATTCACCAGTGTTCCATTTTGCAGAGTTATATGTTTAATTTTTAATGTGAGTTTCATTCAGTAGCATGATGCAGAACAGAATATTGCAGGTTGTAGCAAGAAGTAGTTCTGCTCTGGCGCGTGGGTCAGGCGGGAAGACTAGTCTGTGAGTAGCATCGGACGAAGGTGGTGCGTGTGTCGCGAGATCCGGCTTTTCCCGCGCGCACCGGGTGGCATTCGTCATTTTTTTGGTATGGACATTTAACTACAATAGTCTCTAATTAATTCTGGAACTTTTTATTGTTTAGCAGCCCGGCACACCACCTTCTCTTCCCGCGGGAATAACATCGCCCCAGGAAGCATAGTTCTGCCGTAATGCCATTTTGATCGCAAAACTCTTTTAGCAGTGTATCCGCAGTGGCTGGTCTTATTCGCCACTTTCTCTGCATATAAGTGCTCTCCTGGGGGGAGTTCTAGTCAAGTCGAATAAATACTGCTGTGAACTGAACGGTATGTAAATTTTTCCGACCGCCTAGTGCATTTAAGGGGACGGGCTCTAACAATACCCATTTGGAATCTTGTCTTACTTCATTCTGTATTTGCAAGTGTGTATGTTTGAGCAAGTTGTTCCTTTTCTTATGGTCGTGTGGTTGGACCTAACAATCCACATACGTGAGTGTTAATGGCTAGTCAATTTTCCCACCAAGAGCAAGTATCATGGTACGTAGTTTACCCACCGTCTACCATTTAATAAACAACTACAATACAATCCTATCTGGAATAATAATCGATGGGACGGCGGTCACCAGCATCAGCGGCGAGGAGATTTAGTCTGGATGGATGGCCCGAAACCTCGGGTTCAGCAGAGTCAGCAATCAACTTGGCGTCGCCTCGACTATGCCTGGCGCCTAGTCAGGTAAACCACATCCTAGACCTCAACTTCACCACCCCAAAAATCATATCTAAACGTTTATCACCCCTCCAGTGACTGTCAACATAGGTAACATATTGGGATTGAAATAAGACTTGTCACAATCACTCAAAATAAGGAGTTTCTCCATCTGCTCTGTGGTGCTCCCAGGAAATTTGAAGACTTTGTACAAATCTTACACTAAACTGAAATTTTATTTATTAATTTTCTAGTATTTATTCCACACCGAGCTTTTTGGAGGTGCCTTTTTTGCTCATTTCTACTTACCACCACAACTTTTCAGTCACATTAAACACCTGACGTGTTCCTGACATCCATGTATCCCTTGTGCCCATTTGTTCCATTGCAGACTCATTAACAACACAGGAACACTCAACCGATCGATAATAGGTCGCGGTCCAGATTAGTGCAGGTCGCAATAATGGCATTTGCACTTTTATTGCAGGCTCTGTAACTCGTGGCCGTGGGTCATAATATTTAACGTTCATCACAAGAGACAACTCTCCTGATGAATAGGTATGTGGTCTAAACGAGTGTGTCCCGTGAAGTCATGAACATTAGACACAACATCCATAGGCGGGAACACTGGGATAAGCGGTGCCGCTCATTCCAACAGCTTTCCGATGTGCGCTATGCTGACGGGCCCCGTGACCGAATCTGGAGTGCAACGTGGCTCCAAGTAATGTCAAAAGATGGGGAATCATATTCCCGCAGGAAGTGTAAAGCGGCGAGCGGCTCCCTAGCCGCATTAATTAATAGGAGCATTTTAGGCAATTTTAGCAGCATTTACACCATAATCAACTAGGCAAACCGCCTGCTTCAGCATAAAGAGTAGATAACCTACCATAGAAGGCAGGGTGCAGATTTCGTTCCTAGTGACGAAATCTGTGTGTTGTAACATCCATATGCATTCCAGTAATTATAACCATTGCGAAACACGCCAATTTTAATATGCAAATTATAAAAGTGTCCAAGTAATCCTATATCAAGAATCAGCCACCTGAGGCATATCATTTCATTTAATATCCCCCTTCAAATGCAGTGACATACTTGTGATGTCACATGCTTAGCCATATCTGGGGCTCCGATGTTCACGAGTATCTCACCAATGTGTTTTAGTTTAATAATCATAATTATATACGTCAGTTTCATTTATCATGTTATTTATTAAGTTCCATTTGTTCATGTTTTCATTTTTGGCACCGGATTCTCTGGACGTGCAGCGAAGCTGGCACCATGTCGTTAGTCAGACTTCAGCACTCCAGACAAACGGCATCGCAGACGGTAAGCTCCATGCACCCCCCTCGGCAATTCAAACAGAGCTGCATTTTGTTTCATCGCTATAGTTAATGTAACTCAATAACCTTTAAGTACTTTTATTTAGCTGGAGGGAGGTCTCCCTGCATCCCGAAGTAGCATACCAGGACTTCATGCGCAGATGCATTTTTATGTAACTCTAACTTAAGGCCTACGCCTTACTTTCCACAGTACTGACCACCGGCAGGTCCAAAGTGTCAGGTCCGCTTAACCAAGGGTACACGTTTTCATGCGCAGCAACATTTCATCGTACCTTTGTGGTAATAAAAGAGTCATACAATAATTAGACATGTTTTATTGTATTAACTCTCCAGAGTTCATTGGGTACTGCGCCCTCATAGCAGCATCAACTTGAAAAAGTGTTTTTCAATCTATGTTTTGTATTTACGGGGCCTGCCTCCCTCAATCACAGTAAATTAAGTGGTAATATAGGCATGCGAGGTGGCCGACAGCTTCGTCCCAAAGGAAATATTTTACATTTAATACAACATAATTAACTGACAATTAAATTAGCTCTCCTTTATATTGACCGTGTATCAAAAGTCGCCATCGGGCGTACGACTCCATTCAAACATCGTTCACTCTACCGAACGTGGCACTGGGCACATCACCAGTTCCTGTTCTCCACCTGCTCCCAGGTGGGACACGAACACATCCCAGCACCTCTATAGGTGCAATGCGTCACACCACGCACCTTGTATCTTTTAGCATATTCCAATTACTGCTCTGGACGTCACTCGGTGCGCACTGGCTGAGTGTTGCGTGTTCCAATTACCAGAATTCTCTCTGAGAGCAGTATGATTTTCGTATTTCAATTTGCGAGTTCAACTGAACTAGTGCACATTGAGAGCAATTTTTTCCACAATGTGTGTGGTGCTGGTGCGGCAGTTGCAGAGCAATACGGCGGGGACCTGTTATTATGAAAACAAAAAGAACGTTATTGTAAAGTCGGAAATACTACAGTATCTAACAATTAGCCTGTTAAAACATATGTAATAGATAATATGGAACAAATATTTTGTTGGTATATCGATGATATCATTTGCCATTACAGCGATGATGAGGTTTCTTTCACCTAGTGACTCGTGCATATATTTGACGACAACATAAAAAGGGAAATTGGAGAAAATTATCTGTACAGTATTCTGTAAATTCAAATTTAAATTTAAAGTTTTTTTCTTCAGAAGATATGTTTTCGCAAATGTTTTGAACTGTTTTCGCAGCGTGTTCCAGTTGCCGGTTGCTTAAATAATATACACTCGTTTCTGGCAACTATATGGCTCATGCACTTTTTCAGTTTTCAGTGAACTACACAGAGTGTGCACCAGAGCAGTCAAGTGGTGTGTTCCATTAAAAGGCTCAACAAATGACTGAATAGAATTTGGTGTACACCACCACCAAATTTTTTTGTAGTGAAATAGGTGATTCTCCAACACTGATGAGTGTTCTGTAGAGAATACAATAATTTAAGAAGTACATTTTTAGGTAGGTTTTGATGGTGTGGTGGGTTGACCATTGGGGGATGGTGAGGTTATGTGGAGTAGAAAAATAATACTGATGTGAATATTGCTGGGTTAGGCACCAGCTCACAATGTGGTGAGCACGAGACTCCAGGTGGTGTCTTGCAGCCGATGTCAAGCGTGGCTTCCTCCAATGCACCGCTGTCTGTGGAGACTGTCTCCACAAAATGCTGTAGTTCATAGTTATTAAATTCCCTTTACGCCTTGGCTAGTCGGGGTTGTCGGCCTTCCCTATAACGCCACTCTCTCCCGAAGGATTGTT
This sequence comes from Dryococelus australis, assembly GCA_029891345.1. Classification (NCBI taxonomy): domain Eukaryota; kingdom Metazoa; phylum Arthropoda; class Insecta; order Phasmatodea; family Phasmatidae; genus Dryococelus; species Dryococelus australis. The sequence goes on from CM056993.1 coordinate 285,323,001, forward strand.
ATGGCCATCCTATGCCTTTTATTATATTAATGAACAATTCGGTTACATGAGACATGATGCATACCTGGCAAAAATTTGATAAATTTAACTTAACCACACGTTTATTGCTTAGACCCTTGTATGAGGAACATACATACACTCTCTCCATTGGCGTGGGAGAGCACATAAACTGTAAAAAAGGCACAAAGATGGCATAAAAACATAAGTAAAATTATAAGGTCCGGCCGTGTACAAACGGACCAGACCATAGTGTAGCGTACTCCCCGGGCGATATATTATGTAAACTTTCCAGACTAATAAAGTTACTATTGAAAACTATGTGATTGGTATACAAAGACGATGATGGGCCCCGGGGAGGTCACGACGGACGTCGACACTACTCGAGTACCACTAGACTATTTAACATGGCCGCGCGGGATGGAAGGTGCCAAGCATGGCTATTCCCAAATTACCCTATGAAAAAAATGGAATTACATGTTACGTGAAATTAATGATGAGCTTAAATGATTATTATGTCACACTATATGGTACAAAACACTTGTACATGATAAATTTAAAACGTATTATATTACAATGTTTAATTTCAGAACCAAATGACCTGTGTTGTCCTGGCTGTCCTGCAGCTGGTAACATTTAACCTCAACTACATTGATTTTATGCGAATGCATGTGGCTCTGATTTACGGTGGATTGTCTCACATTATTTGTGGCTGTATTTCATTTGCATGTCTTTCTTTGTACTATGCCGGTATTACACAAAAACACTTAAATTGTAATTTGGTGCAAACTTGAGAAGAGTTTATGTTTTGGACAGACACGTCCACTGCCATGACATCATGGTTGGCCATGGTGATTTGGCCTGACTGGCCATTGGAGGTTATGTTTACTTACAATATAACAAAACACTAGACAATGATACAATTAATCTCTGATCACTAATATTAACATATACACTGATTATATGTATGTGCTGTATGTGGCATGTGATGCCAATGTAAACAATAATGCTACATTAATTACTGTTGCCTTGTAAATGTCTATAAAGCACATGGGCACAAAATAAATGTAACACTCTTATTATTATTATTCACACAAGATGACTTAGTGCATGCTAGTGCACAACACGGGACACACAAACACTATATCTGTTACCATAAAAAACTCTCTAATTTATTAATTCATTCTGTACACAGCACTTACCTTAACACAATAATAAACAAGCCATTAAATGTTTTTAATAATCCCTTCAATAAAACAAAAGTTACTTAAAACATAACATAAACACAAGACGTAAACAAACTAACTCACGTGGTTGTTCAGCGCACACTTGACATCTGATGTCAACACTGGATAAAGAATTAAAAATGTCCATAAATAAAAACACAAATGCACACATGAATTACTTCACTGTACTCGACGAAGCTGTGATTCTGCGAATGGGCTGTTTATGTGGTCGGGGGAACGCGGAACACGTAAGTTTTATGCAAACATTATTTATTTTTAATTATATTTTAATACTCTTCTATTTTTCATAAAATAATTTTATATTTATAAATAATTCATAAAAATTTAATTACAGAATATTATTTTTTCTCATATTTCGAGGTCTCTACAGAATTAGTATTTCTTTTAATATCTGTTGTTTGCCTTGAAAAAAAAATACAGTGCAGAGCATTTCTTGTTTTAGTTGAATTTGGTTTTCATTATAATGAGTGGACAAGTAAAATACTTATGTGAACTGCTATTCAAATTATTATTTTAGTGAGAAAAAGAGACCTTTATATTTTTGCAGCATTTTGATTGGAAGGGTTCAAAATTTACAGGTAGAAATGGGGGCCTATTAAATACAGGTTTCCGTGGGTGCAACACAAAATTGGCACTTCGTTGTACTAAAATGGAATTAAATATGGAAAAACAGAGGTGCAAAAAGTTGCGTATCGATGCGAAAAGAAGCGAAATCACCGCCCAGCAGTGGGAGAATTGTTCTTTTAAACGTCACTGTCAGAGATATTATATGTCATACGGACGACGGCAACGTGATGACGGCCTCATGAAAATTCGAACACGGATTGTGTTGTCATACCTCTCCAGTCGTTAAATAAGGGCTCGTAACTATGGCGGCTTCGAAGTCTAAATGTACAGATGTTGTTATTGAAACTGCACAAGAGGGGTGTTATTTTTAGAAGTTCTTTAATCTGTCGGCAATTGTCAGCCAATAGGAAATGCACGCCAAAATTAAGCAAACAAATTCGATAATGTTGTTGTGATGTAGTTTAAACTTTTCCTCCAGGGCAAGAGATTTGAAGCAATGTTCGCAGTACATGTATTTATTGTATTTACAATGTAAATCTGAATCAGTGAGAATTTCACTGTTTCAATCAGTCGCAGTCTGTACTGACTTTAGTCTGCGTCTCTAGCAACTGGCTCCGTTACTAAAGATTTTCAAAATTAAATGGAGGCAGTTACACAATATGTATAAAGTAAAGTGACAACGTATAAAGTAATAAAGCCAACACAAAATACTTTGTAAAATATGTCTCCTATTTAAAAATACCATTTCACGAGGTAATATAAACACCCAGCCTTTCGATTCGTATGTACATCTTTCATTTAGTTTTCATGTAATCATCAGAGCACTCATATACTCTTCGTTTTAACAATCCTAACAGTACCTATTAAACCAAAATCCAAAAGTAAGGGCATACAACATAAATCTTCACGATTTCGTGGCGAAATAATAAGTTCTATATTTTTCTCCCGTAATTTCAGTTTGGCTTCTCATGTGCCACGTTCTTCCAATCCTTCAGACAGTTTGTCCAGCCATGACATACTATGATACCACAGCAGGGCTGTGTGCTCTACCGATGGACAGATTATGCGCCCGGTCGCAGGAGCGATCAGGAGCAGTGCAAGTGCAAGGACACACTGATGCTGAGTAGCCGGTGGTTGCCATGGCGACCAGAGATGCCGCGAGGCAGAGGAAAGTGAAATAGGTCCAAACAATAACTGAACTCATGAGTCCAGGGCTTATTCTAAACATTATTCCTTTTACTTTATTAAAGGATTTACTGACTGTTGTCTTTCTTGTGATTTATAGTGCATTGTTAATTGTTATCATCTTTTCCATCCCCCATCTAGTGTTTTGTTCATTTCATTCACACATATTTCATGTTTCAGTGTTCTTTTGTGATTTTTGCAATATGTTATTTATTTAATAGCATGATGCAAGGCAAGGAGACACAAGTTGGGACAGAAAGTAATGCCACTTTAGCGCATAGGTAAGCCGCAGGCAGCCCACGCATCAGGCAGAGAAGTTAGTAAGCAAGTAGCATCTGATGGAGATGGAGTTAGTGTTATGAACTCTGGCGTTTTCCGGTGCATGCTGGGTGGTCTTCAACATTTGCTATGGACATTGTCTACAATATACTTTAACATAACGCTGGAACCTTTTCTGCATCTTGACTGCCCGGTAAGCCACCTTCTCTTCCCGTGGGAGTAGCACAGCACTCTCCTAGAATGAAGTGTAATTAATCGGGAATAAATCTGACTGTAAACTGTTCGACAGAGCGTTTATTTTCCGATCGCAACATGCGTGTAAACATACGGGCCCTCATAATACCCGCTCTACCAAGCTTAACCTTAATCATCTTGTTGCATGTGTCAGTAAGTATTGTTCCAAAACTTATAGGCGTGTGGTTTGGCCCTAACAATCCATCTACATAAGTGTTAAATGTTTAAGCAATTTTCCCACCAAGATCAACAATGGTACATAGTCGACCGACCTGCTACCTTTTAACAAACAACATCATCATTCATATGGAACAGTTATCAGCAGGGCAGACCTTATCTTCATCATCGGCAAGGAGTTTGATCCGGGCATACGGCCTGCAACCCCAGGGTTAAGAGAGTCAGCATCCACATTGACATTGCCTTGATGAAATCTGGTGCAAACCGGGTACAATCACATCCTATATCTCACCTTCACCACCCCCAAAATCGTATTTAACCCTTTACCATCCCACCGCCAGGCGTCATTTGGTAGCACAGATGGTAAGGTAACAGCCTAGAGAGTAGAAAGGTATATGAGTTCAATCCTGATCCCCAACAAAATTATTTTTACTTTTTTAAATTATGGTAAATGGCACAATATCAATAGTTAATTATTGTAAATATGTTTATTTCACATAATTATTCGGTTACATTCAATAAAAACAATATTAAATTCGCCACTTTGATTAGCTTATTTATATTTTATTAAAAGTAGGGTAAGACTTAGCATTGCCACAATTTTAGATATTTTATGTGATACATTCTTGTTGTTTATAATTTATGTTATTGTTAGATAATGTTTATTTCTAAAGTTTCTTTGTATAAAAGAAATAATACACAAGTAACTGCACAGTGCAATTGGCTGCCTGTGATATTTTTTATTTAACTGTGGTTTGTATTATTGCTTTTAGACAGAGATATTATAGAAATAACCATTTTATTTGAATAACATAAATTGTAAACAGCAATAACATACCACATAAAATAGCTAAAAAAAAAAATTTGTTAAATGGAGTCTTGACCTCTAAAACCTAAAACTTACAGGCTGCGAACCTGCGTACTAACCCTCTTTTTTCTTTTTTCTCCTTTTTTCTTCTAAAAAACAAATGTAATGAATTAGTAACGGATAACAAAAAAGCATTCAAAATATATTTTACAAAAAACAATTATACCTTGCCAACACGGGGGTTAGAACTCACGCCCCCCCAACCACCTCTTTTGTTTTACTAGCCTGCAACTTTATCCATAAGACCAATTTTTTAAAAATATTTATTTAATGTCACAAACAATACACAGGGTTATTCACCCTTTACTTATTGCACAGTACACATTAAAACATACAATAGAAACAATAACCAAATACTCAGTTAAATATATACTCAATTGTTACATGGGGGCACAAAATTATATGGACAGTTAGTGAACTGGTGTTATTGACAAAGTCGAAGAAATAACCTTCAGTGTTTTCTGACAATATTAGAATATTACTGTTTTGGTATCCTAGTGGGCTACAGTCACGATGGCTAATATGTGGCACCACATGAATGACGGGTGCGCCGTAGTTATGACACCCGACGATGCCATTAAATTCGATCCAGGCACGCTTTTCACATGAAGCGTCACAGCAGTGGTATATCGCGCCTATGATGGGCCAAAATTACAACCATGGCCGCCCTGCAGGCAAATACCTCGACATAAGTGCAATTGTTCTCGCTGCACGTGCGCAATCGGCACATGTAGCTACCGAGCAACATGGCTATCATTTAGTCATTGTCAAAAAATACGTTTAGGTTAAATGTTGTCGGTGGCAAATTGTGTAAATTACTAAATTAGAGTGATTTAGACATGTGCCCACATTAACCCCTTCTCCTTAGCCCGTTTGCACGCCGCACCAGGTTCCGTAACACAGTGAATGTGCATGCTCTACGAGCGCAAGTGGAGAGCAGTGTGGCAAGGGACAACGCAAGTGCAGAGCAGAGCAAGCTGCGACCACGTGTGGGTTGGAGCAGGATTCTGAAAGTAGACGCTGTAAAAATTTCTATTTAATTTATTTGTGCAATTAAAAGACAAGTTAAGTTCACACAAATGAAACACAACTAATGAAAATGTCTGCCTTCGGAACTCTAAAGCCCTCAGTGTTTACAAAGTTTTTTTTTTTTTAATCTTCTGTAATGTTCATTCCAGTGTTTTTATTTCCACAACTTCCACACAGTGCAATGTTTTATTATAATGAATATTATTTACAGGGTTAATTTTAGAACCAATGTGTAACAACCGGCTCACAGGGTACATGTCCGATTTGCAAATGTTGTGTGCAAGGAATTATTACAGTGTGGGGTGCCAGCCTACGAAGCTGGCAGGCATGTCATGCAGAGAAAGTTCATTAGTCGTTCGTATTTACAAGGGGTGTGCTGTGTTACTTCGGGGCTTGTGTTTCGCATGCTCAGGCAGCCATCACAATGTTGGACTAATAATTTCACTACAATAGTTAATTAGTATACCGGAACCTTTTCGTTTTACAGCTGCCACAGACTTTATCACCCCTTGCACCTTCCCAGTGCTTGCATCGCCTGGGTAGGCTTTAACTGCACTTAATTTGTTTAATGTGACCACATGTTTTTTCACAGTATCACCCGAGCTGATGGGTTCGTAAGCAGCACCAAATGTACATTTTCCCCTACTGGGATGTAAGAATGTAACTGAATAAATCGCTGCAGTGACGAGTTACCATGTGTGGTTTATTTCTAGTTCGCCACATGGCATATAAGGTACGGGCCTTCTCCCACCAATTTTTTTAAAGTGGAATTTTCTGTGCAAGTATGTTTGAAATGGTCACAAAATGGTACAACAAGTGAAAGTGGTTTGTATGGGCATGGGGGTAGTCCAGATATCCCACAATGCAACAAGTAAGTAATTCAGTCAATCAGTATTAATTTTATTCTACGAGGAGACAACAACTGCACTTGGAGGATTTGCTGTGGTCATTGGCCGAACGACCCTAAGGAATGAGTCAGCCCTCCGACTTCACGTATTGCCAGCCTGACAATGTCTGGTACCTGTGTAGTTATCTCCACCGAGATTCCGAGCTATATTCACTGCTCCTCACCTAACCAATATCCTTATTGACCAACATTTGTGCATTAGACAAACGTCAAATGGCTTGCCCGAACGTGTGCCAGTTTATACTGCTGTTTGGACCCCTTGACTAATGTCAAATATTGCCCAACTTTGGCGTAAATCCTCATCTTAGAATCTGAACAATTTTTCCTTCAATTTTTCTGTGCCAAAATTATTTTCCAAATTTTTTCGAATTTTTACTGCAATTTTCCTGCACTTTTCCTGGATTTACCCTCAGCAAGGGAATCGAATGGCAATCAGGTGACCAGAACGGCATGTGGCAGGGTCGAGACACCTCCTAGATGCCCTCAACGATGCCAGGAAGGACACATGTGATCAGCGGGGAAAGTGCGCCAAAACAGCTTACTGCCGCCATTACATCAGCACAAGGGGATGGTGGCGAGAAAGTAGCGAGGAGCCATTATATTCGGACAGCAGTGTGATGTCACAGCAGCAGGACAAAGGACACCGGCCAAGTCGAGCGGACCAACCCCCCCCCCCCCCCCCCCCCGTGTCGTCCAATGCGGTGATGAGGGAGAAGCATAAATGAAAAGGAGAAACATCTGGCCACTCCTTCTCTCATGCTCTCTGCCGTGCACTGAACGGAACAGCTGAGAGCCCACAGTCCTTTGACCCCTGCCCACGACGTGCATGACTGCCATTATCCCACGATACTCCCACATCGCGCCTGCTCTCTTGCTCTTCCACATACCGTGCTTCCACGTTCATGCTTCCACATTCACGAGGTAGTTTTGTCAAATCACTATGGCTGGCCAGATGCAGCACGGTGCGCCGGCACCACCGTGTCTTCCGTGTCTGTATCAAAAACCACTGGATGTGGTAGACAGATACGAAATGGGGACCCGATTTTGCAAGTGTGATAGAAAGAACATCCTGTCGAGCAACTGCATCACGAGCAATTACGGAGAAGAGCAGGTGACAGAACATTTGGACAGTAATAACGAAATTCAACATTCACATCAATTACGGTTGTGTGGGAGATTTTTATGCACAAAATAGGGAACCACACCAAGCATATGTTCATGGTACCACATGCACAGGCACAAGGACTGCATGAGCCACAGAGATTTACACACCACAACCGGATTGCGGTTCTCTTGCAACGAGTGTGTTGGACAGTTGAAACAGACTGTGATCAACAACATTTCAACCAATTAACTCACAGGCAACCAACCTGGTGATACAGTGTCCCAAGCAGAAGACCGCACAGGAAACAATATGCAAGCAATGTAAACGGACGGTGATGGCATCGTCATGGTAAACACGGTATGTCATGTACAGAATGAAGGAACAGAAGAAAAGGGATCGCAAGCTGAGGAAGTATAGTGCAAGGTCGAGGATAAAGACAATCTCTCGTCACCTCTGGGATGGGTCCCCGTGATATCTGTCTATCATCCGGCACTGCATGGCCAGTCCTCGGAACCATTGCCAACCCTACCCTTGTTACCTCTACCACTTCCACCCATGACACCTTACCTACTGCAATTTTCTGCTTGCAAACCAACACCAATATTTCAACAGCAAATACCAAGCATCATTCCCACGTCTTTTCCGGCACTGACACCTCTAACATACTTTCCCGCCAATAGCTACGGTCCACAACCTGCATCAAGCTGGCAAACAGAAAGTGAACAGCAACGAAAACCAAGACAAGACAGAAGCAGCCCAGACACCACCAGTGACCTAAAATGCACACCGACACAATTTCAACACCTACCCACATTTACTGGAAGCTGTCAACCACTACGGAAGATTTTGTGCATGCTTTCCAGTGCCCTTACGGGAGCATGTTTACATCCCTACAAGCACAAAGCAAGCTACTCTGGTAGGAGTAACAGCCTGGTGAACAACTACCAATGTTTATCATGCAAATGCACATCTCATCAAGCGTTTCCATCTGCAACTTCCAGATCGAGAAGCGCTGGAAATCATTGCGGAAACCGTCTTACTGGAATACAGAGATGCGCTGCTACCTTTCCTAAACAGCAATATGGAGGAGGTTCTCAAAGCTACTATCATCCTCGAACGAAACTGGAGCTCATTGCTTTGCGAGAGCCGAACTGCACGATGGCAGAACGAGACAAACGGGACTGACAACAAAACACAATGGGACTGGGCAGACCATCCTGCAAAGCAGTTAGGGGGAAAACCGGAACAGGACATGGCACGTACAAATAGTGAGAACATTCCATGCCCCGGCGATAAGCCGAGTGACAGTGTGAACGGGAACACTGGACAAGTACGAGTGTGGCTAGACAAAAGCCAGCCACCCGCGAACCCGTGTCGCTACTGTCGTCGTGCAACAGTTTTCCACTGGCATATCACATGTCCAAATAATCCGCAAAACGACACATAGAAAGTGCCTACACCAAGGATGCAGGGAAACGGCCAGTAGGGGCGAAAAACCTGATGCTTTTTCTGCCTTGGTCATGTCAACAACAACCGACAAAACAACGCAGCAGGCATTCATTCAGCAGGTGAGTGGGTGTCAGGCGAAATTTATTCGCATTCTTGTGAGCATGAACGGTCAACTCTGTCTCACGCTAATTTATATGGCCACTTCACACAACTTTGTGCAGCCTCGTTTCGTGAATCCCAGTGACATAACATCCAGTAACCACGTAATTATGCTCGCTACTGGTCAAATACGCAACAGAGTATTAGGCCAAGCAACAGTAACAGTAAAAATCAGGACTTGGAAATAATAACGAGTGTAATTGTAATGGCAGAGGTTGAGGAAGATGCAATATTAGGTGTGCCTTGGTTACAGGAACAGAATACCGTAGTAGAACCAGTGGCTAGGAGAATTCATTTCGGCGCAAAAGAGCAGTGCACAATGTACACTGTAGAATGGGAAGTTACTAGTGATTTACCCCCGGTATCATTAGAGGAATTCGATCATGAGATCCTGCAGCAACATCAGGCAGCATTCCAGTGTATACTGAGCGAGAGGAGGGAGGTTTTTGCTAAAACAGACGTGCTCCAAAGAGCAACAGTAGCTGGACATGAAATTCTGCTAATGCAAGAGGGGTCAATTAATGCAGGACTGCAGAGTTACATCCCACATCAAACCAAAATAACATTTGAATAAGATAAAGAGATGCTATCGAGCCAACACACAGTAAATATAACTCTGCCATTACATTAGTGCCTTAGACGGACGGGAGTTGGCGTTTCTGCGTGGACTTTCGTTCGATCAACCAAGTAACATGTAGCGATGTGCCACCCAATATCAGTGTAAAAGACCTGCTCACATCACTCGGCAAGGCAATGGTAATGACGTTGCTAGATCTTAGAAGCAGATATTGGCAAATTCCCGCCAAACAGGACAACAGGGAGAAAACTGTATTCACAACACCTGATGGCGGGCGATTCCATTTTTGCGCGATAACTTTTGGACTCAAAGGAGTACCCGCTACATTTCAGTCAATGATGGTCCACATGCTAGACGGGTTTATCGGCGACTTCATACTAGCATACCTAGATGATGTGATTATTTGGTCGAGCAGTTGGGAGAAACACATACATCACATCTGGCTCACAATCAATGGACTTACCAGCGCCAGGAACAAATGCCATTTCGGTGAAAGAAAGTTGGAATTTTTGAGACACAATTGTAAACGAGGATGGAAACACAGCCAACCCAGAAAACTTAAATTTAATAGAGAAGGATCCAACACAGCACTTCCACAAATAGCTCCGCAGGTTTTTTGGTGTAATTAATTGGTTAAGAGAGTTCATTCAAGATTTCGCAGTAATTACCGGCCCTCTCACACATCTAATTTTGCGCCAAAAGTGGTTCTTGTGGGGAGACATGGAGGAAAAGTGATTTGAAGCAATAAAGACAAGTTTCTGTTCTTGCCCCAAATTAGCACGTTACGAGCCAGGCAAGCACCTCTACTTACAGACGTACACCAGTCAAGAGAGGCTGGGTGCCATCTCGTATCAATGCACGGAGGATGGCACGAAGCAAGTAATTGATTTCGCAAACGCGAAGTTGGGACAAGTAGAACGCAGATGTGATGTAAATGAGCGAGAAATGTTGGCAGTAGTGTGAGAACTCCAAAAAGTACCAGCCCTACCTGGAATACAAACGTTTCATGACATGAACAGACAACAGATGCCTTGTTTGGCTGCACGCAATGAAAGAGGCCCTCAGTAAACTCACCTGGTGTATGTTGCTCCTACAGGAATATGACTTCAATGTAGAGCACGTCCCCAGAAAGGAGAATCAACTGGCAGACACATTATCCCGCATGCCCGATGCAAGTGTTCTGGTTACAGACGTCACCGATTGGGATGACATTTTTCTCCCTGCCATGCACGAGTTATTCCGTGAGATATAGTTGAACCAAGTATGATCAGTGGATGGTGATATTCTTGTAGATGCACTGTACCGGGAAATAGTCGAGGTGTAAGACAGCTGCGTAGTTGCATGAGAGAGAAGGGAGCAGTTTACGAGAGAGACCGCGAAACAGTGGTGTGTCATGGATGGGAGGTTGGAAACGTGTGTGGCAAACAATAATACAAAATGGTGTATGGTTGTACCGGCAGCGTGTAGGGCGAAAGTATTGGGACTCACACATGCGAGTAACATGGCAGGGCACCCAGGTACAGAGCAGACGGTCCGAAAAGTCAGGCAGCATTTGTTTTGGCAAGGACTCTCGCACAACATATGAAAATACGTGCAAAAAGTGTTATGTACCAGACATTCAAATCATGCAGGACAGATGGAGTACAGCAGCAACAACGCCACCTTCCGAAACGACAGTTCTAGACCATAAGCCTGGACCTGATGGGGCCGTACCCCCTAAACCCAGTGGGAAAAAGTTTATCCTGATCGTCACTGACAGCTTCTCGTGGGGGTGGAGGCTTATGCAAGGGTTGCCAACATCGTGCAAGTACTGGAACAGGAATTTTTCCCCTGACAAGTGCTAACGGACAACAGAACGCAATTTGTGGGAAGAAAGTGGCAAGCAAAGTGCACTCATTGGGGAAGGGGTGGATGCAACACTTGAAGATGGTGGTGTACCACCCCAGAGCCAACCCTACGGAGCGCTTTAACCAGGACCTGAAGGTGCAACTGCGGCTCCATGTGGGTGAGGTACACACCAGCTGGCCAGATCACCTGCCCGCTGCCCTCTTCACCCTCTGCTGGCATGTGAACACCACAACAGACTGGACATCTGCAGAGGTCCTGTTGGGTCAGATCATCCAACTTTCCTGTGAAAGAAAATGCCCACGCATTAGCACTAGTGGGAGCATGGAGGACAGAATGGCATGACGAGAGGGAGAGGGAAGAAAGGAATGCGGCTGGGTGGGTCCCGACGAGCAACCGGACCCCACCCACTCTCGAACCCGGACAACTAGTGTACATGAAAGCACATCTGAAATCGGCAGCCCGCCAAAATGTCTCTATCGAACTCGCTGCGCGATGGACAGGCCTGACAAGATTCCAAGCTACATTCGCCACTCCTCTCCTAACCAATATTCTTATTGACGAACATCTTGGCACTAGTTGCCAGGCTCCTGCACATTAGGCAAATGTCAATTTCTACAACAAAATGAAGTGGATGGAATGGAGAAAGTGTGTTTTTCAGGGTGCTTCTGGATTGTCTTTTCACATAAGATAAAACACTTTTATATCCATCAAAACAGTCCCAAAAATAATTTTTTAATGATATGCTTAACATTTCTTGCTTCATATTTTGGAAGGAAATTTGTTATGGAATACAAAAGAGTCTTGTTTCAGTAACTGTCGAAGCGTGCGGCGGCGACTGGTGATAGAAATGCTTATGGCACGACATGCAACACGAATTACATTAGAAGTCTGCGAATGTAACATAAACTACAAACATAACTTAGGCATACATAAACCTAGCTATTGAACTTGAGCACTGCACTGATTGCATTTGCGAAGAAAATATCAACCATACGCAAATTCGTAATGGACTGGAAAAAAAACGCAATGAAGAACAGCATGTTTTCTAAACAATAAAGAAGTAAACACAATATTAGGTCGGTTACCCTTCGAACAGTCACAAATCGTATTAACGCTTATAATATACCATATCGTGTCTCTTCTTTAATGTAAATAACATCAAACACACCATCTCAAGCATATCTGATATTATGTTGCATTATTAAAATTTTAATTTCTTGTCTACTAAAAATATGTAGTCCATGTTTTACTCACCTATCGTCATACTTCATTTATTACAGAAATAAGCAGATCTCTAGGCCCAAACGTCGCAGTATAAACATAACACCAGCAAGTTGTTTAGGTTATAATTACTACACAATATTAACAACTTTTAGGCATGAAAAAAACCATTATACAAGGCGGCTTCAAAATACAGTAGTGCATGTATAATAATTTGTAACTTATGTATCCCTGTGGTCGTAAACACTTTGTAACAAATTATTTCATTGGCCACTGTTGTTAGGGTGGTCGGAGTGAAAATGTGTGGGCAAAAGAGCCGTGCCACTTGCGTTTGGTGTATTTAGTTGCACCCGTGGATATGAGTGCAAGTGCTGCAGAGTTTTATTTGCGTTGCGTTGTGCTGGTACAAATGTTAGGTACTTATTTTTAACCGACCCCATGAAATGGTAAAGAATCGAAATAAAAGTATCGATACCAACATACCCAGTATCGAAAAGAAAGTATCGATACTAGTATGATATCATTAGTTTCGCAATTTCTCTACTTGTAATGAACCCGTTCTTTTGTATGGTTCATAGCACAGTAGGGTTCTTTATTCGAAGATTGACTTTTATAATTTTATATGCTAAATTTCTTAAAAAATAGTCATTGGTGATCAAAATATACTTTAGAATTAGCGAATTTTGTCCATATCAGCATAAATAAATACTTCCTAGACATTACCTGGTACTATAATTATAATCTCCCACGCAAAACATTTTAGGGACATTTACGGAATTTATAAACAATTTGTGCTTACAGTATTGGAGATCCTTAAATGTATAATTAATTTTTTTATATTAATGATCTTACATGTAATTTGAAAGCATGACACTGTGTCTCATAACCAAAAATATAATACCCCGAATGGAACAAACATGACAACTAAATTAAAATTTTGTCAAAATTATGCCATGAGATTGAAAACAATAGAAAATTACGTAACAAATTAATCTGTGTTAAAAATTGCACAAAAATGAATTAATGGATATGTACATATGCATATGCTCAAATCTCTTGAACCCGCATCAGTGAATGCAGTGCAAAATAATTTCAGCCAAAACCAATTCACGACAGAGTTCTCTGAGTAGTTATTGTTCGTGTTAGTTCAGAGCATTGACGAAAGAGAAAGCAAAAGTGAGAGACCCGTGAAAATCAGAGGAGCGGGACCTGAGCTGTGAGAGAGAAAAGAAGGAAGCGAAAAAGAGCTGCGATCCGCGAGCTGAAATGGACCACGATCTGCCACGAACCTTGCTCAGGAGTGGGGTGGAGATTAAATGAGTTCTTTGTATCAGTGAACCACAGAACCGCGTTTTTTTTTCGTGAACCGGTTCTCGCGAGCTCTGTTGTGCGAGTCGGTTCGTTTGTGAGGGTCATGAACCATTTGACCATCACTACTGTAGTAGAAACCCTAACTGTTTCGCTACCATTCATTCACACTCAACACCAGTGTAATGTGCGTTATCTTTTCTAACTTAATAATGAGTGGATTCAGTGTGGCCATATGAAAAAAAAATTATATTTGTGGAGTTGATCGAGTGTAGGTATGACTAGTTGTTGCAATCGTATATTACATGGAGCACGAATTTTATATACCGATATTGGGAAGTTTGCGTGCCAAGACCTCGATGAAAGATATTATGACGTTATCGTTTTTGAAGAGTATAGCCATGTATAACATTGCGATAGTTTCATTCAGAGATTATGTGAAGGTATGTCAGTACGTCTCCCAGTTAAAGGTGGCTTGGTATCTCTAAAGCTCAGTTTTGGTGTAATTATGAAAGAGACACTTTCTGGTTCTATATTGTTTGAAGTTTATTTTGTGAGACAGACAAAATATGTGAACTATAGTGTTGGTGGATCTAAAATTAATTAAAATCCTTCTCATGACCTATCTCATAAATGAAATGTGTCGAGATGGATTTTGAGGTGTGGTAAATGTTCAGATAGGAATGGAATGATGATATTACCTGGTAGGTGTCAGATATCGCCTCTTAAGGTGGTGTCATGAAGTTCCCGTAGAGCATACTCCATTGATTTTCTAGGTCATGGGCCATTCACCCAGGACGTAATATCCCTGAAGATGTGATGAGAAGTCCCCTGGTGTGGATGCTGTAGAATATTTATGTGATCTACATGGTAACGTCTTAAGGCAGGTTACACATTGTAATAACTTTCAATTGATTTATGCACATATCTGCCAGATTACTATTCAATGGCCTATTGGCTGATCACAGGCCCTTAATGTTAAATTACATGTTTAATACACACAGACAAAACCAATAAATTACTCAAACACTTGCAAGTTACATAACACTGGAACAGGGTTTTAAGGGCCAGTACCCTGAAAAGCAAAATGGTTAAGCACATTAAGGAAACGAGCAGAATTCCTTGACACATTTATTTAATGCACTTGCTAACACTTCCTTATAGAAGACACTTTAAAAATATGCTGGGCAAAGCCCGCCGGTTAAGATTGCGATAATTAGCTACAGGAATTTCCAAATGCTTGTCGCATAGTGCATGTGTCTTGTATTTTACGTTAGACCGATATTGCGCTGAGCCAGCTGCGATAGCAGACCTTTTGTGGTTTTGCTCGTCCACAGTTCTTGGAAAAGGAGAGTGGCGTGGGATAGACGGGGGTGGGGTGGCACTGCGAGGTAGTCGGGATTAGTTTTCCACTGCGGTTTGCTCGGAATGTATTGATAAATATTAATTTATAAATGGCGAAAAAAAAACCCACGTATTATAAGAGGTAATGTTAGCGGTAGCTTGCATTTCTCTGAGCGAAGAAAACACAGAGTACTATGAACATTAAACGTAGTGTTTATGCAGTATTAGCAATTTGGTCAGCATAAAAACGCATTACTCAGATACAGATATGAAATTTTACAATATTGGCAAGTGTGGTGTATATGTTACACTAATGAAACGCTAGCAAGCTGTGCGTGAATTTCAATAAATAAAATGTATCTTTTTTAAAACACTAAGTATGCTGATTTTGTAAACGTATGTAATGCTATTCACTGTTAACATATTTTGTAATTTGTGATTTTAATGTTTTGTACTTCTAAAAACATTTGTAAACAAACGATAACATTTCATGCGGTGACTTGGGCATCCTAGAATCCATCTCAGGATAGATACTCCACTTTGCGCGGATTTCCCGCTTGCGCACTTCAGTTTGCCATACACATATAAGATTTGCTAAGGACTGCAAATGTAACTACCACATGTAATGAATGTTAAAATACAGCACAAGAAATCAATTTGCATTGCGCAATAATTCAATTTATATGCATCTAGTTATCATAGTGTGTTAGCTATATGTGCTGTGAAATCTCTGGGGAGAGAGAGAGAGAGAGAGAGAGAGAGAGAGAGAGAGAGAGAGAGAGAGAGAGAGAGAGAGAGCGCGTGTTCTATTCTTCACTTGGCAAAAAAAAAAAATTACTCAGAGGATTGATTTTCTGGATGAATCCATTACCGGTATTGCAAATTTTGTAAAGAAAATACTTCAATTTCAAAGTCCGTGTTTGTACAATAACAGTAAACTGGACAAGCTATTGTATTTCATACAATGAAGAAGTATACAGCTTTTAAAAGAATTCTTTCGGCAACGAAAATTTCAAACATTTTTTTTTTGTAAATGTGAGTTTTTAAAGCGTACAGGTAACAAGCTCTAAAAACAATCACCGCCACATAAATAAGAGAATTTTCTTATTCACGGATTTATGGGAATGATAACACTTGTGTCAGAACAGTCAATGAAATTTTGCTTCAGCATACAGTTTAAATTCCCGCTCACATGAAATGCTACTTTTAACAAAAAAAATCTTTTAATACGGACTATGTCTCAAAAAATTTCCTTTAATTTCTCACAAAAATATTATTATCTTGTCAAGATTTCTTTTATAGCTGTCCGGATAATTTGAGCCATAAACTAGAAAGACGTTACGACATTAATTTTTTTAATTAGAAATTCGCGTAATTTTTGTACATATTTTCACAAACCTAAGCAGAATATAAATGGCAGAATATAATGCACTATCCATAGTATTCATTCATAAATAGGTTTCTTAAAAATACTCCAGTGGTGTCATCCGGATTTATGTACGTGGGATTCGCACCTGGACGATGCTATTATATGGCGGCTTTTCAGGCTGAGTTGAGAGGTTTGGGCGTTTCTCTACGGCCTTGAGAGCCGATGAGGGGTGAATGATGTAGATACGGAGCAGCGTCGGGAATGGAGGTATGGGGAGATGGGAGATCCCCGAGAAAACTCGCCGACATGTGGCATCGTTCCGGCACGATTCCCACATGCGAAAATCCGTAGACCGACCCCGCCAAGAATCGAACCCGGATAATTATGTTGGGAGGCGAGCGCTCTAGCCACTCGACCACCATGGCCCCACTTTTCTCAGAGTTCTCCCGTTTTCCCACCCTTCATTCCTGGTGCTGCCCACCTCATGCCATCCTTCATCGGATCGCAAGACAATACATTTTTAAGAGCCGTCCAAACATCTCAACCCAACTTAAAAAAATACTTCTAGTTGTAAATAATATTTTGACATAAATTGTCACAATTCAAGGAAATAAATTTCTAAAGAATGTAATGCTGTTAATTGTTTTACGTTGCAATACTACACACATGTACACATTCATTCTGCCTCAGGTCATTTACATTTACCAACAATTCGAAATTTTTCAAACATGCATGTACTCAATTACTGAGTTAAGTTTTTGCTATAGTTATATTTAGCACTATAAAACTTCTTACAATTGGATATGCTGCCTTTCATGTTTATCGTTTTATTACACGTCAAAACTGCAATTACATAATTTAGTGTACTTGAAGCTCTACAGAATCGTGTAATAATTAATAAAAGTATTTAATTACAGTAGAATTTTCTCAGTTATGATATTGTCTCATTGTCGCACCTCAGCATCTTTTGTTACGAAATGGCATTTGATGAAGCACGTGGTGGGGGGAGGGAGATTGCATTTGTAATCTCAACTGCTCCCCCTTTGGGAGCCTGACCTTCCTATTCGACCCCCCTCCCAACCACAACAACTTTCACCAATACCATGAACAATGGGGAAGTTACACAGCAGGAAACACGACCCCTCAAATGGTCAGCATTATTTACTCGGCTCGCTTCCTGCTGGAGGAATAGGATAAAAGTGACCTATCTCCAAGCAGTGAAGTGGGATATTTTCGGCTCAAACATGGTGTTGCAGTGCATTACACGTATGCATATAAATAGCCTTTGTGTAAAAATAATTATTTCTATAAATCATCTACTATGAACGAAGGTGACACATATTTGTTTTAGTTTTTAATTTTTCGATATTTCATTTACTTTATTTTCTGCAACTTGTGTAATTTGCTACAATATAGCCCTTTATATTATTTAAATTGTATATTAATAAAAATGTCAAAGAAATGCTTAAAACAGGCATTCCTAGTTTTAGCTTTCCTTAATGGTATGTAAGATACTCATTCTTCTGCATAAACTTGTTTGACCTCTACTTGCTGTCGCATTGACCTCTAAAACGGCTTTAAATGATGACCTTCATCGTCCTCTTAAGACTAAACTGTACAAATTTGGCACAAGGCCATGAAAATGGTTAAATGGAGATAATATGATTCCCTGGGCAATGAAAACCACAAGGGAGGAGGGCAGGCATCTCGGGCGGCAGAATAACGAACGGTTCCGGTATTAAACACAAAACTATTGCAGTTAAGATGATTGGCGTGCAAAGTTACTGGCCGCCAGAGTGCGGACGAGTAACACGGTCTTGCTCTCGCAAGTCGTGGATACTACTGACGCTCCAGCTTGGCGCCCGAACCTGCCACTGATGGGGGTTGGCGCGCCGAGCTGGAACTATGTTCTGCACACTTGCTACACATACAATGCTAGGCAATTAAGAATAGTTTACCTTGAGCTGTATTCACTTGCATAAATTCCCTCTTACATTAATTGAACAAAACAAAGTACTTGCACAATGGATGGATGATATGAGCGTGAAACACATGAAATGGAAAAACAATAGCATGACATAATACACTTTCAAACACAACATTATATAAAGGGCATTTTTGGGATAGCCTTGAGTGTTTCCTGTTTATTAAGGAAATTATGGCAATCGCCATTAAGCCCTTTGACTTGGCCATATTTCCATTCTACACTTTGCACTGCACCGCGCTGCACTACCCTGCAATGGAGTATAAGAGCATTCATGCTCAACTCGCTGCACTATCTCACTAGAGCTCGGGCACATAACACATAACACTAGGGTAGAGTGCTGACACTGGCTGCGCTTGGGGGTTTCACGGCTGAGCAAATGGTCTTAGGAGGTGAGGGACATGAGCACACGTAAAACTTCCCCCCCCCCCAAGTTCCCACTGGAGTCCGTTTGCATGCCAGACGTCGCTACCTGCAGCAGGTGAACTGCTTTCTTTGCTGTCTTGGCCGCAAGGTGTAAGGATATGCCATGTGAGCCACAGTTGTCTGTGGCGGCCATTGATGCTGCTGCCTATGGTGACCTGCTCCTATGCAGGGTTTCCGAATGCACCTGCACATGATGCACGCAGATGCGTCCGGCAGAGGCAGGAACGAGCTGGAGGACTAGTCGCTCCTGCTCACAACATCACTGCTTGCTTCTGCTCCACTGTCTGTGTCGCATCGGCCATGCTGGCGTCGGGCGCGACTGGAGTTAGGGGGCCTGTGGTGTGGAGGGAGGGGGAGTTGATCTTTTGCTGGGGACCCCCCGGATGGTGATGCACACTTGCTGCTGACCTGCTGCTGGCGTCCACTCCCTCGCCGGTGGTTTTCGATCCTGTTGCTCGCCCTGACACCATCAACAGTGCTGCAGTGGAGCCCAGTTCGTCACCTGATACAAGCGACATTGGATAGATGGCTGCCTCTATTGATATTGGCGATGCCACGTATTGCATCGTGATGTTAGCCAGTTGGTTGACCACCATAAGTGCTGGAAGTGGTGCGGTTGCTGGTAGTTGAGGGAGGGCACTTGTAGGTCCTGTGCCATCAATGACAACTGGACATACGGTCGGACAATCCCTGCAGAGCGCTGGTGTGCTGGACTGCATCTCGCTTTCTGTCCCAGCTGGTGGCTTACTGCTGTAAGTTACTGGTGTACCCTCCTTCTCAGAATACATCCCAGGCTGCTCGGCAGAGCTATCGGCTTCTAGGCCCGTCGAGGGTGGTACGTCCTCTTTGTCGCTAGGTTGTTGGTCTGTTAGTGACCCTCCTGCAGAAGGTGCTGCTGCATTTTCATCATCTCCTGCTTGGCATTGCTCTCTTCATCGTGGAGGGGCAAGGTATCGGGCGCGACTTCGTCGATGTCATGCAGTGCGAACCAAATGTCGTCCCAATGCACCCTGAGCCTTCCCGGTCCAAGCCAGATAAGTAGGTGGTTGTCGATGGGTTCCTATGATCTTGTGTGGCTCACTGCACTTGGCCGCAAACCCTGTGCATAAGTCCTTGCTGTCAGTGGATTGCGGGTGAGCCCGCTCGTAGACCATATCCCCTGCATTTAAATTTGGGTGCGGCCGCATTGTAGTTTGCAGCCATTTTCCGGTATACTGCTCCTGGTGTTGACGTATGTCACACAGTCATTGCCGTCTGTGTCTCCGTTGTGTGTCACTACTGGATGGGTCACTGGTCTCTATTACTCAGTGGCACTGCACATCGCCTGGCAAACACAGGTTGTGTCCCAGTATCACATCTGCTTGCATCTTCCCAGTTATGGTATTCACATGTCGGCAGGTTGTGTACAAGGCGCGGCTGGCTGGAGGTCTGCCCACATGGCG
This sequence comes from Dryococelus australis, assembly GCA_029891345.1. Classification (NCBI taxonomy): domain Eukaryota; kingdom Metazoa; phylum Arthropoda; class Insecta; order Phasmatodea; family Phasmatidae; genus Dryococelus; species Dryococelus australis. The sequence continues at coordinate 285,343,723 of CM056993.1, forward strand.
TGCTGATTCTCACACGGATTCGCAGATGAATTTTTATTACAGTTTGTGATGCTCCGTGGGGTTCATTTTAGGTTGGTAGTTGGCCATCTTGAGGTGTTTAACCCCCCGACCGAGTGTGTAGGTCCCACCACCTTCTCCTGGTAAATTGGAATCCATTATCTGTGAGCAGGAACTTGAGGTAACCCCACCTTGCAAATAAGTAATCACTTAACACCTTGGAAATATTTTCCACATTTGCATAATTTCTGGTGTATGCCTCTACCCACTTCGAAAAGTTATCGGTGATCACTAATATAAAACGGTTCCCCTTCACAGTCCTGTGGTAAGGTCCCATTAAGTTGATAAACACTGTTTCGAAATTCTTCTTTGGGACCCATGGCTGTTGTTGTTGCCTGCCATCAGTTCTCCATGCTTTTAACAAGTTACACATGACACAACTTTGCAAAAGGGCTGTGCATCTTTTGTCAGACCGGGCCAGAAAAACTGTTCATGCAGGTTTCGCACTGTTTGGTCGCTCTCTGGATGCAGTGCCACATTGCCCCTGTGCGAATAAGCTAACACCCATTCCCTCGCACACGTGGGGATACACAGTGGCCATTTAGTGGAGTCAGTTGGCGAACATGTCTCTGACCGTACATCTACAATGCACCAGTTTTCTATGTTGTGTTGTGCGCACACATTTCTTTTTTTTTTGTTCTGGGTGAATGTGCAGCCCTGTAGCACATGTTCCACTTCGCTGTATAACTCGTGAATGAGCATGTCATTATTCTCCGCACTAAGCTGTTTTACGCTGACTTCTTGTATTGCCTCCTGCATGACCGGGGGTAGTATGTCATCCCATTCTGCATTGTCCTTGTCAATGATGTCAGCTGTGGGTGCACGCGAGAGTGCATCTGCCAGTTGGTTCTCCTTCGCCGACACGTGTTCCACAACAAAGTCGTACACTTGCAACATTAAGGCCTATCTTGTTAACTTGCTAAGTGCTTCGCACATACTGTGGAGCCATACCAAACACATATTGTCTGTATGTAATGTGAACCAGCGATAATCTAAGTACGCCCTGTACTTCTTCATGGCCCACACGACATCGAGGTACTCTCTTTCATTAACGTCATAGCAGCATTGTGTAGAGCCGAGTTTTGTGTGAGCGAAATCAATGACCTGTCGATTCCTGGTGTCGTACTGATAAAGGACTGCTCCCAGGCCTTCTTGACTTGCGTATGACTGCAAGTACAACTGTCTGCTTTCATCATACTTAGCAATCGTTCGGTAGGACTGAAGTTTCTTCAAACACTTTTTCCATGTCTCTGTTGCACTGAAAACGATGTTATGGTGACAAGTCCGTCAGTCGTGCTGTTATCACTGCAAAATTCTGTATGTGTTTTCTCAGAAAATTAATTAACCCAAAGAAATTTCTTAATTGCTTTCGAGTTTGTGGTGGCGAATAGTCCGCTATTAACCAGAGTTGTTCCGGGTTCGGCTTGTTTCCTGTTCCATCCACTACCTGTTCCAGGAAATCAAGTCTGGATTTCTCCATGTGATAGTTTCCCATTGCACAGGTTAGCCCATTTATAGTCAGTCGTTCCAACACAACATACAGATGTTTCAAATGCTTCTCTCAGCTAGTCGACCACACCATTAAGTAGTCGAGATAAGCAAGCGTGTACTCACAGTTGAAGCCACCCAGTATTCGGACCATTTTCGATTGGAAACTCGCTGGGACACACTTAAGTCCAAATGGCATTGCACAAAATTGAAACCTTCGTCAGTCTGGGGCCGTAAAACCTGTTTTTTTTCTGGGTCTGCTAATTTGATTGGAACTTGCCAGTACCCGCTTTTTAAGTCCAGCGAGGTAAGGATTTTGGCTTGGCCAAATGAAGCTAGCATGTCTTTCACGCTGATGTATGGTGGGAGTGTACTGCATGTCACCATGTTAAGAATCCTTAAATCTACGCAAAATATCCAGGTACCATTTATTTTAGATGCTAATGTGATCGCCGAGTTATACTGTCTGTTCTTTGGCTTAATTACACATGCTCCCAACATTTCCTGAATCTGCTGACGGATTATTTTTGCCTGGTGTGGCAAATAACCCCGCAGCGGAGTGCGGATAGGCCATTATTTTGCCAGCAGGATTTCGTGTTCGGCCACGATAGTGCAACGCAGGGCATCATGGGGGCAAAAACGTCTCGACGCTCGTCCAACAGTCGTCGGAACGCAGCCTGATATTCTGGCGGGAGGACATTATCAATTTCCCCGAGGGGAACTAAGGGGGCAGTATCTGCTGGGCGATTGTCTAAAATGTAGAATGTACGCCGCTCTTTCGCACCGAAATGGATTCTACATGCTGAGGGTTCCACTATAATGTTCTGTTCTGTTAGCCACGGGATACCAACGATGGCGTCTTCCTTAATGTCAGGCGAAATTATGGCAGTGGTGGTTGTTTAAATACCCTGCATATTAACAGTGAATACTGCTTGCCCTTTTGCCATGCTGCTATGCTGATTCGTGGCTAGCCTAATTATGTGATTAGTAGGCACAGCATCGGTTTATCTCACAAAATGTGGCTGGATAAAATTGTGCGAATTTTGATGCTGCACTACTAACCTGATTGATGAGGCTCTATTGTGGTGTCAATCAGGTTTGTTTAGATTGCTGTGCGAACAGGGAGGGAGGAACATCCTACCCCTTCACCCTTCCTTCCTGTTTCTCTGCTGCTCATTGCTGTTTTTATGCGATTTCTTCAAATATGGGTTGTTAGGGAATTGGCTATGCCAGTGGTAAACTTCTTCTGGAAAGTATTGACATACACATGGTGGTGGTCGGCTTTTATCCCAGATTGCATTACAACACTTGCATTTCCCACATTTTTCACAACGCGATTTTCCCAAGGATGAACTTTGTCCCATTTTGCCAGGTTGTAGGTTCCCGGATGACTGTAATGATTTTAGTACCTATTTTTTCCGAAAGATTAGTTGTTTTGCACTCGTTGCTAGGCACTCTGTTTTTCCCGCTTCCTCATGATTCGTAGCGCCATCGTGCAGATCGTGGATTGTGGCACGGTTGGAGTGGATTCCATTTTACGATAATGGTGGCTCGCATTAGTTTCTCTAAGATTCCATTAAGGAATGGAATTAGAGCTGCGCGGTATTGAGGGCAACTTGCTTCCGCCACTTCATCGAGCACTTCGCATTCCGGTATATGCAGGTGAAACTATCGCGCCAAATATGTCTCCTGGGTGATAAATGCAGTCAGGGGCTCATTGGACTCGGTAGTGCTCCTTCAACGTCAACTTGCTTTGGGCTCGAAGCGACTTAAACACACCCTCAAAATGACTCTCAAAGACTGGAGACACTACTTTCACTGCAATCCATAATGGTTGAGTGATCCCCATCAAGAACGGGCTTCTTCTTGGAGTTTCTCTCCGACGCAAATTGCCCACTCTTCCTCACACACACCATCTCGGGTGAGCCTCGAAATGAAATTTTTTACGAAGTCTGTCAGGTCCTCCACTGGGATGCCAACAAACATAGGCAACATCTGGAATTTGGCCAGGGTTTTCATTGCAGTCGGCCTTGGTGGTTGTGTGGTAGTGATGATTGCAATGGTTTCATTCCTACTTCCGTCCTCTCGTAGCTGTTCACTGACAGGTGGTGTCACAAAGTTACTTTCTACATATGGTGTCACGGGTTGTATGGACGGGTATGGTATTGTAATGTTTGGTAGCATTGTTTGAGTCCTGGTGTAGGACAGAGTGTAGGTAATTGTGAGTAATATGAAACGGGTGGCAGAAACAGAAGAGGAGTTGCGGTTACCGTGGGATGTGATGGTGGGAACTGGGTGGGCTGTGCAGGTTTGTTTACACTGGCCACGTTCACGCTGTGAGCATGTGACAGCTGTGCATTGTTGTGGTCTGCCGCTGCACAGTCGCGGAATCTGGAGACCTCTCGGTCGTTGTCGTTTGTGAACCTTTCATGCATCTTGACGCCACACTCTTGACACTGCACGTCCTGGTTGTTTTTCTTCCATTGACAGTCCATGCTATTACCTGTGTTGACTTGCTGTTCGCACCCTGACAGGCAATCTTGCACTTCTTTATATGTGATTTGTATGCTATTTCCGACATTACACTGTTGACATGTGAAGGCATCAGGGGTCAAACACCAAAGGGTTAAAACCCTAAGACCGTACATAACCTCAAATTACCCCCATGTACACACAGCTAAACGACAACACAGTGGATCGGTTGTGACGAGTGGGTCATTACCAGGGTTAGTAGTATACAAAATGGCCGAACACTGGGCCAGCTCGGCGAATTTAAATAATGCTTTTACAACAATCCAGATGTCTTTGTCTACTCTTTAGCTCAACATAGTTTATTTGTCTGTATCTTAAATAAAAGAAATTGCCATTAAAGTTTTAAAATATTGTAGGATAAACTAAGAGGATAGGTACTTTCTGTAAAATAAAATTAAAAAAACATGTGTCGAAGTGACACAACTGGCTTCAAAAAATAACAAGATAAACAAATAAAACATTCGTATGCATAAAGTGATCTTTCTTAAAGTATTAATATCATTACTCTTTGTTTCTCGAAATCTCAAGTAGGCTATTTATCTAAATTATCGGGATCCCAAGACAAGTTAAATTATGCAAGAAGCCATCGTAGCTAGTGGCAACATGCCACTTGAGACACCTTACAAAGTTAAAATTTTAAAATTTACATATTCTGGGTCCCATATTTTTTTTAATGAACAAAATTTAAATTCCTAACATTCTGAGTCGATTTTGAAAGATGGAAAATGTAGCAAAGTGAAGTGTTGCAGGCTTGCTAAATAAAGGCTGAGACAGTTTTTTTTTCCCCACATAATTTCAGGTTAGTAAATGTCTATGCTTAGTAATTATTTTATTATGGCCTGAACGAAGAAACAGGAATATGCCCGCAGCATTGAACGTTCCTGGCAAAATAGGGCGGCTACATATCCATGTTAGAGTGACGATAGAAACAAGGTTTCGGCTCGCCACGCCTTACACCATAATGGCTCAAAACGCCGACCGATACAACAGTAAAACTTAACGAGATGAAATAATAAGTGCCACTTGAAATACAATGAACAAACACAGCGAAACAAAAAAAAAATTAATGGGGAATCATGTGGATACTCTTGAGGTTAAGATTAGGAAATTGTGTCGCGACATGTTATAGGTGAACAAGAAGGAAGTCGTCACACTCGGAAGTGGTCATAGCCGAAATATAGATTCAGGCAGTTAGAGCAATAATCGATATACAACATGGTACCATAATAGTTTTAAATAATTATGAAATGATTTAATTTGAAACAAACTCATATAAGTAGTAAACTAATAATAATATTTTCAACATATTTTGTGAATGGAAATACTAAATAAATAGTCATTTTGACAATGCAAAATTATTAACACAATAACTATTAATGACATGCACGATATTTTGATAAAATAAAAGTTTTAACCAAAATTTCTGACGAGGAAGTGAATTGATCAGTAAATTAATTACTACAATGACAATTTAGGTTGACTGACACAAAATTTTTACACAAATTACTGGAATAGTAAATTTAACAGAATCACTAAATAAATACTAGAGTATTATTCTTGGGTTACAGTAACAGTGACTATCAAAGGTTAGCAGTGAATCAAAATAATTACGCTTTGTTCCATCTTCACTAGCTCTGACGTCACGTCATCGGCGGTTAGCCTGCTCGCCTCCCACCACTGCAAACTGTATGCAATCGCCGGGCGGGTCATTCCTGGGTTTTCGAAGGTGGTGATCGTGTCGGACGATGTCGCTGGTCGGTAAGTTTTCTTGGCGATCTCCCGTTTCCCCCGCCCTTGCATTCCGGTAACTGCTACATTCTCACCTCATTTCACCCTCATCGGCTCCCAAGACCTCGTTTTTTTAGATCTGTCCAAATCTCACAACTCAACAAATTTGTTTTCTCAAACTGTGTCTGGCGATGCCCTATACCTCACATAAAGTTGGTGAACGCCTTCTTCGGTCGAGAAACATCTGGACGCTGAGATGGGATCTCGGGGGAACGCTTATGCGCGGAAATATCCAGAAGTGTTTGGCACCAGTACGAACGCAGCAATCATCCCGCCGTCAGGAATTCTTGCGCGTGTTTGTGCAACGATACGTGGCGTATATCGACGAGAGGTGGCAGCGACCTAGTGTTCGAAGAGTGTGTCCACTGTTAGATAAAACGTCCGTAAAATTACGGAAAGTACAGGCTATAAATTATCCAGACAACTGCGTGAAATTGCGGATTTTTTGTTTTTTCAATGACGTTTTCTCTATAATTTTCACATAAATCTCCGTACATTCACGGAACGTGTCCATAAACGAGCAAGTTTTCTTTAAATCTGCTCTTTATAAAACGGGGTTACATTAAAAAAAAACCTTTTACTTTTGTTATGTGGGCGTTTCACAGTGTATACAAAAAGTTTTGTCCTGTAGCGGAATTTGAACAAGAATCAGCTAATTGGGACTCAATGAGTGGTTCGCCACTCACCTAACACTAATTTTACACTAAGTAGTATTGATTAGTAGGATTTTGTACGCTTCAGGTATCATCGGCATTGTTCGTGTATAAAAATCGAATCCGTAAGAATAAGGAGAGCTCCCGTATTTTATATTTACGGAGATCATTTTTTTTTTCGTCGATACGGGGTGCCTTACCGTAAATCAACTACATCTCCGAAAATGTTTCCGTAAACGTGGGACCTACGTAAATTTCTAACAGTGTGCATGGGGACATGCCCATTCTCGCGGAAGAGTGCAGCGGTAATTGTTTATGTAATCGTTCCCCTCGGCTGTTTCCATAACTCAAGGTTCTGGTTGCCGAGGCCGGCTTCCACCCAGCGCTCCTGCTCGGCCTGGCAATCCTTGCTTGTGGTGATCACATGACTATGTTGAAACGCTGTAACGTAATGTGCACAACAGGGTTGCGCTTCGTTCTTGGGCTATATGCACATGCGCGCACCGAAATAGCATCATCACTTCATTGCAGTTTTAACATTGTATTGGTCCACATTTCAGACTGTGCTCTCTCATTTGTTTCTTGCAGACCTGATTCCTCCGTCCGCCCCTTAGCAACAGCACTAACTGATGAAGTGGTTTTGCACCTCTGCTCCTACCCGCTAAGAGTCAGCACATTTGAAGGCCCGCTTCCGGTGACTTACCTTCAAAAGTTTTTACGTGTGAACACTCATTGTATGACATCACTGGCCCGTTATCTATACTACTAAATAAAATAGAAGTGTCTGTCTGTGGTTTTCGAATTTTTCACTTTTAATTATTTTTTCACACAGTATAATTGATAACTAAGCCATATCTAATGTTAATATTTTTCGTATCTGTCTGTCGTTTCCGAACGGATTTAACGCAAAAAACTCTAAACGTATTGCCATCAAATTTACACAGTCCATAGATAATAACATCAGGACCAACTTAGTCTTTGTTTCATCGAGATACCTATAACAGTTCCGGAAAAAAGGATTATCAGTGATGTAAATAGGTACTACTTTTCTTAGGATTGATTACTGCACACAATAAGCATTGTTAAAAAAAATTTCCGTGATTACTCCTTTCTTTTTTGTCTATGGGCTGTCCTCCTTACCTTCCAAATAAAAGTGACTAGATCGAACCAAAGTCCTAAATTTCATGCTGACGAAGTAGCACTGGCCTGCTAGTTGTAAATAAATGAAGAAAATTGTATTCAAGCAAATTAATTTAATTTAAGACCTTAACCCCCCATGAATGTAACAGGTCCCAGGCGCGTGTAAGAGTATGTATTTATCGCGACGGGGTCACTTTGAGTTACGTCACGTCACTGCCTGCCCGGTGGGTTCGTACAAACCTTCGAGTCAGCTTACCCAGTTGACGCCGCGCGGGACGGCTCTCTACGTAGAAGTGCTCCGGAAAATGTGATGATTCGTTTCAAACTGGCGACGCGCCGAAGGAGGCGAGCGAGCGAAGAGATTTGGGCGGCTCTTAACAGCGAGGTCTTGACAGCCGATGAGGGAGAATGAGGCGAGTATGAAGCAATGCCAGAATGAAAGGCGGGGTGGTGGGGGAGGGTGGAGATCCCCGAGAAAACCCACCGACCAGCGGCATCGTCCGACACGATTCCCATTTTCGAAAATCCAGGAGTGACCCTGCCGGGTAATTTAACCCGGTTCGCCTTGGTGGGAGGCAAGCAACCTAACCGCTCAGCCACTGCAGCCCCCAAACCAATGTTTTGTTGAATCAAACAAAGTTTGTTTGGCGCAACGAAATGAATTGTTCTTATAGGGGCAATGAAATATCTCGTTTAAACCAAATTATTTTGCTGTTCTTATCTAGTATTCCAAAACAAATATTTGGTAGGTGCAATTAAATATTTGTTTGGCTCAACGGACACTAAACCGTTTCGATTAATGTAAGAAAAATATTCGAAGTCTGACCGAGGTTCGAACCTAGATCTCCAGAGCCCGAGCGCTACGACTTAGCAATTTCAGGTAGAGTTACTACTGACAAAGGACGAATGATTCAAAATACATACCTTCATTTAAAATTCTGGACAACGTGCGCAAATAAATATTTCAAGTTTTACAACTTTACTTTTCAGTTTGTTACTCAACTTCTTTTATTAGGATGTTCATGCCATTACTAAGCATTAACGAAAGCACTAACACACTTGTACTGTTCTAATTGTCACAAAAATACAAACTAACTCTTAAGCTGTGTTTTAGAACGAAGGCAATATTACGAGTGGTCAAACAAATATATACAGTTGATTCAGAGAAATATTTTGTCGATAGTCTAAATTTCTTTTGGCCCAACACTGAGGCTGTTAATTCAAGAGTTTATTTTGTTAGATGAACAAAATTTATTTATTTATTTTTTCAAGTTTTCTTTATTGAGCAAAGTATTTTATTCGGCAACTAAATGCATTTTCGGTCCTATACAAAAACAAATTGTGGACTGGAGCAAACCTTTGCCTCAGTGCGAGATACCAGTCACGGGCACTTAGCAACTACCCAGCATCCCATCATCCAAGGAGGTACCTGGGGCACGTCGGAGGGGGAGTGTCACGAATGCGCCGGGGGGCCGCGGTGATGTAGTGGCCAGACTGCTCGCCTTTCACCCAGGGGAACCGGGTTCGATTCCCGGCGGGATCGCTCCCGGGTTTCCGCACGTGGGGATCGAGTCGGACGATGCCGCTGGTCGGCGGGTTTTCTCGGGGATCTCGTGATTCCCCCCGCCTTTCCATTCCTGGCGCTGCTCCATACTCACCTCAATCACCCTCGTCGGATCTCAAGACGACGTTGTCAAGCGCTGCCTAAATGTCTTACTCACTCATTCACTCACTCACGAATGTGGAGAAGTGGAGTGGAGATATTTAGGCAACTCTTAACAACGTGGTCTTAAGAACCGATGAAATAACATACAATACTAAAATAACTACATGGCCACCGTTTTGAAAATAAGTGCCCGGCACACTTAAAACATTATTGTACATATCAATTTCGACAGTAATACTTGTTTGTCAAATTTGGGGGCAATCTGTCAATTGTTTCCGGAGATATTACAAAAAAACTTTGTTAATTCATGTAGCGCTATCTTACAAAATGGAGAACAAAAGTGGTGGTTTTTGAGCATAGACGATTCTTGTAATAGATACTGTCAGCATACAAAATTTGGTTGAAATTGGTCAAACGGTACGGCAGAATTACCAAATAAAACAAAAATACTTGTGTGGACGCCATTTTGAAAATAAGTGCCTCATTATCTTCAATTGCATAAATTTGAATCATCTAAAATACTACTTACGTGTCAAATCTTGTGAAAATTGGTTGAGTAGTTTTCGAGATATAATGTAATAACTTAATAGTTACATGGGCGCTATTTTCCAAAATGGCGGACCATAATTAATATCAAGCTATGAATTCAATGCTCACATCTTGCGCTGTGTAAATGGAGCAGCACCGTAATGCACAGGCGGGGGGAAACGGGAGATCCCCGAGAGAACCCGCAGACCAGCGGCATCGTCCGGCGCGATTCCCATATTGCAGAAATCCGAATGCGATCCCGCCGGGAATATCGAAGACCGGTTCACCTTGGTGGGAGGCGAGTAGTCTGACCCCTACACCACCGTGGCCCCTAGGATGGGGAAGGTCGGACCACTGGTTCGCAACAATACAACGCTGTGTTTGAGGTAGGATCGACGTGGCTGAGGTATGAGGAGACCGACACCAAGTGGCTGCTTACTTTCAAAATGTTAAAATTTTCGGTGGTGTAATATCTCGGAAACCACTTAACCGATTTAAACCAAATTTTGTATGTTGACAGCGCAAGGTGTAAGCATTGAATTTAGAGGCTGATATTGTTTATGATAAGTCATTTTGGAAGAAAGCGCTACATGAAACAATTAAGATATTACGTTATATCTCGAAAACTACTCAGCCATTTTTCACAAAATTTGACACATAAGTAGTACTATTGTAGGTGACTTAAATTTATGCAATTTAAAATAATGAGGCACTTATTTTCAAAATGGTGCCACGCAAATATTTATGTTTTATATGGTAATTCTACCATATCGTTTGACCAATTACAACCACATTTTGTATGCTGACAATATCTATTACAAGAATCGTACATGCTGAAAAACCACCACTTTTGTTCCCCATTTTGTAAGATAGGGCTACATGAATAAATGAATGTATTTTGTGTAATATCTCGGTAAACAGTTGGCAGATTGCCACCACATTTGGCAAACAAGTATTACTGCGGCAATTGATATGTGCCAATATATTTAAAGTGTGTTGGACACTTATTTTCAAAACGGCGACTATATAATTATTTTAGTATTGTATGTTATATAGACGAAACCATGTAATTAATTACAACGCATCTGTGTATGGTAGCTGCATACATTACAACCATCAAATATGTACACAAAAATATTTTCGTCCGCCATTTCGTAAAATAGTATCACATGACAAAATAAAATTAAGCTATATCTCCGGAAATAACAACCGATCTCTACCAAATCTGGCAAACAAGTAACACTATGGCAGGCCATGTAAAATTATAATTTTCGAGAAGGTCAGAAACAAATATTTTCGAAAAGTCGCCCATATAAAAATTTCGGCTCAATATTTTATCTAAGAAACTACCAAACAAATTTCTACTCAATTTTATATGCTGACAGCATCTATTATATCCATAAATTGTGTCTATGTGAAGCCTCATTTCTCCACCATTTTGTAAGATAGCACCTAATGAAATAATACAGTTTTTATGTCGTACCGATTTCTTTCAAATTTGGCGATGATATTGTACTGTGGTAGGTCATATTAGTTTATATATTTCAAGTTTGCAAGTCCCTTATTTGCCGAATGGTGCCTATACAAACATTTTGCCTTAGTGTGCTGTATCTATAAAACTATGCAAGCTTAATCGATTTTAGCTTTACTTTGTATACTGACAGTATATATTTATCGAATGTGCTAACACAGAGTAGATTGTGCTCCACTTAATAAGAAATTCACATGAATTATACAGAGGATTTATGCCATATCTCAGGAACAAATCGACTGATTTTCATCAAATTCCTCGTACAAGTAGCGCTATGTTAGACCATGTAAACAAACGTATTAAATGACGGCTCGTGTAAATATATTAGGTTATTAAACACTATCGTCCGAAAGTTTATACTGATTAAATTCGAAGTTACAGCTCAAATCAGACCTCCGAGATACAGTAGATTGCACACTATCTTGTGGTAAGAAGTTTCCTGGGTTCGAGTCCCGGGTAAGGCACGTGTGTATTTATAATTGTCTCAATACTGTTGCATAAGTTTCTAATTCCATCTCTTATGATATTGCCTTCAACGAGACAACAAAATAGAACGTACCAGCTCAGTTTTTAAGAAATTATTTGCATCCATGTTAATGAATATAGGCACATTCTGCTATTATCGAAGGAAACTAAACAAGCTAACAAACGTACACTTCGTTTTTCTAAAAGTGTGAAAATTATTATTTTGACTAAGGTACATAAATCATATGTAGTTAGTATATCTAAAAATAAATGGACTCGTTAACTCCGTGTTTTTTTATTCTCTACAAACACTTCGCTCATCACTTTATTCTGGTCCTTTATTTTGGCATTCGATGGAATGATTTTGTTTAAATTCCTCTCAGAAGGATATGTGTGATTTTGTGTGCACTTCTGAAGGTGCTCGTTTTGTAAAAGACATCGAGAGACGGAAGCGAGAGAGAGGGAGAAAGAGAGAGAGAGAAGGGGGGGGGGCGAGAGAGAAAGAGAGAGTGGTGCAATCCAAGCAGTTCTGGAAGTGTAACGTTAATTATTACGTCCTGTATTACGCGAATGTTCATTCTTGTCGTCCACAGGGAATTATTCACGTCTCCGCAGGTACCGGTGACGATGAGTAATTCATCCGTGTTTCTTGCTCTAGTAGAAGACCAGGACCTACAAGAGCGGAGGATCAAATTTTGATGCGGGTTCGTTTCCGCGGTCGAGAACAAAGCTGTAACTACTGATCACTTATATTAATGGACACTGGAATGGGCCCGCGTTTCCAACAGAACACGAGACCTACTGTATTTTGAAACAATAGACGTAGAATGTGTAGGGAAACATTTTTAATATAAGCTGTTCACGATAAAATGAGCGCTTTTGAAATCAACCTTAAAAAAATGTCACTGCCCCTTCCTGCATATATTTTAACGGGCGCACTGAGTGACATGTGCCCAGTAAAGTTGGTAACTATGGAGGGAAAGTAGTTCCATATATTAACGCCGAATTAAAAGTTTTAGGTAACAATATATTATTACTTAAATTATTTATTTTTCTTTCTATATTTTTATTATGCATTGAATTGTAAAAATGAGCAGATTTGTGAAATTTTCCTTTCCTAATAAATTCACAGTTTCTCTTGGCCGACGCATGAATATAGTGATGAGGTCTACGGCCACTTTAATTTTACATACGGCGGAAGAATACGAAATGTGCATACAAGTAGATCCCAAACAGGGCTTTCAAAAGTGCTCATTTTACCGTGAACAGCCTATACATAGATGGTGAATATACAGTGGCGGCCGATTTCGGAGGGAGAGGGAAGATAAGGGGAGGCAGTTAACCCCCCATTTTTTTTTTACTTTTGCATAATTTTTTTTTGTTTAGCTTTTGAAAAATTAGCAAGTTTTAAATTATCATGTAACCTTTTCTTACGCGTCTTCATTTCAAGAGCAACTAAGTAGAGAGGCGACAAGCGATAGGGACTACGCATTATTCTCAGCCATATAATGTAAACATGTCGCAAATATACTATCACCTTAAGAATGCAACAACGACTGTAGGAATTGAAAAAAAAAATTACGGAAACATATATTATTAAATTTGAACTTGTCTAGGAAACATTATTTTTTTTGTAAACAATATTTCATTTTCATGTAATATTTCCAGTAATTTTAGGATTTCATACGTAATTGAATTTTAAGATTTTATACACAATTGTTGTATTTTCATTTGAAGTTCGCACGAATTTTCGCACCTCTGATTATAAGCGTCTGTGCAACTGTGATTGTGACAGTGTTTTCTACTGCCTGCTCAACTGTCAGCGTCGCGAGTGAGGAAAATGAAAAGGAGCAAAAAATAATCCTTGCCACTCACCCCGTTCCCAATTGCTCCCAATTTCCGCCACTAATAAAACATGTTACATGAACGCAGGCGCAGAGAGTATTCGTTTACGTGCTGTAACACTCCTATTATATATTGTCTTGTGCACGGAGTGGATCCTGTTTGTGTAGATTGCCGTCATAGCTGTTCCGTGAATAGTACACTTCACCACGTATAGTCCATTCACCGTTACTTCAGCCTTTTCTGAAGTCCTGCTATCGTTCTACTTGCAGGATATTCCCCCGCCTCTTGCAAACTAAGCTTAACTAAGCCTGGAGAAATACACCAAGGGGACAACGCACCACATTCGTGCCCACTAAGTGTAACAGTATTTTGTATAACGACTATTTCTCACTAGGCGCTACCAACATACCTTATTTCTCACTGTTTTTAATTCACCTTATTTATATATAATTCATAGAGAAATAATGGATAACATTTCAATTTAACAGAAAAAAAGAAGTAACGTTTCTGAACACAATTATAAAACGGTTGTGATGTATGGTATATGTTGAAAATAACTAAACACGTCATACATGGGGAGATTTTTCAAAGGTTTGGTTCAAAAAGGCCGAAGAGACCGTGAATGGGCTATACCAAGACCCTAAACAGCAAAACTGCAGGAATCGCACAGAAACGGAATTTTTAAGGCACATATATATAGGTATTTTACAATAACTGTTTAAATTTTATAACGCTAGAAAAAAAGTGTCCTTTAATTATTTTACTTATTATCACAAACTGTTAATTCAACCCGGTTGGTATCCGTCATTTCAAACTATTGTTCATGATTCTCAACAAAACGCGTCACCTACATGTTAAGTTCTTGGCAACAAAGAGAAGGAAATAAGTATATTTCTCCAAAAATAGTTGATTTAATCGTGAACCAGCAGTAAGCATCATATTCGTGAAAATAAATCACGCATGCCACCGTAATTAAGCAACTAACACGAGGTTGTCTGGGCGTCTTCACACTGGTCTGAACAAAGTCTTTGAAAAACTATCTCTTGCAAGATACGTTTGGTTGTTGCCTGCATATATCGTGTATATATTGCACGTGTATTATACTTCCGTTAACACTAACATACTTTCTTTTATCGTTAAAGGAAAATTCCGCATAACAATCAATTTATAAATTACAACAGGCCTATTTATTTCATATTCTAAATTTATAGTACAGGGGAAAATGCGATACGTTTGCAGTGGCTATAGTCCATTCACGCTTTCTTCGGCATTTTGGAATCGAACCTTTGAAAAATCACCCTAGGCGTAATATGTCAACCTGTTTTTCCAGTAACTTGTATTCCACCAATATTTGACACTGTGATTAACTTTAGAGTACTGTAGTATTGAATATATGAAACTTTACCTTAGTATCTTATGTAACTTGTAATATTTATTTCGTATTAAACATCAATTAACAACAGCGAGAGCAGCGACGTGCTGGCAATGACCGGTAAGAAATAGTTAACACTTACAATATTTTTTAACCTCGTTTTAATGTATACTATTTGTAAGGTAAACGTTGACAACTGATATATTTGTATTGTTAGATAGCACTGACGGAAACACATGTCATTGCTGCAGTTAAAAATATCCGCTCAAATTCCCGTGTGTAGGCTGGTGTTTTTTTTTCCGTCCGGAATAAAAGTTCAATAAGCGAATCAGAGCGTGTCGCTCTCTCTCGTTATCACTGTCTCTTCTCTCTCTCTCTCTCTCTCGGGAAGATCGTACCACCTGTGTAGGAAAGGTATAAATTTTGTTATTTTTAATTTCAGCACATTTCATACTAATTACAGCAACAATAACGATGTTTGAGATTGTAATTAACAACTGAAACGAGATTTTATTGTTTAAATACGTATTATATAGTATTTAGATGCAACGACATATTTTATATGCGGTGGCGCGACACAGCTCGTTGCGCGACACTTACAAATCCAGCAGGTTGGCAGACGTGGCCTAGCCACGCATGGAGTTAGGAGTATACAGGAGATGGCATGTTGTGACGTAGGTGAAGCCAATGGAGATAGGTGGTTTTTCTATGGACTCTACCAGCCATATTGCCAGTAACCAAAAACATTGTGTTTACTTTAGAATGACGTTAAGAGAGAAGTTACATTCGAAGCATTTCATGTCGAACAAATATGCTGATGAATAAATAAATGTATAATTCAATTCACGTGGGAAGTTTTTCTAGTTTATTACTGGCTTGTGTTAGTTGTGCAATCGAATAATTTCCTCATAAAACTACCGATCGTGAGTGTATGTACCGCGGACCAGTATTGGGTTATGTGCGACAATAAGCACGTGTGTTTGATATAGTGCTCATATATCAGGATTTGTGGAAAACTATTTTCTGAATAAATGATTAAATAAAGTATAACAAACGTGCTACCGTTGTCGTGTACTGTATTGCAGGTTGCGTATCAGTAACGAGTGCAATAAAACGGCAGCCAGCAGCCTAGCTGAATTTCTGGAAGGCAAAGTTCACATGTTCCTGAGCCACGAATAAGTAATTATTTGCTGGCATTTATATTTTAATTCCTAACACTGACAATTACTCGAGAGGTTTGTTTCCAATGTGATTTCATGTCCTTTATACATATATAATGTCAATATAGTAAATGGTTTCTGGTAAATAAAATAAAATCCCGTTTTAGTTATTCCCTCTCTTGACATTACGTTAGTTCTCTGTTATTATATGATACAGTTTTATACTTATTTATGTGTATGCAGTAGTAGGTGGGAAAAAGGGGGGGGGGATTTGCAGGCCGACATTGACAAGATATGGTTGTGGACCAGGAAAAATAAAATGAAGATAAATGTAAGAAAAACTAAAGTAGTACGGTTTACAAGGAAGAAGGTGATAAGCAGGGACATATACAGATGGGAGGGACAAGAGATAAATGAAGCAGCAGAATATAAGTATCTAGGAATTGTACTGCAGGGAGACCTCAGATGGAAAAATCAGGTAGATAGGATGGTGAAGAGCTCTGGGTATGCTGGGAAGGGTGCTGAAGGGAGTCAGCTGTAAGGTGAAGGAGAAGGCATATGGCATAATGGTACGGCCAATGCTAGAATATGTTGCAACAGTATGAGACCCGTATGTGAAGGTGAAGGCGCGAGAACTGGAAAAGGTGCAGAGAAGGGCAGCAAGATGGGTGAAGGGTAGGTGGAGAAGGCAGGGGCAGGATGATGAGGAAGAAGGAAACTATAGGCAAATGGGGTGGAGCTCATTTAAGGCCAGGAGGACAGTTGAACGATTAGTCAGGATGTACGGGGTGGTGAATGAAGAGGGAGGATGGGGAGGTCTACACTGCAAGCTAAGTAAGGGGGTATTTAGAGGGAGAGGAAACACAGTGAGAAGCTTCAGAGGGTGTGGAGGAGAACGGAGCGGGGTAGGCAATCCATGCTTGTGAGGTCTGTGAGGGAGTGGAATGTGCTGAGGGATGAATTGGTATCTGTGACCTGTGAGAAGGTAAGATCAGGAAGGGAGTGGAAAGGGAGTTGGTTGGGTGGTGGAGAGGCGAGAGAGCTCGCCACAGGGGGGTTACCAATTGCGAGTGTATGTATATATTTATTTTATTTATTTATTTGTATCCCTTATTGTAGGGTACAATTTTGTTTCTTGCAACTACAATGTTGGACAGGGTTAAGTTACCATTGGTACATAACTAAAACACAGAAATTAAAATTTATACTGAATTGTTTGCACTGGACAATAAAGTATTTTAGAAATTTTTCAGAAGAAATGAAAAGGGGGAGGGACAGGGGATATTTATGGATAGTTTTATTCAATATATCTACAAAAATTGTGTTACATCTTTCTGCAAAAGTGCAATTTAGTACCAAGGGCTTAAGCCCCGGCTACAATCACCGTAAGAATCAACAATAAAAATTGAATCCACACTTGTATATGGCACCAACTACAACACAACATAACGGCGTAAGAGGATTGAATATTTTCAATTCTTTTACGCCGAGTTCTACGCCAGCCAATCACGAGACAACATTTCCAACCACGAGAGTCAGTGCAGTGCAAGCTTATAACAATAACATAGTTATTAAATGAATTTTGCGGTACAGTTAAGTTTTTCATTTATTTGAATAGTCAACGCAATTATTAACATATATACCACGCATTAAATATCTCGAAACACGATTCCCGCAAAACTTTTTTCATCACAAGTAGATAAACGAAAATAAATATCAGGTTAGCCAACACACTGTTTGAAAATCTCCGCGATGCATGTACAGTCTGTCTTTTTTTTTTTGTGTGCATTTCTCTTTAGTCACGTAACAATTTTCTTACTGCGGTTGTAGACAGTTCATTTTCATACTTCCATGGTAACGCCACTGTTATTTTGTTACGGGAACGCTACGGTGATTGTAGCCTAGGCTTTAGTCAGTCAATAGCCACAGTTTTGATTCAGCCCAGCATGTTAAAAAAAAATTCACAATGGGAGAGGAAACTATAATAGGATATAATTTATATAAATATACTTTTAGGGATAATAAAAGAACTACCCTATGGTTAGGTTAAAAATGTATAAAAAATTATTCGCCAGAATTTTAGGTTACTTCGGGTAGTTTAATTAGATTAGGATGCATTGTTGAACTACAATGGGTGAAAGACGCATGCACCGCAATTATATCTATAACAAGCGCACATGTACTAACCATTACCAAAGTGGTCCACACACACACACACACACACACACACATACACACTTATGACAAAATTTCTTTGCTGTTACCTACCAACTTGTGCAATTTTAATTTTTAGTGTTAAATTCTCCTCTGAATACATTAAAAACTATTCAGTTTCAATATATCAGAACCACGCTGCAGAAACTTGACAAACAAACACTCCTCTAAGAAAAAACATTATCGCTGAAGAAATTAGGTTCCACTAATTCCACTAATGAGGGGGTCTGCGGTGGGCATAGTGGCAGGACGCTTGCCTTCCACCAATGTGAGCCATGTTGGTTTCCCTGTGAGGTTACTCACAAATTTTCACATTAAGTAATTGGGCTGATTGATGCTGCTGGCTGGCATGTGTTCTAGAGGTTTTCCCATTTTCCCCCACCCTTGCATTTAAGTGCTGCTCCATATTTGCTATATTTCACCCTCATTGGCTCACAATACCTTGGTTGTTACAAATCACCAAACCTCTCTCAACTCCTCCCTTCTTAAGATGATGAAGGCCATGGTGGTGTAGCGGCTAGAGTCTTCGTTGTTTCACGAAGCACACTTTTTTGTATCCCACATACATCCAATACTCTATGGAAAGGACTTGTCAATTTTTTTTTGTTATGTAATATGGATATTTGCACACAATTACATTAACATAAAAATATATAACAGATAAATAATATAATTTACACACTTATTAATTCTAGCAACTCTACAAACATGTTAAGACTACATTTGGTTGCAGTACAAGTTGTTACAATTCATGTACAGATAAATATTAAAGTATAAATATGTAAAGTCTACATTATATTGAAACACAAGGTATTACATGAAGTCTCCTTATATCAGTCTTATTCTGTGTTATAGAAATTTATCTTTATGTAAGTATTCTTCTACGGAATAGAAGGCCTTACTTAAAAAGTATATTTTAACAGCTCTTTTTAATTTCTGTAAACTATTAATTTAATTCATATGACTGGGAAGGTTATTTATTAGTTTTGTCCCACCATGGTATGGATTTGATGTAAATTTTGAGGTTCTGCAGGAGAATAGGTGAAGATGATTAGCTTGTCTGGTGTAGTAATGGTGTATATCACTATTTTAATGTTTTCCATGTAAAAAAAATAATACTACGGTACTTATACATGCATGGAAGAGTGAGAATTTTGTTATTTATGAATAGCGGCCAACAATGGCTTATTTTTCCTTATTACTTACGAATCTCACTAATTTATTCTGTAATCTAAAAACCTTTTTCTATTTTGTCGATTTATATCCGAAATATGATTCCATAATAGATTATGGACTGAATATTTGAGAAATAGTATGCAAGTATTGTATTATTAGACAAATCTTTGTTAAGGTATGTACCGCAAAATACATTGAACTCAATTTATTACTGACACTGTCAACATGCTCATTCCATGTTAAATTACTGTCTACAATGAACCCTAGAAATTTAGTACTATTTACTGTCTGTAACCCGTCTTCTTCTATTGTTGTGCATCTTTCCTCCTGCATGTATGTTTATTTCTTTGCTTGAAATTCATAAGCACATATTTGTTTACATTTAATAGGTATTAATTTATTACACTGGAACCAACTGGACATCTCAGTCACTGTTTGTTCAAGAACAGAGTTATTTGAACTAGTTACCAAAATGTTTGTGTCATCCGCAAACATTATAGCTGAGCCATTGGTTATTTGTTCTGTAAAATCATTAATAAATATTAAGAATATATTTGCTCCCAGTATTGATCCCTGTGGCACTCCTACTCGAGTAGTTCTGGAATTGGACAAAACATTTATAATGTGATTTTTGTCATAATATCTTATGGAGGTGATCTGTTTTCTGTCTTTAAGATATGATTTAAACATATTATTTGTTACACCGCTTACTCTACACTGTTATAGTTTTTTGCAATAAAATGTTGTGGTTGACACAATCAAAAGCTATTTAAAGATCTGCGAATATACATGTTGAGAATTGTCTTTTAAAAAGAAGTTAATATTTTTTCAGTAAAACTGTAAATAGCTTGTTCTGTAGATCTGTCCTCTACAAAGCCATACTGATGCAGTGAAATAACCTTGTTTCTTATTAAGAATTGTGTCAGTAAATTTGCTATCGATTTATCTAAAAATTTTGAAAAGGACGTAAGAAGAGCAATAAACCTATAGTTATCCATCAATGCCTTGTCACTTTTTATGTATTGGTACTACTTTAGCATATTCGAGTCTGTCAGGACAAATTCCCTGGGCAAGACATTGATTGAAAATGTAAGTCAAAGGCAGTTATATTAAATAGGAACACGTTTAAGCAGAGTCATAGGTACCTCATCTATTCCCCAGGAATTTTACTTTTGGAATTTTTTATTTGCATTTATGTCTTCTTTAGATATAGGTGTGAAAAACAGCGTGTTAGCATTCCAAGTGTTAGGTCTTTGGGGTATATGTGCAGAACTAATATTTGTAGCTCTGTGTTGATTTTGCAATTTTTGTGGGATGTTTGTGAAATAGTCATTAAAACTATTAGATATTTCATTGCTATTTTCGATTTAGATACCGTCAACTTTCAAGGAAAGGTTAACATGTCTTTGCCTAGATTTAAATTCATTATTAATAATGCTCCACATTGCTTTTGTTTTATTTGAGGAGGAGGCTATTTTTCCCCCATTGTATTTCTACTTTGCTACTCCAAGTAACTTGTTATATAATTTTTCGTATTGCGTACAGTATAATTTTTGTTTTTCCCCTGGGTTTTAGCATTTGACGGATTGTTTTTAACCTCTGTCCTGAGAATGTCAGACCTTTACTAATCCATTTTATTTTCGAGCTACTGTTACATTTTACAGGTTCGAGTGGAAAGGCATGATTAAAATGACAAAGAAATCTATCAATAACACTGTTTCAGGAAATATTTCGTTCAGTTAATGTATAAATTATGTTTGTTCTGGAGAGGTTGTTCGTGGTTGTTTCGGAAATGTTGTTCGTGGTGGTTGTAGAAAATTTTGTTTGTGGTTGTTTTGCAGTGTCCGTGGTCGCCTGTAAACATCATTAGGTGCCCTCAAAATTAGAATTTGAAAAAAACATTAAGAAGGGTGAAATAGAGTTCAAAGAAAATCACGCGATGTTTTTCTATTTAGCAGATGGCGTTGTTATAGGAAAATATTGGCTTTATCTAAGTTTTCTTTATTTTGACTACCTTTGGAAAATTATAAAATATATAAACATGTCATTTACTGTAATGATTACAGCCTACCGTTAAATACATAACCATCTAAATGCACACGTAAATTTTATTTATTTAACTTAACATCTTGTCGACAGCAGGTTCTTTAGAGAATGGTAAACCAAGAACACGATGAAGGGAATACAAGGAAGGAATTGGTCAAATTGTCTTTATTGAGTCACCCCAGAAATTGCATGGAGTGAGTTTGAGAAACCATGGAAATTGCAAATCATGAAGGCTACATTCAGTAGCTATTAAAAATATGAGAACTGATTTGGTTGTAGGCTTATATTCTTGTATTGATAAATAACTGATTTCTTGTTTGTCACTGCAACTATGCTGACTTGGGGAGATAAAAATTGTAAGAGAGGAGTTTTTTTAAGATGTGGTTTTGTATTGGTTTACGAAATGATTTGCCATTGCTAAAAAATGAATTCCATAAACTCCTACACTAAAATAGCAAGTCGGCGTTTAGAAAAATACTTATCTTCAGTTTTACAAAAGTGCCACTACCTCTAACGGTTCCGCAACTTACAGGTAGACCTTAAATTCACGGCAAGTTAGTAATCGCAACCTCACTTGCAAAAATTAAACACACTGCAATTGTTAATCTACAAACTTACGCAGATAAAAATATCCCTATACATACAATAATTGTACGATATCTTTCACGAATGTATCCACAGTATATACGAATACACTGAACATTGCAATCGTATGGCCCGGCTCGTACGCATTTTCATACATTAATATTACTTTTCGTTGGTCACCGAATAAATAAAAAATAGATTATAGTTTTAAGGCGTGTTTACATGCCAAATTCACATTTCACAAACGCAAGAATAACACAAATTTAGAGAATATTCCGAACTAGTGAGTTCATATAGCACTCGCAAGGCTGTTCAATTTCAATGTAAACAAAAGTTGTCACTCTCCCGCATGGTTGCTTCACTTGTAACGCACTCGCAGACGACTTCAATAGCGTATTTTATTCGATTTTAGTACGGTTAAAGTTTTATCATAGCTTTGAAAAGCTCCTATAGTCGTCAGAAAATTATTTCCTGGAATATTTTCAAGGCAAATATATAGCGATTGGGAAGCAAATCAACAAAAACACCGTATACAACACTTCCATTTAAATGTAAATAATTGATAACTTTACATATTTAATGGCGAAATTTATATCTAGTTAACTGATACAAACACAATCACGCTTTATGTATATTATCGTTTAGGTTAAAAACGGTTGCATATTAATTTATGTCGATTTTAATACTCATCAAAATACACGTGAAAGATAGGCCGATACAATGTTTTTGGCTAATGTTGGTACTGTGACCTTTTTTTTACCGGAAAACAACCGCCTAACTCAACGCTATAAGCTGGCTTCACTTGTTAACACTGCACGGTATAGGACATAGCCACCCCCTGTAGCCACGCGCTTGTCCCAATATGGTAGGCGAGTCGTTTTCATAGTGCCTTACGATTGCCAGTGGTGTGTGGCGACATGACAATGACACAGCGTGTTTCTGAACGAAACGTCAAGTTCGTACTCGTGTTTTTGAAACATCCTAGGGAAGTTACAATGTTGTGAGAAATATGTGTTTCCAGGGCAGGGATAATTAATATACTGTAACGAGTGTTGTGATCGCCGTGTGTGTAAGGGCGTAGCCGCCATTTCCGTCTATGGTGGCCGTGTTGTAATCGTTGCGCACAGACCAGATGTGTGTGGATTTCAAATATGTGCAAAGTTTATACGTTTTAACCATGAACTGATGTTATGACGAAGATACTTATTGAAATTCACGCCTGTTTATCACAACGTTGTACCTTTGCGCTAGGTGTTTGAAACATAGTTGTGTAACGAGCTTACGTTTCTGCGATTTGAATGTCTGCCACAGTGCCAAAAATAATACTAAGCCCAACCAGATAAATTAAAATAAATAATAAAATAAACCTATAAACCAATAAGTACCAATACATGTAAATATTAGCGGAATAAATGTTACGGTAGGCCTACGTGTTTGCATGTTCACCACAATCTTTTACATGTGTCGATGCTACGTACAATAAATAAGCGACGCGAGTTGCGTGCTTGAATTTACTGTGTTGTTTCGTTGGACTGGTTGTCCCTTCGTTTTAATTTTTATTCCAAACGCATATTAATAACATCAGGTTAAATACTACTGTTGTTTCTGCCACAGTTGTAACAAACACCGTCGTGGCTAAATATTAATGTGTATTATGTGTAACGTGCTTTATCGTGTGAAAGCCGACCTAAATATTGTTATAGGCCTAAATTGTGAACATTCGTAGGAAATATGACAGCATTCTTTGAACAGATGTAAACAGCAATCAATGCATGCGAAAGTTATAAAAGTAGAAGTCACATGCCAGTGTTTATGTTTACGTGTAGCGGAAGGATACGTAACCAGTAACCAAAAGTATAAATTTAGCAGGGCTTCAGAAAAGGCCGCAGTTATGGTGAATCAACTATAGTTAGGTGGTGTTATATAAAATATTATCAAAACGTGATTTTTAATATGTTTGTAAATTACAGTTATTTTACTATAATTAACTTTT
Organism: Dryococelus australis; assembly: GCA_029891345.1. Taxonomy (NCBI): domain Eukaryota; kingdom Metazoa; phylum Arthropoda; class Insecta; order Phasmatodea; family Phasmatidae; genus Dryococelus; species Dryococelus australis. Next base: position 285,367,962 of record CM056993.1, read on the forward strand.
CATGAATGTTCAGTTAAACCGAATTTGCTGTTCATAAACATATTTACTATTTTTGTGTCTCCAACGTACAATTAGAGTGCATAGGTTTCTCATTGGCGATTTTGTTTTCATAGAATAAATATGGGACAGGCTGCGAGTGCGCGCTGCGAAATAGCTGATTTTGGTTTTCCAACATTAAACTGCTTTTCTGATAACAGTACAATAAAAAACGACGTGGATTAGATTTGAAGTTAGAATACTGTTTATTAAGCAAGTGCTTTGAAGCGTATGTACACTTGCTCTAACCTAGTTTTAAAGCAACTGAAATGTATTAAAATTAGTCGAATAGGGCGGTTCTGTTTAAAATTCAAAATATAATAAACACGTTCATCACTGTTGACCATGATCTCGACAGTTGTGTTGGTCTTATACATGTCAAAGTTGGGCGAGTGAGTGAAGAGATTTGGGAGGCTCTAAACAGCGAGGTCTTGAGATCCGATGAGGGTGATTGCGGTATGGAGCAGCGTCGGAAATTGGAAGGGCGGGGGAAACTGGAGAACCCTGAGAAAATCCGCCCACCAGCGGCATCATCCGGCACGATTCCCACTTGCGAAAATCCGGGAGTGACCCTACCGGGGATTGAATCTGGTTCGCTTGGTGGGAGGTGAGCAGGTTAACCGCTCAGCCACCGTGGCCCTTCGAAGTTGGGGGCACATGCCGAAGACGAAAATCCATCTACCACATCTTCAGTATATATTTTATTTCACACTTGTTTACTTTTCGCTTACTTGTGGTGGAAGAATACGTATTATCTATTCGCGATTTCTTGGCCCTTTTTGAATCAAACCTTTGAAAAATCTACACATGTATGACGTGTTCAGTTATTTCCTAAATATGCCATATATCACAAGTGTTTTATACTTGCATTCATAAGATACTTTTTTCTGTTAAATTTATATTTTATTCTTACTTTATGTAAAAATTATAATGCTTCATTTATAACTAATCGAAAAAAAACTGTGAGAAAACATGCATGTTGGTAGCGCCGCCTAGTAAGAAATAGTTCTTATAAGTACAAAACAATGTTACAACTGAGTGCCCACGAATTCGGTGCTTTGTCCTTTGGTGTAATATTCCAGACTTAGTTAAGCTTAGCTTGCACGAGGTGGAGAAATATCCTGGAAGTATAACTTTAGCAGGGTTTCAGAAAAGTCTGACGTAACCGTGAATGTATTATAGTGAGTATCCGTAAAGCATGTTTTTAGCAGGGTTCCATGCACGTTGGAGGCAACCACGAACAGACTATAGCTGACATTCCAGGATACGTCAGAGTCGACATTGTTTCTTTTTTTTTTGTCGCTTACACCAAGTCAGACGCAGTAAAACAAACAAGCCCCATACGTAGCAGGTATGGAACACTCCTGTGTGTTATGGCGAGCTGTAGAGGGGAGATTATCGGCTTCGCCGCTAAAAATTTACACGCAAGCAGCTTAAAGTTCCAAGCTACAGGTCGATGGCTGCAGAATGTTAAATAACTGAAGGAAAGAGAAGCTACATGTAGGCCGTTCACGCTTAACTGAGATACTATAAAAGTTATCCCTACGTGTGTATATATATAGCATATATATAATTGCTATATATATATATATACATATATATATATAGCAATTAACACTTGAGTTTACTTAAAAAAAATGGAGTAATGAAATTATATTTTACAATGAACTAATACGTGTACTAAAAATGTGATATTTAATTGGTGACAGTTAAAATTAGTCTTCATTTTTTGCGCTTTAAATAAGAATTGGTTTAAAATTAACTTACTTGTGTCTCAAACAACAGCATCACCACTTGACTGACAATTAGATAAGTAAGTCATTGAGTGATAAGTGTTAAGGTCTACATGCGGGAGAAGAAAAATTAACGGGAAAAATAGAAACCAAAGCAAGCTTTACAAACGAGTTCGGCTGACTTCGAAATAACTATTACGGGGTTTGTGGATTATATTGGATTTTACGTGGCACAGCTAAAACCGGCGTTGGAATTTCGTAGTTTTTGTGGGTCTCGAAACATGAGACCGTACACCGGATGCTCATATTGTAAACAATGATACCTGGAACCATTGCCGTACTCACCTTTCCTCCATCAGCGTGACGTATTAAAGGTATTCAAGTTGAAGATTATGTTATTAATTTTTAGCACATTGTTTTTTTTTGTTGCGATATAACATATTAGTCTGACAAGTATGATAACTGCGGAGAATTACTATTAAGTTAGATACTAATAAGGGGGGCTATTATAATATAGAATTTATACATTTTATCGTATGAAGTCTATAATTTAACAAAACCAATACATAAGGCTGCAATTAAAAACACTGTCCATGTCATCAAAATGTTATGAGAATATCTTCTTGAAAATTTGTTTCGTGGTTGGCCCATTTTTCAAATTTTACATTTGTAGTAAGATTTAAATTACAAATTGCCAATGTTTCACTTCTCTTACTACGTTCAGACATGCTTCATGCTTTATTTTCAAACTTACTTGGTTTATACTATCTTAAGGAAAAATTATCACTGCAAGGATGGGTGTTTGTTGGTTGCTTTTATTTCGAACATCGATGTACAACAAAACATACTTACTCCTGATAAGATACCTACAAATATTCTAATATTAGGAAATTATGGAAATACTTGTAAGTGTAAATTGACATTCATCGTATTCATCACTAAAATTCTATCTGCATGTATTTTACGTAAAATAAATTAACAGTTCAGTATAATTGTTATATGCTAAATTATTTAAATTTTATTTTGCTACTTCTTGCAGCTGTTTAATTAAATACTACCAAGTTTAATATTATTTTTAAATTGTTCATGAATTCTAATACATATTTATTGCATATACTTCGAGGCTTAAATCTTATATTAACTTCATATCGCAGAAATTCAAGTGCTAAGTAAAATTCAGTGTGTTAAATTTATGTTAATGTAGTTTGATTGAACTGTTGGTATGGCATAAGCAAACGGCCATTCACAGCAGATAAGTTTGGGTTTATAAATAGCCTACGTAATCCTCGCAACCTTATTAGGGATTAAAATGTTCCGGGTGGCGGGCAGCTGCTAAATAATTGATCGAGTATTTATCCACGGTTTGCTGTTCAGGAGATCAGGCAAGCTGATGAACAGACTGGCGTAAGCTCTCTTCAGTGTTCGTGGCAGCTTCGTGGCAGTATTACCTGGACCTGTAGCTTCTTCCTTTGGGTTTCTTCACGCAGGCCGGACTCGGTAGCTTTTGTCTTCGACATGCCATTGAAGAAGAACGTGGACTTGATTCTCAGAGTTTATGTCCCTCGCCGTGAAGAGAACTGAGGTGGAGTACTGTCCCCTGTTCAATATTTGCTGTGACACTCCCTGCTATATGCTGTTCAAGGTAAAGTGAGCACTTTTGAAAGCCATCTCATTTGGAATAGTGGTCAAAAAATAAATTTTATTGTAGCCTTAGACGTTAACCTCCGGGTGCGGTGCAATATACACACTGCGTTTATCACTTACATGGCAAAACGTTTTTAAAAAAGGTGGCCAAAGGATAGAAAATGACTAAAAGAAAAAAGTAACTAGGGCTTCAAAAGTGCTGACTTTACCATGAACAGCCTATAATTTTTTAACACTTGCCGTGAGAACTGTGGAATTCTGTACACCCTGCTATAAAGTTTTGTTAAGTTCATGGAAACTTTAGCTTAATAGAAAACCACTTTTTATTTTCCCATTTAAAGAATGTTAAAGCCAGAGGTGGGTTTATGCAGGATCCAATATGCCGTAGGCTGTTAACCGTGACGTAGGCACTTTCGAAATCAACCTATGCAAAAAAAATCACTTCTGCTCAATTGCATAATATGCTACCATAAACTCTGGCAAACAGGTTCACAGCTGAGTTGTCAGCGCATCAAAGAAAAATAGTTCCAAGCCTAGACGCTCTATTGTAAGTGCAATATTTGAATTAATTGCAGATCATGTTTATTTTCGCTTTATGCGTGTTAGAGTACGAAATAACGTATTAGCAAGACAATTAGGTTCCAAACAGTTTCATGTTTTCATTTGATTGAGCATGAAGAATATGAAAAGGCCAGTTGTGATGGTAGTTTTACATATCACGGAAAGATACAAAGTGAGGATAAAGGCAGATTTTAAGGAGGGCTATCAAAAGTGTTCATTTGACCGAGAAAAGCATAAAAATATTTTCGTATTTCATAAACCATAGATTTTTATGCGAAAAAATGTCGAGACAAAATTTTTCGTAGGCGAAGAATATGCAGCAGAACTTTTACAGTTTCCATAGTACGATTTTTGGTGGGATGTTTTATAAGTTCTTAGTTATAACGTTTGACTCAAAAGTGTGCTTTACTGTGCATTACTGTGCTGTAATGTGGATATAATATTAATTTTGTTATTAAATACAAGAATATTACATTTAAAAGAAAATTTTGGGAAACTTTGAAGGGAAACGCTGTCTAACTTAATGTTCCTGCCTGCCTTGATCTTGAACTGCGTTGCAGGAGTGTTTTAAATATACGTTTTTCCACGAAACTGTTAAACGTGTATCCAGCGTGCTGATCTATGAAAGGAACACTCACTACAGAAGAGAGCTGTTGAGTACTTTCAAAACGCCACGCACGCTAGAAAGATGATTTCAGAGTAATGGAAAACAGCTAAATAACGGATTTTTCAATGCGCTGTAACTCAAAATACACGAGTCAGATACAGGCAAAACTACTCAAGAGCTCTGCATTAAACCTTTCTACAGACTTTCCACCAATAAAATAATAGGGTCACCGTTGAACGTCCCATAGGTATAGGCTGTTCACGGTAAAGTGAGCACTTCTGAAAGCCCTGCTTAAGATCTAGTATGCACGTTGCGTATTCCTCCACCTTATGTAAAATTTACATTGCCATGGACCTCATCACTATTCATGCGTCGGTCAGGTGAAACTGTAGGATCATTAGAAAAGAAAAAAAATTACAAATCTGGTTATTTTTAACTTTGATGAATTAAAAAACAGAAAGCGAAAGACATAATCTAAGTTATCACAATGGCCATATATCGACGTTAAAATATGGAACTATTTTCCACCCATCTTTACCAACTTTACTGGGCGCATATCACTCAGTGCGCCCGTTAAAATAAATGCAGGCAGGGGCAGTAACATTTTTTCTAAGGTTGATTTCAAAAGTGCTCACTTTATCGATAACAGCCTTTCGGCGAAGTGCGACGAGAACACTGCACGCCCGTCCGTAGCCTTGCGCTTAGCGGCGATGGCGCACTTGTAGCGTGTGGCAGTGTCGACCTTGTCTCACCCGCACTTCTCGGCCTCAAACGCGGGGAAAAGCTCGCAAGTAGACGGGGACCTTAAGCAACAAATTTATAGTTGACTATCTGTACACTCGCAAGCTTCGCCGGTCATTGATTATTTTGAAAATTGTCGTTTTATTTTACAAACGTTTAAATTTTCATTTTAAAAGTAATTGTAAATCATTTAAAATTTTTGGTAAACTAATACAGTAATGGCAAAAATGGATTATTAAAATTTACTATCAAATTTAATTCTCTACAAAAAAAGCATCGTGACATTTTTGCGTACATCTGATTATTTCGCCTGAATTGCTAGTTAAAGCAGCCCGACATCGCCTCACTCAGGGTTTATGGAGTTGGTATATTTCTTGATATATTTCTGACCACTGAGCCACTGTGGCCTCACTTGAGATTACTCTAGCCATCGGGCCACTACGACCCCACTTGGGATCGCTCTACCCACTGGGCTACTGCGGCTCTACTTGACATGACTCTACCCACTGGGCCTCTGTGGTCCCACTTGATATATGCCTATAGCGATGTTGAAGAATGTAGCATTCTAACAGCGAAATAATTATAAGAATTGGCCCTTGTTTTGGCAAAGCACACTTCTGTATCTTCTGTCAGTTTTTTTTCATCTGTTCCTTTATGGTTCTGCGTGGACTTTTTTTTCTGTATTTTTTTCGTCAATGTTTCTACATTTTATCATCGTTGGTTAGCTGCGTACTTCTGTGCCTGTGCGGAGAGTCGTTTCTGTATGTGTTACTGTTTTTTCATCGTTGTTGATGGGTACTTCTGTTAATATTTTTTTGACATTTGTTCTGACATTTTTTCATCATTGATGGGCTATGTTCTTCTATGTCTATGCAGAGAGTTTCTTTTTCTGTATGTACTAATATTTTTCATCGCTGGTACTCACGTGTGTTCTTCGTTGGTGGGGTGTCCACTACTGTACCTGCGCGTGGCCGTTTGTTACTTTATTTATTCATATTGTTCGCTGTTGGTTCTAAAATTTTGTGTCGTGAAGGTGCGTACTTCTGTATATTCTGCCATTTTCTTTCATCAGCCGCTGTATAGTTCTGTGTGGGCATTTTTTTCTGTATTTTTCGTAGATGATTCTACATTTGCTCATCGTTGGTGGGGATGTCTACTTCTGCGTCTTCTATAATTTTCTCTGAATTTGTTCGTCATTAGTTCTACATTTTTTCTTCGTTGACGGGGTGGCTATTTCTGCGAATGTTGGACTTATGCTTCTCACTTCAATTGGGATGTGACGAGGTTTGTGTCACTTTTTTTTTCCATCTTTTTTTTTTTTCCATTGGTTCGTCATTGGGAATTCTACCTGCTTTTTTATTGGTGGTTTGAATGTTACGGTGTATTTGACAATTTTGTTACACTGCGTTTTCAACGTACGAAATTTACCATCCTCTTAAGCAGCTGTCACTTACAAATGTTGATGCAGAAAACAATAATCTTATTGGGGGGCGTGCGTCGTCGGAACCCACCTACATCTTACGAAGATAAACATTATGTCACAGAATAAATTTTAAAGAACTTCTTTTGTAAAAGAAACTCCATAATATGTACTCCCTGGTCCCGACCTCCGAGGAACTGCACACATGTACTGATTACTGCCATATGGGTTATAAGCGGGAGGGACATGACGCATGCATGCGAAAAGTTTTTTAAATAAATTTTTTAAAAAAAATTTTAATAAGAATTTTTTTAAATAAAAATGTTTTAATAAATTGAGAGTGTACCAATGTGGTGGAACGGCGGTGACTAATTGTCGAACGCGACTACCAACATGGCAGGTCGAACTAAAGTGAGTCATTGATGGAGCGCGCATAGTGGAGGTTTTGTCGACTAAGCACTAATCGATCGAACTAAAGTGAGAGCCTACGAAAACGGTGGCCTCTGGCAATGTATAAGCAAATGACGAGAGTAAAAATCAAAAAAAAGGGGCCCCCAATAACATGTAAACTAATGACAGACGAAAAATCAAGATGGCAGAATTGAGTATTGGTGAGGGGAGTGGGGGTTAGGGAGTCAGTCGTCTGCTGGGCATGGTGCTGAGGAGACCCTCGGAAATGTAAGTTTTTTTAAAATAAATCTTTATAAATTTGTAAACGATTAAAAAAAAAAGAATTTTTATAGAAATTTTAAGGCAAAAAAGGGAAATTTTGAGGGAGATTGTTAGGGAAAATGGTCGCTAACAAATATGGTGGCCTCCAGTAACATGAAAACAAATTAACGAAAAAATCAAGATGGCAGTCGAGTGAAGGTGAGAGACAATCACCAGTAATATACATAAGTTTTTAATAACATTTTTAAACGATTTTTAAATAAATCTTTTGAAGGAATTTTTTAAGGGAAAAAGGGATATTTCGAGGGGAAAAGGGACTTTTCCCGGGGAAAGACTTTTTAATAACAAATTTAAAAAAAAATTATAAAAATAAATTTTAAAACGATATTTTAATTTTTAAATCGGTTTTTATAGAAATTTTAATAATACATTTTTTACAAATTTTTTAGAATTTTTTCCGCATTTTTTGGGTTTTTGGGGTCAGATGTCACCGGGAACAAGGTCCAGGGTCAAAGGTCAAGGTCATATGGCTTCTTAGATGGCGGATGGGTGACGTAACCACATGGCGGCTGGGCGAATCCGTATCCGATCCCTGATCCCCTTGCAAGTCAATCTCTTTTTTCCTACTACAGTTAGCTCATCTGAACTGAACGTCTACTGAAATCCGCAGGTTTTCAGAAGCCAGCATTAGAAAGCTGTGAAAAGGCAATTCTATATAAAATTTTCTGGCAACTTTTGTGAACAACTATTTTCTCATAATGGTGCATTTACTTGGATAATATCTTGCTCAACATAACATAAATTTTTACAACCAAAAAATGTTTCCTCAGAAATAAACCACTCTGGTAAATTGCTTGCTCACAAAGTTAGTGAAAGCACTAAGTAAGATTGCCACTTATTGTTTTTTTCTTTAAATTGGTGTTTGTAAACTTGTAGAAAACCATTAAAATTTATAGCGTTTTTTGAGGTCCCGCGCCTTCATAAATAATTCTTTTTACGCCTCTTAGGTATGAGATTCTAAATTTTGAAATTTTCTTTGGTACTATGACATTGCTATTGATGTCAAACGTAACATTTAAGAAAACCTCAGATATACCATTTTAAGCACCCGGTTTTATAATGTTTAATAACCGACAGTTTAAGTTTAAAAACTCTTTCTTCTTTGCGCGAAAAATTAATTGATTTCATTATGTCATGTACATATATATATAATTTATACGTATACACATGCCATACATATACATAACTGAAAAGAAGTTATGCTACAGTAATGAGGTTTTATTCGATATTGTTTTTTATTTCAGTAGTGCAACATTATGATATTCCTAATAGTCTGCTTCAGTTAAGCTGAATGAATAACGAAACGTCATAAAAACTAATTAATAAAATTATTTTCTTAAAAAAAAAAGAATACTTTAAATATGCTTGGCAACCGCATTGAAGAAATTTAACATTAACCGCTCAAAAAACTGCATGAAACAATTATTTTTCCCCGTCCATGATGAAAGAATTTTAAGTGTGATAGAAAGGCTACCGCCCTTTAAACTGTAGGAACGTGGTTTATATTTCCAAAAGAAATGTGGATGTACATGTCAGTTTTAATTCTAAGTTGTACATTATTATATGAGTTTAAGCAGAGACTCTTACTTTTTTGCAGGTAGTCAGTTACAGATTTCAGAACAAGACACCAACTACGAAAGCTGGCAAACTTTATTCGTGTTATTTGAATTCGGTCGCAAACGAAAATGTTGCACATTGCGAAAAACGATTCGCCATGAACATATTCAAAGTCTAGGCAAAGGAAAAATCATTTCTGTAAAAGACGTTCTGCTGTTATTCTCAAAGGACCGTCCGTGCCTTTTTTTGCCGCTATAATAGAGTGGGATGTCCAGAACTTTCAAATGCACGACGCAATATGACAACCGCACTTAACTGAAGTTTTTTTTTGCAATGGAACTTCGTGTGAACATAAGACTCTGTTATTGCACTGCTCGGCGTCAAACTTTTAGAAAAGATCTTTTCAAAACGATTTCCCTTTCCGATGATTCCATCGCCACACAGAGATAGAGAATTATATATTCTTCCGCTTCCTCGCTATTGTCAACATCGTTACAGGCGCAGCTAGCTATACGGCGCCGTAAAACGCTCCCGATCGATATATCGGGAATCTCTTGAGAAAGTTTTCAGAAACCATCAATTCCCCGCGTTCTCTTTTTCTCCAAAGCAACAAACGAAAAGCATCGGTAGCAGTACGAGGTCTTGGAAAACAAGGTATCGACGACCAGGAGTTCGGATTAAATCGTGCTTTATCATTCAAGCTACATGGGAGATTTCAATAAAACTACTTTTTCACACTCCAACTGAAATATAATGACTTACCCATTTAACAAAAAAAAACTACTCAAATTATTTATTTTTAAATTTACTACGCGGAAAAGATCACGAAAATCTACGTTCTAACTCTGAGAAAGTGTTCCTCATTCCTGCAAGGTCGTGATGTCATAATTCTGTTCCATACATGAATCTACCTCTACAGCCAGGATAAAATATTTAGAATTTATATGACGCGGGAGATCGCGATAACTCCCATGCAGCTTCTGCACAGGAAGTTATATTTTCACCCTACAAATCGGCGGCCATATTGGTCTTACATTCTTACGGCATGTGCAATGAAATTTTTACAATTTTTCTCTCAAACAATATACTCTTTTGAAAATTTATGCTAGAGATATAAGCCGAAATAAAGGTTCTCTTATATCTTCTAGTATTTTAACAACTACATTAACTACAATGCAACCTATCCACTTATCTAACACCCATCTGCTCGTACTCACATACCCACTTTCGTACCTAACTACTTACATATATTAATTTATCACTTGAAAACTTACCTGCAAACCTGTCCGATTTCTGCCCGTAACTACACTTAAGTACTTATCCACTTTCTTAGCAACAACCTGTAACACTTATCTTCATACAGCTACTCAAATCCCTCAACCATTGCTATGCTGACAAAACCATTACATGGCGTGACAAAAAAAACTGCACAATGTAGAATGAACATTAGCAACCTAGGCCCTTATTATATATAACAGTCTTTTGATAGCATCATTTCACAAATTTGTCGTTCCGTGTGGAAAAACGAAACATATTGAAAACAGTTTTCTGATTTTTAAAGGGCATCGAAATGGCAATAGTTATTGCCGTCCTAAGATCATTTAATTTGCACCAAGCATTGATATTTCTTTAGATAATTAATTAATTAAGATGCCTTGATAAAATATACAAATTTGTAAAAAAAAATTGGTAAAAGAGGACAAACTGGGTAAAATGACATAACCAATTAATATTAAAAATATTATGTGAGAATACAGCCAAAAATTCTTTGATAAAGACAAACGAAAACAAAGTAGACAGTGGGAAATAATGAAGTCTGTGACCAAAGACGACGACGAAAAGAGATATGAGCATGATGATACGGACTTAGGTGAAGTCAAATTACTAATATATCTAGTGAGTAATATTTGTTATTAAAATTAGTCCAAGCATTTCGTAAAATAGTAATTTATAGGTTTTTAATAGTATGTTTGTAATTTTTATTTGCAAGTAATCAGGATTTTCATAATAATTTTTATAATACGATTTTCTTTTAATATTTCATGATTTATCTTTCAAATTATTTTGAGAAAAAAAGTCAAGCTAGTTTCTACATTAAACTGGGTGTCAAATTTTCGTTTAAGTTTAAAATTAATTTCAACGAATTTCAATTCACGGGCTGACAAACTAGACTGAAAGTGAATTAAATGTATCCGACATAGAGTCTTTTTAAAACAACCAAGTATATGTACAGTTAACCTTTAAAAATCTGTAACATTACTCTACTGACATTTACAGCATACCAAATTTGTAATTGTTAATGAAGAAATATTATTTTCTCAGTCCACGTATTAAACTGGGATATACAAACGAATCACATTTTATGTTTTGATAATTTGGACAAACAGCTTTCTAAATGAACTTTTCAAACAGATATTCGGCTGTAAAAAATTTATTGGCTTGAAACAGCTGCAGAAAAATTTCTTCATAAACTTGCGAAAGGTAAAAAAAGTTCTAGTTATCCTTTCGAGACAACGTCTGTAAAAACAAATATTATGGTCATAGTTTTATTAGTAATCGGAGTATCAATATAAAAATATCAAAAGGGATTTAGATGATACTCACTAAAATCTTGTATTTATTGAAGATAATTTTTGATGCTAGAAGTCTACCCTCGTCTGCAAACCATACTCATCGTTAGAATGCAATTATACGAACGATGTAAACAGACAGAATAACAACACAAGGTCACAGTTTATTTATTACTATCAGGCCAGTGCTACTTCGTTAACATGATATTTAGGACTTTTAATCGATCTAGCCACTTCTCTTGGGAAGGAAAGGAGGACAGTCCATTAAAAAAAAAAAGAATAAATGAAGGAAATATTTTTTAACATTTTTTAAATTATGCAGTAATCCTAAGAAAAGTTTAATTCAGTTCCTATTTACATCCCTGATAATCATATTGCTCTAGCCACTGTGGCCCCATTTTATATATGTATATATATCCACTGGGTCACTACGGCCCCACTTGATACAGTTATATCCATTAAATCACTGTGACCCCAATTCCCCCACAGGTAGCAGTATTATTAATAAATTTTAATCCAGTACCTATGTGCATCCCTGATCATCGTTTTTTTCCGGAACTGTTTGAGATATCTCGATGAAACAAAGACTAGATAGGTCCTAGGGTTATTATCTATAGACTGTGCAAATTTTATGTCAATACGTCTAGTGGTTTTTGAGTTAAATCCGGTCGGACAGACAGATACATAGACATGAAAAAAATTAACATTAGATATGGCTTAGTTATCAATTGTACTATATGAAAAAAATAATTAAAAGTTGAAAATTCGAAAATCACAGACACATATATTTTATTTAGTAGTATAGATAAAGCTAGCTAGGCGTATGTGTTATGAAATGGCAGAGTAATTTATGCGAGCCTTCAGGTCTATCATACACTCACCAGCGTCTTTTGCGATACACGCAAATTAAAAATTCATAGGGCCGTCATATAGACCGTACAGCTGCCTTTCTGAGAAGACGATTTTTTTCCTGGCAACTAAATATTTATCTAATTGCTTTCGCCCTCATAAAAATGGTTTAGGCGGTGATTTTTCTGGACGCCGTCGTACTCTGTCGTGGAGATAACAGAACGTTTTATTTTTTTATATGGACATGGCTTCCTCGTGTGTTTGATGTTTTGTCACAACCAGACCCGAAAAAGCACGGAGAATGTTTCCAAGTATTTGGTAGAGTTTATGTTGTCAGTAGTCAAGCGCAGGGGTGTTACACTCAGTCGTAGCAACGGCGACACAAAGGTACGTTATGCGTGGGTGATTTTTAGTTTCGTAAGTGAACGTACTAAATGTGAATAAGAAATTTAAGTGCATTACTGTTTTTATTGTTGTCATTACTGTTGTCATTGTAATCTCGAAATAGGTTATCCTCGGGATCACGGATTAACCTGTGAGGTCCTCAATGTAGGTATATCGACACATAATACAGACCTGTGGTGACACCCGAGAAGTGTGTGTGTATAATCCATTCGCGGTTAATTCACACTTTTCTGAATCCCTGCTAAAGTTCTGCTTCCGGGAGACTCCTTCGCCTGGTGCAAACTAAGTATAGAAAAATTCACACCAAAGGACAACGCACCGAATTCGTGCGCACTTAGTTGAAATAATATTTTGCATAGGAACAATTTATTACCAGGAGCTACCAACATACATGTTTTCTTACTGTTTTTAATTCATAATTATTGTAAATGTAATATATAATTCTTAAATAAAATATACCTAAACGTCAATTTAACGAAAAATAAAATAATATTATGTGAAGAGAGGTAGAAAACGCTTGTGACAAATGACATATTTAGGAAATAACTAAACACGTCATACGGGGGGGGGGGGGGGGGGATTTTTCAAATGTTTGATTCTTAAAGTGTGAATAAACCTTGAATACACTATAGGAGATCATTACAATCTGCGAAATGTTTGCTCTCAAGAAAATAAGTTATAAATTGGTAATCAATCATTTCCTTCTTGCCATACGTGAGGAGTACTTTATCACGTCCGGGAAACAGTATTACTTCAGACTTAATATTAATAAACACAAAACTGCCCGTAAGAGATCATAATTAAAAAGTTATCTGTAAACATTTCTGTGTATTCAGAATAAAAGTATGGTTTTTTCCACACGCTGTTTGATGACAGGCGAAGTTAAGAGTAAGGTTTGAAAGAGGGAGGGTGTAAAAATGCAGAAAGGGACAGTGAAAGACTATAAAAGAATGGTCGTGGGTTCTCGTTCACTTTATGACTCTCCTCACAGACACGTCACGTATAGAAAGTATATTACTCTGGTATAAACAAGCCCTTACGCCTGATAGCATCATAACCGCGTGGTAGGGATGACGTGGCAGTTATTTCACGGAAATAGTTTAATAAATTTTGTAACTCGTATAAGAGTAATTGTGTTCCACGTTCTATATAGGATAATAAACTCGGAGGTAAATATAAAAGTTAGATTATTTTCGTCCCAAACAATTTAAACGAGTCGTAAATCATGTCAGTTTATAAGTAAATTTTTTTCAAATTCGGTTTAGAACTGCCAAATTCATTCCGTTTGTAATTCTACCTATTATAAAATATATTCTAAAATACTATCCTTATGTATAACCGCATTTGTTTTTTAACATCGATAAAATATAATTACATAAGGGAAGTAATTGACTGAAAACATAATTAACATTTGACAAGGGTAAACTTCTTATTATAGAATTTCTTGTAAATTTTTAAGTTGTATTTATAGAACATCAAAAATGTGTTTTACAAGGTAAACTTTTACAAACATTTTAAATCGCGCAGTTCAGACCCAAAAAAGGCTTTTTTGGTTGTAGTTAATCTGCAAACGACCGATTGAAAGTTTTTTAATGACCCAGACCCAATATTATGCATTTAAGGCTACATTTTCCGTTTTTTTTTTAAATCTCGATTACATGACGTCACGTAGTACAGGTGGTAGCCTACGCAATATATGGGCTCATATTTATGATTAACTATTGTTCAAAAAACAACGCGTTAAAGTTTTATTTTTTTTTAGTTTTATATGTAAGTTTATTTAAAGGATATAAGTGTTTCAAGTTACTGACGTATTTATGTTTGTTGACAGTTATGGTAATTATTTACATATGTGTTTTCCACACTATCACACGTCTATTTACATATGGTTTTGAGTCATAACAATTAATTTAACTCTCCTGGGCTTATGAATATTTTAATTTCACACGTATAATATTATTTTTTACTGTAAACCACCATTCTTAATTTTGCATGTATTTTTTATTATTACTTGCGTTATTATACGACATGTGGATATGTACTCTGAGGTAAGAGGTTATGATTAGAATATGCCAATTTCTATTTATGGGTTAATTAAATTTTTACATAATTATTTTCTTTAATTAAAAAAAAATATTAATTTTGTTTGTTGTTTTGAAAGAAAGTTAAGGTTTAATTATTCTCCCTTTTTGTTACCGGAAGTAGTTAAGCGCCTATCAAGTCACGTCTTAGGGAAGATGCCGGAAGTGATTGCTTCTGGGCGGGACTTTGTGAAGGTCCAGCAGCGTAATATATCGCTGGGATTTGCGTTAGGAAAATCCCCAGCATCTTCGTAAGGGTAGACCAGATTTAGTACGAGGCCCTTGTATTTGTCAGCTATATTTATTAGTGACTTAGGCCTAAGAAGAGATGCCTGAGGACTTCTTCGACGCCATGTTACAGGCATAAGGTTTGGCCTACGTCCAGGTGACGCCTACGTTATTGCAACGTCTACTATTTATTTGATTGAAAACTAAAGTGTTTTACAGAAACATAATCAATCCTACTTTCTTGAGGACCTATCGCTAGACTTATTTTTTTAAGATTCTACATGTTTTATTGGAAAGTAGTACCCAGTAGTCCTGCTCTACTGATGAGTCCAGTACAGGTGCAACTCAAGTAATGATTTGAAGAACACGATAATTTTTTTTATAGTGGTAAACTTTCAGTACAATTAAATTTTATTTGAAATTCAGTAAGTCCATGAATAGTAGAATTAAAGCTACAGTAACCACAAAACTTGTATTAGTGACATGCATTGAATTGATATGGAGCTCTATAGACTCATGTTAGGAAAGAAAGCACTAAGAGAGAACTACTTCTGGGAACAATAGTTTAAAGTTATTTCATTTTGCAAGTTTAATTTATTTTTGTGGCAGATAGAAATATTTGGTTTAAATTAAGTTTCAGTAAAGTTTAATCCTGAAAGGATGGTGGTATAAATTCTGATTTTGCAGTAATCCTACTTGCAGACACACTATTTAATTGTTTTTTTTTATCAGACTTAATTTTATTTTGGACAGCAACACAATTTAAATATTTAATACAGTATTTCCAAATAATAATAATAATAATAATAATAATAATAATAATAAAAAAAAGCTCAGTTGAATAATTTATGGTTATTTTCTGGTTCAAGTTCATTCTAATTAAAATCAGTTCATCCAAGTGGTTTCTTTTCATTGACTTGCATTATCGCAGTATTTATGTGCACGAGTTTGCCTTTCCTAAACATTTCAGAGTTCCTGTGTCTACTATGTATTCTACCTAAGACAAAAGGTGATAATTTTCAGTTCAAATATATGTCCTTTATTCACATTACTATGCACACACTATCTCGTGGCGCAACCAACGTATGAGACAATTTGCAGACACTATTTCTGTTGAATTAGTCCACACGCTAATATTATCTACACAATTCTAGTTATCTGTGTAATTCCACTACAAGGGCATCTGTTAAAGTATACTGATGTGTAGATACAACATTCGGAAGGGTGCTAAACTCAGGTTTTAACAGAACTTCTTAGTACTGAAAACACCGCCCGTCTTTTGATCTTCGTGACTCGCGAATAACCCGACCACTCCGATTCTGGCCCAGTTTTCAGGAAATATCAGCTCGTAGCAAAGGTGAGAGAAGTAAAGCGTAACTACTTCGACATCGTACCCGCGGCCAGAGAGCAGTAAATTGCTCTGGCCGGTGCCTCGTTATTGAGGGCATTAAGAGTTGAGTGACAGACACACCTCTGCGTGTGGCAATGACAGGTGACTCTTCGAGTGCTTCAATGTTCACGACAAATTGAGCACTTTTGAAATCAACCTTAGAAAAAAGTCACTGCCCATGCCTGCATATACTTCAACGGGCGCACTAACTGACATGCACCCGGTAAAGTTGGTAACGATATATGGAAAATAGTTCCACATATTAACGCCGAATAAAACGTGTTAGGTAACCATTTGTGATAACTTTAATTATTTATTTCGCTTTCTGATATCTTAATTCATCAGTACGTGAAAATTAACAAATTTATAACATGTTTACTTTTCTAATAATTTCGCAGTTTCACTTGACCGACACATGAATAAAGTGATGAGCCCCATAGCAATGTTAATTTTACGTAAGGTGGAAGAATACACAAAGTGCATACAAGTAGATCTTAGGCAGGGCTTTCAAAAGTGCTCATTTTACAGTGAACAGCCAATAAAGCCAGTCCTCTAGTATCCATGGCTGTCAAGGCAAGGACTTAATAGTAACTCACTGGTTTAGATACTGTGATCAGATGGTTAGTAATTATATTCGAGGGCTATTCAAAATAAATATTTTATACAATTAACTTGATTTTAATGTTGTTGCAGTAATTTGCAGTAATTGTTGCAGTAATCTATAATAATTCGTTTTTACACGCATAGTACAAAATGTAACCAAAAACTACAAATTAATTTTTACCCATGGGAAAATTAATTTCCTCATCCCAGTGTTAAGTCTCATTCACATGTATGGTGATCATGCCAAGCGAAAAAAAAAATGTATCACTGTTCACACCTGTCAACAGATATTCAACGTGAGTCCAAACTTATCGATTGCCTGTTCACTCATTTGGCGTCCATGGAGTTTAATACACCTATACAGAAACAAGATTCTGGAAACGAACCAGATTCAAGAAATATATTTAGTCACACTGAAAAAATTATTTACTTGTGTTACATATTTTCAAATTACACTCTGTCACCTGACGATGTATTTTTTAATTACTGTAATTTAATTGTAGTGTCGATAATAACACTATCAATCTAAATGATTTATTTTATAGTGAATATTTTATAACGATAATATTTTGCTATTATTTTATGTATGGAAATTATACACGTGTCATGTGTCTGTGGCCATTATATAGGAGAAACCGGGGATGATTGTCACACCAATTAGTTGTCACGGAGTTCATTCCTCGCCCGGTAGAGGGCAGAGACGTTCTGAGTACGTGTTAGACTATGCCACGATATTTGGTAGTGTGTTGGTAGTTGGGGAAATAAATGCTGTTATTTGTTAGGTAGCTACAAGTGGTTTACTACAAAGTCAGTCAGTGAATAAAATCTCTTGGCAGGATTTTTTTTAGAGCCTATCTTTCTTAAAATAATTAATTAATTAATCTACATAGAGTTAAAAACATTTCAGTGCTCGCTTTTAGGCAAGCGTCTCGTATTCGTGCTGCACAGCATGTTTAATGTAACATGGCCCGATAGGGCTGGTTGTTTCTAATAAGGAGGGACTGATTGCCGTGTGTGACAACCAATGCCATGAAAGTTTCGTTTCTTTCGTTACTGGACCCAGAAAATAATAAACCGGTTAGAGACTTCACTTGAAAGCTAAATGTAGAAAACATACTTCCGCTATTACAAGATGGGTTTTTCGAGACCTCAAGTCAAGAAAAGTCCTAACCGAATATAAAATTAACTATCACATCCAGCTAGATACAGCACAAAAAGCCACCCAGCAGATTTGAATGACGACCAGCGAATTTTTCCATATTTTCCAATCTGATACCAAAATTATAGCAAAGTGTTCAATGAAAAAGAGTCTGTAGCTTATCTTACGTCTTACAATAATCGAACATTTAATTCTTCTTATCTCCTAAACAGGCCATAAATATTCCATTTTAGGTTGCTTTAGGTGGAACAACAATGTCAAGTCATGGTTTGAAACAAATACGGCGGCTGACTCGCTTTGAAATTTTTAAAACTGAAATACAGCCATGTCCACTACAACACCTGAGACAACCTGTTTGATTAGAGCCTCGTTTAACAACAAAAGTAATCCTTGGTCTATAACTGGCAGACTGCCATGATTTCGTGACACACCATAAGTTACAAACGCAAGAAACATTGATTATGGATAAGACTGGTGCGATATCAGATCAAGATGAAATTGTAGCTCAGGAGCGTTTAAGCAGACTGGCAATATCGTATCAGCTGAGGGCGGTGTTAACGCGTGGTAGTTAATGTGTGGTGGGTCAGCAATTTGTAATCATAGCCCACATTTTTCTCATATTTCCTCTCAGTAAACTTCACAGAACAATTTGTTATAGTTGGTTCATCTGGCTCACGGTTTGCTAAAAATCCACCACGATGTGTGCAATGAATATATATAAATAAATATATATATATGTTATAATTCATGGCTCCAATGAAATGGGGAAGAATGCGAAACAACGAATTTGCATAATTTAGAATACTTTCTCTTAAATAAGACCGTTCGTTATTTAATTTCAACGAGAGAGGTTTATCTCGTGTGCTTTCGGTGAGGTCGTGGAAATATTTATGGAATTTTAAAAACACACACACCTACCACCATAAGTATTTCCACGACCTCACCGAAAGCACACGAGATAAACCTCTCTCGCTGCATTTAAATAACGAACGGTCTTATTTAAGAGAAAGTGTTCTAAATTATGCAAAATTCGTTGTTTCGCATTCTTCCCCATTTAATTGGAGCCATGAATTATAACATTTATATCCCATTACAAAATATACAAATTCAGAATGTAAGAGATAAGAACCAAATAACACAGCGCAACAACATGACAATTAATGGATTTCCCAGACTGACGATTAAGTCGCCTCCGTAACGACATGAACCATGTACCAGTTTCAAAAGCACGGAGGTCTTAAATTCAAATGTTTTTTTTTTTTCGAGAACCTGATTTTTACAAGTGTTGTTTTTTTTTCACAGATAGGCAAAATCTTTCTTACAAAGTATTGAGATTGATACACAGACTCCAAATGCACGTAATTGCCACATTCCAGGCAATGTTGTAAGAAACACAATCAACTGCCATGAAACACCTTAATGATATCACGTTCTCATGCGCAGTGTTTTGAGCCAGGCTTTAAAAGTCTTTCGAGTCACAATTAGAAAATTGCTGGGATAACACACCCCGATACTTGAAACAACCGCTCGCGTAGCGGTGTTGAAAATAACACTATGGCAATCTCTAATTCCAATTTTTAAAAATATACCAGTTTTATCGAAGAATACTTGATTTTCTCAAGCTGTAAAAATTACGTAAATTTGGTTTTGCTCCCGAGACGCTTTTGTTATCAATCACCAGAGTTAAAGCAATATTTATGTAAAAAATATTTTTCAACAATCCCGGTATCTCATTTTTGGAATCGTAGACCCTTGAAAACCATTGCGTGGCTGAAATGCGTACGTGTTACGTGTGGAAGACCAGTATGAGTTCTGGGGACTATTCCATCAGCAGACTTTGCAACTTTCCACTTTGCACTTTTCACTGTTCGTTTCTATTAACGTTCCGCCTATATTCGCATTTGTAAAGTCGAATTTAAAAATAACAACTCGTATAGTGCATAAAACTTAACATTCTCAATACATTTTTGTTCCTCCATAACCTCGCTTTTACAAATCAACCTGTCAGAGTTTACACAGTTTTCAGAAGTTGTGCAA
The DNA here is from genome assembly GCA_029891345.1 of Dryococelus australis. Lineage (NCBI taxonomy): Eukaryota > Metazoa > Arthropoda > Insecta > Phasmatodea > Phasmatidae > Dryococelus > Dryococelus australis. The sequence goes on from CM056993.1 coordinate 285,388,315, forward strand.
ATGGTATAACGGATTTGCGCTACCATTATTATTCATACAGCGTTACTTTAAACAATGATTTTCTATCATTTAATATTATTTAATGGAAACTTAGATTTGAGAAGTCAATTTAATTGGCTCTACTGCGAAAGAAGAATGTAAATACAGTGGCATGTACTCAAAACCTATAAAAATGAGACAACAAGAATTATAAGGCATCTTTTGCTATATTCAAGTGACGAACCTGACGACGATGTTTATTTATGTGTAATGATATATTAAAGATATAGAAATAAAATCTCTCTTCCTCTTCTAACTTTTGCCATACAGCTATTTTAATTTCAATAACTTCCCTTTTCGTACTCGTCGTTCTTAAATAATTGAGGCTAGCACAATTCGAAAAACAGGAGTGTAAACTAAGAGTAGGTAGGTTTTCAAGAAACGAAAACAAACAATAAATATGATATACATGACAGGGATTATCAATATAAACTATAAATACAGTGATTATTGCAGTCGTTGAACATCGAGAACAGGCTCTGATAAAAATGGAAAATGTTGAACAGAAACAAACACAAGAGAGAACGAACAAAGCGATTGTGTTTGCAGCTTGAGTCTCGCATGAAGAAAATGGAGATTCCAGGTAACAAAACTTTGTACTCTCTTGTGTTACATCTGTTGCGTTTACTGACTTTTAAGTTTTGGTTTTCATATTTTTTTCCGATTAGGCCTTCTTTGTGAAGAGTTGTATTGACTCTGCTGTGTTTTTTTGTCCTTTAAGCTTGGGGTTTTCCCGCACATATACTAAGTGTTTTTATTTCCGTATTTGTATTAATATATGCTTATACAGGTTGTATATAAAAGTAGGCTATGTTACAAACTTTGTGATGTGATTCCCTGTCGAAAATGAGGTACATTTATACAGCGTGTTTAGGAAACATGTGTACAAACTCGGGCACATGATTCGTGACCGGAAAAGACGAAGATTGTTATAGGACACCCATGATCCATCTCATATAATAAGGGCTGTAAAAGCCCCTAAAGCCGGAGGGCGACAAGCATATTACGTGGGATATTAAGCAAAGTAATTGCGTTAGAGAAACACAAATTGGTATATGGATTAATTACACCAATATCTTGGGTAAAAGGAAGACATGGTCCGGCGTACACTCCCCCATTGTGTAAATAATAGGGGTTGACACCCTTTTATTACATCCAACATTTACATCGTGAGGTTAAAGTTATTGTGGGTTATTGCGAGTGCCCACGAATGCGATTCGTTGTCCATTTGGTATATTTTTTTCGACTCAGTTAACCTTTGTTTGCATGAGGGGGAGTAGTACTCTGAAAGTAGATCTTAAGCAGGGCTTCAGAAAAGTTGGAAGTAACGGTGAATGGACTCTGGAATATACATGTAAAGTTGGCCCCACCACGCCGAAGCACCTTTACTCGCGCTCACGTCCCAAGATGAACCGCTGTTGCATCCGGGGAGTTGGGATATAACGTATCGGCAGAAGGCGCTCCAGAAACGGGAGGAGGTTCCGGGCTCAGCTGAAGGAAAAAGATGAAGATATATAGCGCGCCATTTCACGTCGACGTATCGCGAAACGGCTGCACGTCATTCGGATGGATGTGCGCCGGAAGCGAAAGTGAAACAAACACGCATGGCTTAGCCTTTCGCAGTAGCTTTATTTATTTAAAGTCAGCTGTGTATGCCCCGAGGGTAGTAAAGATTTACGTGCTAGGGGCCTTCACCAAAATGTAATTAGGGCTGAAAATTACAGCAAACGTCCATAGCTCATCCGGGATTCAAACCCGGAATTGTGGAGAGATTTGGGCGACTCTTAACAATGCTGTCTCGACAGCCGATAAGGGTGAAGTGAGGTGAATATGGAGCAGCGCCGGAATGTAAGGGTTGAGGGAACGAGAGATCACCGAGAAAACCCACCAGCCAGTGGCATCGTCCGGCAAAATCTCCGCATGCGAAATTCCGCGAGCGACCCCACAGGGAATCGAGGCCGGTTCGCCTAGGTTGGAGGGGAGTCGGCTGACCGCTACAACACCGCGGCCCCATAAACCCGGAATTAGCAGCCGAAATATGGAGTACGTTTTTAGCCCTCGGAGGTTACTGCGTATTACGTTCTGCCACCGTCCACTCCCGTAGCGCAGTTGGCTACGCTCTGGTTTATTGGTGACAGTGGTTCCGGGTTCGAGTCCCGGGTTTGGCCTGCGCGTACTTTTGAACGCTCGTACGGGTTAACCTCAGTGGGATCATGTCACTAGACAATGTCAAATCGGCCACTTAATTGTCAATAAAGGTGGAACAAAGAAAAAAAGTGCACTGACATTTGGGAGGACATTGTTTCGGAACCCATCCCAGTCCACCAATCCCCCCTCCCACCAATAGTTTCCCGTTATCATTCCGGGCGAATGCTGGGATGTTTCCCCTTACTACTAGTAAGTGAATATTCCTTTACCGTTCCTGCTACTGTTAGCAATTCGCTGTCGACGAGACGTTATAAACCCTACCGTACCGTACCTACCGTAACGTACAGGTACACACATAACCTTATCAGTGTCTCTAATGAGTGAGATACTAGTATAGGCTGTTCACGGTAGAATTAGCACTTTTGAAAGCTCTGCTGAAGTTATCCTTGTATGCACGTTGTTTATTATTCCGGTTTATGTAAAATTAACATTGCCACGAGTCTCATCGCTTTATTGATGCGTCTGTCAAGTGAAACTGTGAAATTATTAGAAAAATAACACATTTTATAGATCTGCTAATTTTTGCGCACTGATGCATTAAAAAAGAGCAAGTGAAATAAATAACTTACATGATCACAAATGGTTGCCTAACGCCTTTTATTCGACCTTAAGATATGGAACTACTTTCAATCTATCGTTACCAACTCTACCGGGCGCATGTCACTCAGTGCGCTCGTTGAAGTATATGCAGGCATGGGCAATGACTTTTTTCTATGGTTGATTTCAAAATTGCTCACTTTATAGTTAACAGCCTTGAAGCAAATTTGCTTGGATTAAGACGAGAGAGGGCATTCCCTGCGCAGCCGTTTCGGGGTACACTTGAAGTACACTTGGAGTACACTTGAAGTTAAATAAAATTGCAAAGTGTCTTGAGTACTACAGGCAATTTTTTTTTTTTAAATAATGAATCGGAAATTTCTGATAACTGCAATAATTATAACCTCGCCTATCTGATGCCTATGTGACATTTTAAGCTTGCTTGGAAGGCAATGCAGGCGATTCGGATTATCAGGGCAAGAAACAGTGTTTCACAAAGTGCAGATAAATTCTTTCAATATACAGTAAAACAAATACAAATAACGACTTTCTTTTTGTAATAAAATACAGCCTACAACATTACCAGTTATATAACAAATATGTAAAAATTAATTCTAAAACCCAATAAAAAGTACATATGCAATACATCACGTCTTAAGGAAATATTTAGTAAACAATCACGATTATTGTGGGGGGGGGGAGGGGAAATGCTAAGGTTTGTTTGTGTGACAGATATAATTCCACTCTTGTGATGCTATGTATGTACAAATGTACCGATAGGTGTGAAAGAATAATTATGTTCAAGGTACCGGAGAGGCACATAGAAAGCTTGCCTGGTGTTTCCATGGTATATTCGTGCGAGAAGGTTCGCGTTCTCCATCATCGTCTTCTTTTTCGCCGTTGCCTGCCCTCTGGGCAGTAGTCGCTATGACCTGATTATATAGTTCTTCATTCGTTACACAGCCGGCATCGCCTCTGATAAGCGACGAATTCACGTCTCTGGTTTTAATATTACCTTTCGAGGTTTGCAGCTCTTCGACCGTTGCTGGAGTTGCTTCATCTTTTCTGTGATCCTCACACTGATTTCAAGGACCATCGAGGGTCCAAATTTACGCCAAAATTGTACATATCATCTTGATATCAAAATATGTCGTTGTTTCAAAAAGTTTGCCTCCTTTTTTTTTTTTGGTATACTTTAGGTGGTATCTTCTATTTTGCAATTCCATTTCGCCTTCATTCATGGTTGGATGAGAGAAGTAATGTTGGGTGGGATGCATTTCTATAGTCCTGGCTCAGAAGGATGCGTTGCATATTATCTAACAATAGCAAGGGCTTACAAAATACAAGTGTTTTCCCGCTCCAGGCACAAACTTTCAATTGAACCACGATTTATAAGGGCGCTTCTGATACAAGTTGATTTTGACTTCGATAATCAAATCGACAGTAATAAAAAATTAGTATTCTTGGCACCCTCGGTTCTTAGATTTATGCCTCTCACAAAAAGAGGCAGTTTATAACTAATTTTTACGATGCTGCAGTCAGCATCAGTTCACTAACTGAAGAGATTTGGACAGCTCTGAAGATCGAGGCCTTGAGAGCCGATGTGGGTGTTTGAGGTGAGTATGGAGCAGCGCCTGAACGAATTGGTTGGGGAAACGGGAGATCATCGAGAAAACCCGCCGACCAACGGCATCGTCCGGCACGATTCCCACATGCGAAAATCCGGAGTGACTCGGCCGGGGATTGAACCCGGATCGCCTCGATAGAAGGCGGGCAGGCTAACCGCTCAGCCACCGTGGTACAGCAACAGTTAGTCTAATTTTAGCAAGTTTATTCATTTTATCGTTTCGTGCAGTAAGAGTTCTTGTAGAAAATCTCTAATCAAAGCACGTTTTGTCAATGTTATAACAATATTTTATGCATTTCATATATATATATACATATATTAAATTTTGCAACAAAAGCGTTTGAATCTGCATAAATCGCCACATTTCAAATCTCACCACGAGTTTTCTAGAGGTGAAGCAATTTTCCACTCTCAGTGAATTGATTATTCTCCTTCCAACAATTTATGCAAAATAAAAACGTTTCTTTGATTACGAGATGGGTAAAGTGGATTTCTTTTTATTGTTTCTGGAGAATAAAACATGCGAAAGTTAATATCCAACAGTTTAGATTCCAGTTTTTTTTCCCCCAGAATTCTGTGATTTTTTAGTCCTATCGCCATTCCTCCCTTGCCACCGTTTGACACACATTATTGTTCCTTCCTAACATTACTCAACTCATGAGTGGAAAGGCACACGCCGAATTTGATTGCAATTTTTTGCAAGGACACGCAATTACCGAGTTTTAAAGAATTTTTTTTTCAAAGACAATATAGTATGGTAACTTTAGATTGTGGTATTACGAAACGGCTGCACTACACTAAAATTCGGGGTTTCACATAAAAATATATATGGTTTTTTTTTTCTTTCAATTTTAACAATAAGTACCCATAAAGCAAAACATTAGTGTCGCGTGCTAACTGACTCGAAGGTAAAAATAAGCAGTAAAGGCTTGTTCTGGGGCGGTGGTGGAGCATTGGCTAGGGCGCTCGCCTCCCACCACGGCGACCCGGGCTCGATACCCGGCGGGTTCACTCCCGGACCTACGCATGTGGGAATCGTGCTGGACGATGCCGCTTACCAGCGGGCTTTCTCGTAGCACCCTCGCCTCCTCCGCCCTTACACTCCAGCGCAGCTCCATCCTAGGGCCTCAGTTCATGTCATATCCGGGGATGACGGGCACCTACGGGTCCCAGCTGGAAAGCCCGTCACTCGGAGAGTGTTGCTGGCGATATATATATATATATATATATATATCGCCAGCTTGGCACTACAGAAATAAAAAAAACACCCTCGAGTGGGGAGTGAATATATATATATATATATATATATATATACACTACAGAAATAAAAAAAACACCTCGAGTGGGGAGTGAATATATATATATATATATATATATATATATATATATATATATATATATATATATACACTCCCCACTCGAGGGTGTTTTTTTTATTTCTGTAGTGCCAAGCTGGCGATATATATATATATATATATATACATATATATTCATTACTGCGTCATGTTTGGATTAGATAAGCAGTCGAATTATCAAAGGTCGAATTACGGCGGTTCTACTGTAAAATATTGTTCTCATGTTTCCCACGCCCTTGCATTCTGGCGCTGCTCCATACCTCGATTCACTCTCATCGGCTCTCAATACCTCGATGTTAAGAGTTGCCCAAATCTCTCTACTCACTCACCTCAGCTTACCCCTGGTAGTCGAACTCGGATAGCTTCGGAGGGAGAAATGTGCGCCAGGCACCGGGGTGTCACTCGAGGAAATGTCGAATATCATTTGGGGAAAAGTCAACCAGCAGCTGGATTCGAACAGACGACCTCGCGAATGCGAGTCAGGAACATTACAGCACGACCGAACACGCCAGGTCAGAAAGCCTGAAAAAAAAAAAAAATGTCTGCGACGACGAGAAAGATTTGAAATGGCGAAAAAGATGTGTGTGTGTGTTTTTTTTTAAATGCAATGGCAAAATTCAATAAAGAGCAGGGTAATCGGAAGGCAAACAGGACGTGACTTCCTGGGACTGTTTTCTTTCCACTTCCCTGCTGCATTTGCCTGCGGGCCGCGTCCTTCCGGCGCTGCGCTGGCTACCAGGTCTTCCGCGGCCGCCGCTGAATTGAAATTGCAAATATGCGGGAAACCTCGCCGGAACAAAAGTGGGAGTGTGGGGTGGGGGGGGGGGGCGAAATTGCTTGAACAAACGCGTGCTTTTCCCTTAGCGAAGTTCTGCTCGCCATCGTCTTTCACGTCACGCGAGAAATCGCTCCCGCCACTTCCCCCCCGCCAGTCATCCGCCCACCCCCCCCCCGGGTTTACTCCTCCTACCATACAAGCGCATGGAGGCATTTTTGTTTACATTCCGTTATTCTGTTACTCTTCCAGGACTCATTTTTTGTCGCGATTTTGTAGCTGCGAGGGCGTAGCCGTATCGTCGTGGGCCAGGAGGCAGTTTCCGCGAAGGAACGAACGACTTTTCTATGTGGCTTTCATGAATTTAAGAGACGTGAAATTTTCCAGTTTTCATTCAGTTATACCCTTATAACATTTATATTTCTTAAATTAACATTCCTTACAATAACTCCCGATTATCGCCACAATGGTATGGGCTCATAAATACCCACTGTATTCAATGCGTTAACCCTCTTTTAAATAGAAAGGCGTTAAATGATTTATCTTGCCTCATGACGGTGCCACGGGAAGACGAGTGAGCGAAGAGATTTGGGCGGCTCTTAACAGCAAGGTCTTAAGAGCCGATGAGGGTGAACTGAGGTGAATATGGAGAAGCGCCGGAATGAAAGGGCGAAGCAAACGGGAGATTCCCGAGAAAACCCGCCGACCAGCGGCATAGCCAGGCGAAAATCCGGGAGCGACCCCGCATGGAATTGAACCTTGTTCGCTTTAGTTGGAGGCGAGTAGTGTAACCACTACCCCAACGTGGCCTCACGACAAAGCGTGTTTTTTTTTCCCCGCGCCTAGTGAATCCCGTTGTATGTTACTGCAATGCATCCTAATCTTTCGTCAAATTGAAGTAAAGAAAATAAACTATAATTATTTGGACCATTTTCTTGATGTATAACGAGCTGGAACACACAGGTGTTAGAAATCAGCTTGACGAACGATCGAGTGATTTTATGAAGGGACCTTGCAAGCCGAGCATGTTTCTGGCTTGCTTTTCTTGTTTCTGTCGTCTTTTATGGCGTTTTCAAATTGACTGCACTGGGTGAGCACTGAAAACTGAAAAAAAAAAAAAAAAAAAAAAGAGTGCATGTGTCACGTGATTGCCAGAAACGAGTGCATATTATTTATCCACTAACAACTGGAACATATGCGAAAACATGTGAATTTCAGGAGAAAATGCTTGAACTTAGATTTTGATGAAAGGATTTAAATTTAGATTTACGAAATCCCGTAGATAAATTTTCTCCAGTTACTCTTTTTTAAGCTGTCGGCAAATGTATGCACGAGTCACTGGGTGAAATTAATCTTCACGGTGCTGTAATGACAAGCGATGCCGTCAAAATACCAAGAGTATATTTGTTCCATATTAATCATTATTAGAGACCTGCAAAATTCGCATAATTTTTGGCATAACGCCAAACGTCACCGTACTGTATATACTGGGGCCGGCGTCGTTTCTCCACTGGATGTTCCACAAATGTGAAGCCACGCCCTTTCTAACTGAACTGCACATGATTGAGGCGCACAACTTTTAAGTGTTCATTAACTGGCGCAGAGTTACCCATAGAGTGTCAGACAAAGTAAGGTCCAATGACAAACGCATTGCAAGGTAAACGCATTTTAAGTTTAACGTGTCCTCAAATAATAACACGAATTTTACAGGTATCTTAACTATTACGTCAGCAGCCGAAATGTTATATATTGTAGAATTTCCAACATTGCAGAAATTTTCTTGTTGTTTTCATAATCACAGGTCGCCGCCGTATTGCTGTGAAACTGCCGCACCGGCTCCAGACACGGCGCGGGAAAAATTGCTCTCAGTTCGCTGCGCACTCTTACAGTGCAACTCGCGATTGGAATACAAAAATTTCGCTGCTCTCAGAGCGAACACGCGGCACTCGACCAGTGCACACCAAGTGCAGTCTAGAGCAGTAATTGGAATACGCTATTAGTTTCAGCAGATTAATCAAAATACGTTAAAAATTCGTGTTTTTTCTCCTGTACACGGTAAAGAACATTCGGAATGACCACCTGCACTAGTCTTAAAACCACGCCTGCTTCTTGTTATGATGTGATTAGGCCTTAGGCGGACGGCCTGCCTTACCACACCTTCAAACATTGAACCAGGACACGAGGGGGATCGCAACAACACATTGCGAAAAGCCAGGTGCAGCAACCCCCTCCACTGGCCAGCAATCAGGGCCAAGTATGTCAAACAACGCGTCGATATAGGCCAATGTTACCCTGGGCCCGGCGTCTTTCCTCATCAGCCCATCGCCAAGAGAAGATACGGAGATGGGTATGTCCGGCCGACGGCAACCGTTTATAATCCATTCACGGTTACTTCAGCTTTTTCTGAAACCCTGCTAAAGTTATACTTCCAGGATATTCCTCCGCCTCGTGCAAACTTAGCTTAACTAAGTCTGGATAATTACAACAGAGGGACAACGCACCACATTCGTGCGCATTCACTTGTAATGATATTTTGTATAAGAACTGTTTCTCTCTAGACGTTACCAACATACCTATTTTCTCCCTGTTTTTATTCAAATTATTTATCAATGAAGCATTATTATTTATAGGTAAGATATTAATAACTTTTCAATTTAACAGGAAAAAAGTAACTCTTATGAACACAAGTATAAAACGCGTGTGTTACAGGGCGTATTTAGGAAATAACTAAACACGTCATACATGGGGAGATTTTTCAAAGGTTCGATTCAAAAAGGCCGATGAAACCGTGAATGGACTACACCAGAAAGAGCCTCCAGCTTCATGATTAAGGTGGGGGCATTCCAATTAGAATCACAACAGTATTGGCATTAGGTAATTAATCATAACAGGTTAAATCAGAATAATGACATATGTTATTGCAAGATAATATTGTCAATAAATCCCATCATTCACAATTGTGCTATGCCAAATCATCTCTCATTATTTAGTTACGCCCCTAAATTTGTCTTGTATGAAAATGGCTACAAACCAAATTCAATACATGGTGCTATTTACTCGGCTGAAAATAATTTTACCACAGAGCTTTCGCAGCGCAGATCTGGCCCGCAGCTTTTGGCAGAATTTGTCAAGGCCAGCAAATGTGAGCCGAAGACAGTGTCATCGCTTCCTCGAGAGATACCGCAGAAGGAAGGCCATTAAGTATTTTTTTTACAGCCGGATGTGAACTGGTAGACTGTCGACAAGTGTTAATAGCGGCATCAGTTCCAGCGCGCTTCTCTGGCCGGCCGGAGGGTGGGTGTTCTTGCCAGGGAGAGGGAGTAGGGAAAGGGGATTAAGAGACGTGGTATCAGAAAGGGACGTCGTCTTCTCAAGCCGCACTTTGTCTTAACCGTCGTCGCCTCAAATCCCTCCGAGAGTGGCGGTGGTTTCACGACGGCCATGCGCTGATCCCTCTCGATGTAGCTGGGTCACTAAGTCAACCAAGTAACGTTTGCCAACACTTCGCGTCGGTGTTCGGAATAAAGGCTGCGATCACATCTGTTCTTATGGAGACACTTTAAAGACACGGTCTTTTCGAAGTTTGCCATTGTTACTTGGAAGGTAACCTTTGCAGCAGAACTGAAAAAGACCATGTTCACTATCGCTGTACTTAGATTTTGCATAATCGATTAAAAACCACGGGAAATTGTTTGCATGTATAAGCATTATCAGTTCTGAATTTCTGATAGATTTCTTTACATGTCTGTCGTTCGACTGTGGTGGCTTCCTCATGGTCATCGGCCATTCAGCAAAGGCAGGCAAGCTCTGTTATCGCGTGGGAACTCGTGTGGACGGGAAATATTTGCAGAAGTTCGATAATCTGTACACGTTACCATGACGTGGCTTGGCGAAAGGGCAAAATCTAGAAACACCCATAGACTAAAGATTGGGTAGACCTACTTCCGTCTTCAGCGCATGCCCCTAATATAGAGTCGTCAATCTCCAGTACAATCGTTAATGTCACGTGGTCAACAATGATGAACGTGTTTCTTTACATCTGAATTTCCAACAAGCTCACTCTGTTATATGAATAAAATACTTTGATAAACTTTAGTACATTGTAACTGCAAAATCTAGGTTAGAGTAATTGTACAATCATCTCAAAGCTCATGCTTAAGTAAACCGTGTTTCAGCCTCAAATCTTATCCACGATGTTTTTTATAGTCGTTTTGGCAGAAAAGCAGTTCAGTGCTGGGTACACGGAAACTGGTTTTGCGCAGCCAGCGAGGTCGCTCTACCGCATATTCACTTCACGGTTTACAATAGCCTGTCTGCGATAGAACGGTAAACCAGTTTCACGGGTGCATGTCCCAACGCACGTGAGCACAACTGTGACCATAGCCAACCTCTCAGACACTAGCATTAGAGTGCACTAAAATTCGGGTCTTAATCAAAATAATTCGGCCCTCCATTTAATTATACGCAATTATTCACTCAATCAAATTTTTGTGGCTTATTTTATTATGTTTTCAATTCGAATAATGTGAGTGTGTAGTTTTTTATTTTGCTTTAAATCAACTGTTTTCGGTTTTTACTTTTTCGTTCGAGTCAGTACTTTTGAGTTTATATTTAATGAAGTTTCGTTTTCGAAACTGCGGCTAGGTTTTCTGACTGACTCGTAAATCACTAAGGATTATGCATTTGTAAATGTAACGTTTTTATTTTTCAATCTTCGCACCTAGATATCAATACAGTATTATTTACCCTTGGCGTTTGTGCGCGCTAGAAAGTAAACCAAAATGTATTGTTCTTCCAACAGCTTTGAACACGTCCGTAGACAAAAATTAAAGTTGGTGAATGATCTTGCACATATACAAATTATTTGTGTACGTCTGGCCATATAATCTTGTTACGCCCTTTTAGGGCATAGCAGGGCCAAAGGAAGGCAAGGAGAATGACGCACACCATTAAAAAAAGGAAGGACACCAAAATTTCAAAACCATTACATATATATTGAAGCCCATCTATGCATTATCACCAAGAACAACAACTTTGCAACTTGATTTGAAATATATACATTGAATCTGTAAATTTCTGTTGCTTGCTACCAATCGGTGAACTAGAGGAAGGAGAGAACACACATGTACTGGAACAAATAGAAAAACGTCAATAATAATTAAATATCCTGAGAAATCACCCAACTTGAATAAATACTTGTGAAATCCCATTAAAAAGGGTAAAATGACTCCCTGAATAAAGCAAGCACCATTACAACTTTAAAAGTAAAGTATGCCGGTTGATTCACTAAAAAGTACAACATGGAATACTAATTTCAAGAATACCATTGGGCATTAGGAAGGACCACAATCCTTCATTGCACTTAACTATGAGCATAAAGACACGCCATAAAATATCCACTAAACTCCTGGGCATTAAAAGTATTTTGGAAAATCGTAGTCCAGCAGACCATTCCTACAGTACACCAAAAAAAAAGGCGTGCTCTTACAAACATTCCCGTAAAATACCATATTGAAAATTCACACAATCAAAACAGTGAAGAAATACTTCCCTACAAAAATCCATATACACAAAAATCGCTAGAAAAAAAAAATCACTACTTAAAGGGAAACTCTATCCCCAGCATAACAACTACTTTCATTGCAATACTTTACTTGGGTACTCAATTTACGCGAAAACGTGTCTAGCATGCTGAAGTCCCGAAGTACGAAATGGTGTAGATATGATCTATCGTCGGCCAGCCCGCGCAACTCGACGAGGAACATTGCACGAAAACGCTGCTAGGGGAAGGTTAAGGAGGCGGCGGGAATAGCAGAGAGGCGTATGGAAGGTGCTAGAGTGTGTGGAGGCTGAACTCGTTGACAGTAGTAGCCACCAGACAGCACTCAGCCGCGCCTCTCTTCACTATAGCTCAGTGCTTGGAAACGCCCAGACGTGCCCAGGCCCTCGCCCACCCGGGCGAGGGTAGGCGAAGAAAAACAAAGTACCTTTTTCTGGAGCAAAAAATATTGCTTCTTCAAATAGTAACTCCTCTTCAAACAAAATAACAGTTTATTAATATGGACTACCAAATACAGATGTTGCAAGTAACAAGCAGACTTGCTAACCAAGTTCATTAACGTCATGTAGTTCTGTAGACTCACCAACCCCATAATAGCAGCATTTAATCGTACTCCAGAAAATTGTAGGCATCACACATTTCATCAGCTGGCGGGACTAAAAATAGATCGTTCAGGCAAGGCAGTCTTTGGCAGGACAAAAGTACTCGCATAAAATTGCACTTTTGAAATCAACCGTAGAAAATGTCACTGTCCCTACCTGCACATATTTTAACGGTTACCCCGAGTGACATGCGACCAGTAAAGGTGGTAATGATGGATGGGAAGTAGTTCCGTATCTTAACGTCGAATAAAAAGTGATAGGTGACCATTTATGATAATTTAATCTTTCGTTTACTAGTTTTTTTTACAGCGAAGTTTAAAAATGAGCAGATCGGTAAAATATTTACTTTTCTAATAATTTTATCGTCTGACTTGACCGACACATGAATAAAGTGATGAGGTCCACGACAATGTTAATCTTACATAAGGCGGAAGAATACACAATATGCATACAAGTAGAACTTAAGTAGGGCTTTCAAAAGTGCTCATTTTACCGTGAATAGCCTATATCCGGAAATACACTAAATAACCTAGTAGCTAGTTTACTGAGAAGTTCCAGAATTCACGGAATGTTTTGTATAATTTACAGGATATCCGTTATTTAAAAACTGAAACGTACATAATTTTACGAAGATTTCTGGAGATTGTTATCAGTAATTTCCCGTAATTTCACGGAAAAATTTATAATAATGTATTATGTCGGACCTACCTTAGCTATTATTGCACCGTTAGCCTATCAGGGCAGGCTCTAGACTGTATTCTGCTACATAGCTGGCGGACTTTTCTTACATTCTTCTCATAGCACGGTGAGAAATTTTATGCTTATTGGTCGAGTGTGTGTCACACACGAAAGACACTCCAGCCCATTACAGAGATATTCTACTGGGTTCATGTCGGCAATTTAAGGATTTTTTAACGGCTAAGTATTTTTTTCTGTTTTTCTAGCTGATTGTATGGTTTTCATATGGTATCGAATACCAAGTGAAAAGAAGTAGTAAAATGGTTTTATAAACTAAGATTAGTGAAATTATAAGAATTCTAATCTTACATCCTGTGTGAAACAATTTTCAAAGAGGTATTCAAATAAAATATTTGGCTGCAACATAAAAAGTCACAAGAATGTAATATACTCATTTCTTGAAAGTTCACAATGTTGCTCGTCTAAGTTTACTATGAGATATACAAATGTACATAGGCGAACCATGTTTCACACTTAAAATAAATTATTTCGTGGCACTATGTTGTAAACAACTTAACTAAGTCAAACAACTGTGTCCTATTAAATTTTCTAAAATTTTCGTCGTAAGAGTTGTATAGTAATAAGAATTTCTGTAAGAACTTGTAGCCTACCCTTCTCTATAACGTGCGTCGCTACATTCCAGAAAGTCTCATTATTAACCAAATAGTATTGGTATTTGAAGGTTTTCCAAGTCTTCTGTGGCACAACTGATAAAAAATTTTTCTTCTAGGCCATTTTTACCTTTATATGCCAGCTTGCATGCTTAGATTTATATTCGATATGAAGTGTTAAAATATTAAGCCGTTCGTTTTCAGTTGCATTAATTCTTTATTTATGTTGTTCTTAAAAGTATTTGTATATAATAATATTGTGAATAATGCAATATTATATCATGTAAAGAAATATTCACAGTGAATTTTAAGTCCTTCAAACTGCACTAATACACGAAGTTTACAGCTGAATTCTTAAAGGTATGTGAAAATTCGCACAGAAATGTTACACGTTACAATAGATTATGGATTTTTGACTCAGAATTTGTAAATTCTTGAATTGGTTTGTAAGTCTAAAAAATAACGAACGCTAATTGATTAGTGAGTGATTTACATGCAAATAGTTGTATGGTATATTGTACGAGTGTGATGCTGAATGGGTATAGCAATAATCCAAAATCCCTTAGATTCGCACGTTATTATAAGCTTTTATTTAACTTCACTTGTATGTAGGTACGGTAGGTGGATGTGAGGTGTCTGTCCGGCTCCCGCCATATAACTAGCAATCGTCGCTTCTGCCTGCAACGCATCACTGTTATTCTGGTTGCAGCCTGAAGTATGGAAGGGGCCACCAGAGTTTATTAATGTGTAATTAGATAATAATTATGTATTTGTACCTTTGTTTTCTATTGGTGGTTATTGCTGAGATCGTAGAAGTCGAGCCTGGCGTCTTTAGCCCACGTCTTACAAGTCCGAGAAATTATGTAACTACTCCTATAATAATGTTTATCTTTTTAGTTCATTTTTAAATAAAAGCTTGGTTTTAAAATGTATATTATAGTTTATTTTTTATTGTTTCTTTCTACTTAGTAAATATTCCCCAGCCACTTACTTTCGTTTGTGGGGATTTTTTGCAGCAATTTAGAGTAATAATTAGAGTGGAGTGGAGAGATTTGGGCGGTTCATAAAATGGAGGTCATGAGAGCCAATGAGGGTGACGTGAGGTGAGTATGGAGCAGTTGGAATGTAGGGGTGGGGGAAACGAGAGATCGCCGAGAAAACGCGCCGACCAGCGGCATTGTCCGCCGTGATTCCGACATCCGGGATCGACCCCGTCGGGAATCGATCCCGGTTCGCAAAGGTGGGAGGCGAGTAGTATAACCGCTGCACCATCGTGGCCTCCAGTAATAACTAGAGATTATATAATATTATGGAAGCAATATTTATTTTTGTACATTTAATTTTCATTATAGGTGTGTAGGTCGGCTTTACATTCAAATATATTTTTTCATACTTTAATTGTGACACATTTTCTAACCCTCGGTTTATTTCGCATTTTGTTCTACATCAGTAATTGGACACAATTTACTTGTTATTTAACATATAAATACAGCTTATATATTGTCTGAAAATATTTAAATGTTTAGTAAAGTTATCAACTTTGAAAGGCAGCATAATTGCAGCCTGATTGTTTTTGTAAATTTTCCGTACTGTGTGTGTGGGTAAAAAACTTACATTGCATATTAAGAGGTTTATTGGAAAATTTTTTTGCACTGTATATAAATAAGTAAAAATGAAACAATACTGTAACAAGAGGCTCCGGGAGTGCGTCCAGGGGATGAGCTAACAGCGGCGTGGGGCAGGCTCCTACTGGAGAGGAAACCCCGGGCGGTTTCAGTGGCTCTATAACTTCGCCCCTTGTCAGCCGATGACTGCCGTGCGTGTGTGTCGCTCGCCAGCCAGCTGTTCGCTCAACGCATCCCCGGAGACGTCACGAGCGTACGCAGCTCGACTGCGCCATCCGGCGGGCGCTGCACCACGTTATAGCTCCACTGAACATAACAAAGGCAAGGCTAGTCATCAGTGTGGGGGCTTTTGCATGGATCGATCACATACCCTGAACTTTTCCATCACATCGGTCGGATTCTCATACTTGGTGTTGACACCTCAGGTTTGTGATTGAGATTAATCATACAGCTTATATATTTTTTATAATTAGGCTTTATCTAACTGCAGAAGAAAATTTATTGGAACATGCTATATTGATTAATTTTGCCTTAATATTTCATTACGTTTTTATATAGAAAAAATGTCGCGAGCACCAGGTGCCCTGTTCCCGGACATAATTTTAAAACATCTGGTAGATCTTTTTTTCTAAACCCGCCGATCTGTGACAAAGTCAGCCACGTTGACCATATCCGAAAACCATGCGTAAACCTACCGGGAATCGAGATCGTTTCTCTTTGGCAGTAAACTGGCACTCTAGCCACCTGACAACCGCCATCCTGTTCCTCCTCCTGCTGCGGACAGTCTCGAACCTACATTGAGTGGGCACCTTCTGCCATTCATCGTTCCTGGGACTCGAACCACTTCTCCAGCTTGGTTATCATAGGCTAGCTACAATTAACTATTCAACAATATCAAAATATATTCCCAAAAATTAATAACAAATCAGAACTTGCAAATAATATATGAGTTCCGAAATAAAGTATAAAGTGGATACTCAACACTTTGCAACATAATTTAGAAGTGTCTGTCACTTTCATTTACTTGTGTGCAGTATTTTTCTTGTATAATTTCATGTCAATGATTTTTTCAAATGCGCAGCAAAACATCAAAGGAAAAGCATGCACTGTAGCAATTGTGTGCACATCGAGTAAGTACTACGCGAAAATTTACCTCACAATAATGTCATTTCTACGAACTAACGAAATAACAAATATTTTAGTTATGATTTCACTCATCAGTGAAGAGTTTCAACTATATATTCAGTGGCTTTCCATTTGTGATAGTACGTTTTAGCTTATTTACACGGAACTAACCTCAAGAGGCAGTGTGCAAGCAGAATTTATAGTAATTTTGTATTAAAAAAAAGAAACAAAGCATGTCAGCCGGTCAAGTTAAGCAACCTCGGTGACTCGTCGGTATCCATGCCAGGGGAAAAATCCTAAACACACTGCAACGTTTATGAAGCACTACTACACTTCTACTAAGACTACAAAATTACACCACGGGACCACGCACCGCATTCGTGCGCTCTCAGTTTAATGATATTTGTCATAGTGAACTATTTCTTACTATAGGCATTACCAACACACTTATTTTCTCTGTAGTTAAATTCATATTAATTAAAAAACTAATATTCTATAATTTTTTCAGATAATATACGTGAAAATTCAATTTAACCAGAAAGGAGAAACTTATATTAACATATTTATAAAACGCTTGTGAAACATGAGAAATTTAGGAGACAACCAAACACGTTATGCGTTGGGTGAGTTTTCAAAGGTTTAATACAAAAAGTGTGAATAAACCTTGGATAGACTAAAGTTTGTGTAAACTATAGCACCGAAGCACCAGAGGATTTCGCCTCCCGGCGGCACAGTGTTCGGGACAACTATGCCATGAATGAATTATATGACACTTGGGAGCACCTTAAACGGAGTCTGCCTGTGGACTAACACCGAGAAGAACAGCCCTCAAGGTACACCTCTAACTTGTCGTGCCCCTCATTGCTTCCCGTCGCAACCTATGGCAATGGTACATATCTACATGTTAGTTATATATCGTAATTGAGTGGATCAACATGACTTGGTCCTCCCTCGCGAACACCTTATGTATAGTGTAACCATACACTTTGTGTAAAGGTTATTCACAGTAAAGTCAGCACTTTTGAAAACAACCTTTGAAAAATGTCACTACTCCAACCAGCGTGTATTTTAACAGGTACACGAAGTGGCATGTGCCCGGTAAAGTTGGTAACTAGGGAAGGAAAATTGTTAGTTTTTTATCGTTGAACTTAAAGTGTTCGGTAAACATTTGTCAGTACTATAGTGATTAATTTTTCATTTTGTTCTTTTTTACGCATATAAGCGTAAGAACAAGTAAATTTCTTAAAATATTTACTTTTATAATAATTTCACAGTTTCCCTTGACTGGCGCATGAATTAAGTGATGAGGCCCATGGCAATGTTGGTTTAACGTATGGCGGAAAGAAACACAACGTGCTTACACGTAGATACTACGCAGGGCTCTCAAAAGAGCTCAATTTATTGTGCATATAAGTAAATTAAATACATATTTTTATTGTTTTTATTTAACTTCAATTTAGTTAACATATATTTTCTCTATTCAAAAGAGCAGACAGCAAATATGCACGAAGCGATACGCTGTTCACGATATATAGTGAGCACGTTTGAGGCCCTGGTTACTTTTTACTTACAGCCATTTTTAATCAATATTGCCATGTAAGTAATAAACACAGTGTGTATATCCCACCGCACTCGGATGTTAACGTCTAAGGTTACAATATAGTACAATTATTGACTATTATTCCACACGAGAGGGCTTTCAAAAGTGCTCACTTTACCGTGAATAGCATATACACAAATGAGTTCAAGAGGAAGTCGGACGCAAGACTTCAACTAAATGAACTCAATTTCCATCGCACATCACTTCCTTCAGATTATAATTTTTTGCGGATTTAGGATGTTACATATGAAGCTACAAAGCTTATCTTGAGCACATAACGCAATGAAATCACATGAAAAAAGTCTTCTTAATAAATATTATATGACAATCTTGTGCGAACTGAACCAGCCATTTAGCGCAGGCTAGATACAAGTACTCTATCTGATAACAAATTAAAAGAATTAGTAATAAAAATTTGCTAAAACCTTCATTCTCAGCCAGCCATTTCCTTTCCCTCCCCCTCTTCACCCTTACAGTTAGTTTACCATTTCATCCTCTTTAGAGGGCCCAGAGTCTCTCTAGAAATTAAATATGCTCTAAGTCTTGCAAACAAACTAAATCAATACGAAGTCTTTTTTGCAATAAAAACAAACGAGGATCGTATGTGACATGTCGAAGAAATGGGACTATGGGAACCATTAAGGAATAAAGGAAATTCATTAAGGCGTCGACTTCACAGAGGAAAAACACCAAGCGAGAACTCTTGAAATGCAGATGAGTAGAGAATGGCTTCACAAAAGTTGCAACCAGTTCACGCGAAATTCAACTACAAAATGTAATATAACAATTGCTTCAACACGCCACAGAACTCAGTTTAGTCAGACTTTGAGTCGCTGCAATAATCCTGCTAACCTGACCAATAGCTAACGAAGTCGTTTGTTGTTTGGGTTTAGCATCAAGTGGTTATGCCGGGAAACTGAAGATGACGGGACCTCCTGATTATAAATTGGGCTCCGAACCACATGTCCACTCCATACTCGAAAGTGTGTAACGTTGGGGACTATATTCTGTTCGCGGTTTCTTCACACTTTTTGAATTAAAATTTTGAACAATTACCATATTCATGACGTGCTTAGTCGTTTCCTAAATATTCCATGTATCATAAGCGTTTTTTACATTTGTTGTTGGAAAGTACCATATTTTTTGGTTAAATTGAACTTTTACTTATACTATAACTACACATTATAACATTTCATTTATAATTAACGTTAATCAAAATAGGGAGAATATATATATATATGTTGGTAATACCTGGTAAGAAGTAGTTCTTATGTAAAATGTTACTAAACTGAGTGCGCACGAATACAGTGCGTTGTTCTTTGGGTGTAATTTTCTAGACATAGTTAAGCTTTTTTGCGTTAGGCGGAGGGATATTCTGAAAGTATCTCTTAAGCAGGGATTCATAAACGTTGTAAATAAACCGCGAATGGGCTATATCAATAGTCCTAACTCCTCGTCTTAAGGGGCCCGCCTACCTGACACATTTCATTCACGGTTACTTCAAACTTTTCTAAAGCCCTGCTAAAGGTCTACTTCCAGCATATTCTTCCGCCTCGTGCAAACTAAGCTTAACTAAGTCTGAAAAATTACACCAAAGAACAAAGCACCGAATTCGTACGCACTCAGAGTAAAAGTTTTTTGCATAGGAACTATTTCTTACTATAGTAATAAATAGACCCATAGGCGTTACAACCAACACACATGTTTTCTGACTGCTTTTTATTCAAATTATTTATAAATGATGCATTACAATTTGTAGATTAAAATATGAATGACATTTCAATTCAATAGAAAAAAAAACTTTTATGAACACAAGTATAAAACGCTTGTGAAACATGGCATATATTGAAAATAACAAAACACGTCATACATGGGGAGATTTTTCAAAGGTTTGAGTCAAAAAAGGGTACTGAAGTAGATAGTAAATGCGGGAGCGAGCGCAGCTCACTTAAATCGGCAATTTCCGCCAAAATAACATGAAAAACTAACATAAATATTTCCTGCTATTTTTAACGAAAGTAGAAGAAAAAATTATAAAAAAACTCAAAAATTATGAAATTCGATTAAAAATCAAGCAATTTAAGATCAAAATAAAGTAATTTTATCATTTTCAAGCAACTTTTTCATGTTTCTATAAGCATCAATTGTCGACCCTCAAAAACAAGGAAATTTAAGCCTAAATCATTGCATTTAAGCTAAAAACAAGCAAATTTTCAATTTTTTTTTCAGAAATAGGCGTGAAGGATATGTTATTTAAATAAACAGCAAATATTAAGCCAAAATAAAGTAAATTTCTCGATTTCAAGAAACTTTTTCATGTTTTCTAGAAACGTTAATTTATCAAGCGAGCAATCTAAATCAATCAAATTTCAGCCAAAATCAAGCAAAATAAACTAAAATTAAAATTAATATTAAATAAAGACAATTGATAAATTCAAATTAATAGATATTTTAAACACTTTTAAGAGAATTAAATTTAATGTACAGATTTTACATTTTTCAGTTATTTTAAACCTTTATACATTATAAAAACTTGTTTCTCATTTATCAATTTTAAAGCATTTTTATCGAGCATGTTTACATAGCGATCTGGCAATGTAATTTTATACGTTCCATTTAGAATACAACTAATATTTTTTACCAAACTTAGATTCATTCATTAATTTGAAATTAAGAAGCTGCATACTTTTTATTAATTTCAGGATCTTGTGGTTTAGTCCATTCATATTAATTTTTTAACTTCTTGAGAAGTGATTCCATTTTTGTTTATTTATAAGGAAATAAATTTATAACGAAAATATTTTTTTTCTTTATAAATTTATGTCCTTATAAATAAAATGGAATCAATGCTCGAAATGGAAAATAATACCGTATATAAGCAATGTAAGAAATGTGGCGAAGTATTAAACATAGAATGTTTTCCATCACATAACCACACAAAAGATAAGCATATTAATACATGTTATAAAAAAAATGTTGTAGAGAATATGCTAGGCATCATTACGAGTTAAAAAAAGGAGAACGTAATATGCGAAATTTTGTGACCCCCGGGTCTCGAGCCCGCGACACCCCGGTAGGTGAGTCTTATGTCGACCATGATGTTGAGGTCATGGCTCCGGCTCCGAAGTCGGAAGGCAGGGCGTTGTGCAGAGTGGCAACGACGTCATATGGGCTCCTATAAATGGACGTACAGTTCCGTGTCAGCACCCCACTCTGTACGAAACTCAGGCGTGACGGACTCCAGGGCAGGGCGTCTGCAAGTCGGTGAGCAGGAGACACCAGGCGACGGAGGACGTCAGCCAGTCAGCTGCGAGGACACCTGGATCATCCCACGACGGAGGAGCTTCGTGAGTGGTCGACGTATCATCCAGTGGTAGGTGAATCTCGTTTCCTAGTGCAGGTCGTCAGCGAGGGAAAGCCACGCGCAGCGCATTACGAGCATTACTGTATGAAAGTAATCTCAGCTCTAATATTTGTCGTTTGCTTGCAGAATCTCTCTTGAAAGCTTAAGTCAAGCACGTTGCTACAAGTCGTACTTGTTGATATTTTGAATTTTATTGTGTTCTATATATAATTGTAAACAAGCTGAGAGAAAACGTGTAGTTCATATTAAGAGATTATCATTTGTAAGTCTACCAGCTCGCACCGCAAGTAGTTACATAGTTAACTGAGAGTGGTTAAGAGTCTGGTTGAGGGATCAGAACAGAATGTGGAAAATATGTTTGTAAACTATATATTAAAAAGCATAAAAATACTAGATCACACAATACAAATGAAATTTAACATGGTGCTTATTTTACTAAGACGTGTAGTATGCAATGAGAATAAATCTATGCATTCATTCTATCCTCATAAAGCAACTTTAGACAAACTTACAACAGAATGTAAAAACTGATTTAATGAATATAGTAGAAATCATTATGAGTTAAAAAAGGGGATAGTAGTATGTGAATGTGAAAATATATTTATAATCTACAGCTCGGAAAGCATAAAAATAGTAAATCACACAAATAAGCATTAGATATTCTAAACGTAAAATCAAAATGTTCAATATCCAATAAATGCATGTAAATAATGTAATGAGAATAAATCTATAAAATTATTTTCTCCTACTAAAAATACCAAGGACAAATATTCATCCACATGTAAAAAATGTTTCAGTGAATATATTAAGAACGATTGTCATAACAAGAAATTAAATACGGTTTCCCAATAATTTAAGCACTTTAACCATTATATCTATTTTTACATTTTATTAATAATCTTTTTCTTATAAATAGACCAAACAAAGATGTCAATTGTGTTGAGCGATAGGAGAGTGCGGGAGCTAAGAATTTTAGCTAAAGAATTTGAAATTAGAAATTGGTACAATCTAAGGAAAGCTGATTTAATTACAGCTATTATACCTTTTATTATAAATTAATAAAGAAATTTTTTTTTATAAATTTACCATTTTCATATGCCAATGTCAAGGAACTATGTTCAAAAGATAGAAATTAATTAAAAGAAACATTTCCAAATTCTAATAATTTATTTGTTTAGCCTAGAAATAAACGTAAGCAGATAACAGAATGGATAACAAAGAATAATTTTACAAATTGACCTTTAGCTGATGCTAATATTAATTAATTATAAGAAGAAGACAAAAAGGAATTAAAAGAAAGATTCCCATTTCCCACTAATGTAATTACAAAGAAAATAAATAGAAGAATCGACCAAAATTATATATTAAATCAAGCTTTTAAAGGTAGGATATCAACATATAACATAGAAAATTCTCTTCATTTAATATAGCCTAATCAATTTTTAACTTCAGTAAAAAATAGGGTATTTGAGATAGTACAAGATCATCTTAGGAAATTTAGTGGAGTGAAAACTAACATTAAATTATATGCCAATTATCGCAAGAAAGAGCATAACCAAGTAGAATTATTTACTTTTCAATCACACAACTATACAGTATTGAATGAAGGAGAAATTAAAAGGATTTATTAAAACCATTAAAAAAAATTACTCGTACATTTATCCGAATTTTAAAAAAATGTTCAGATTGGAAATTAGATAGAGTAATTGAAATACAGTTAGCTGTAAAAAAAGAATAGTTCATTAAATGGAGCATCCTAAATCGAACTACAAGAAAAGATTAAGAAAAACAAGCATGTATTAATGTGAAAAATGAAGATGGAAAAGGTTTTCTTTGGGCAATAAAATCAGCATTGTTTCCAGCAGAAAAAGACCCACAAAGAGTATCTAAATATAAAATGTGGATGTTGGTATTGACAAAGTAATAGATAAATATGAATATCCTACTAAAATTGATGATATAACAAAAATAGAAAATCAAAGTCTTCAGGATATCTATTAAAGCTTACAAAATATAAAACGGAAAAACCTACAAATTTACTTTATTTCAAAAATGATACAAACTCGCATGACTGTTGGATTTAAGATTTATCTAAATTGCTTTCAGCACAAGAAAATAATCATAAAATTAAAACTTCTATATGTGATATGTGTTTCAATTCTTTTATTCCCAAGAAAGATTAAATAAACATACAGACGACTGCTCTAAAAATGAACCAGAAAAAATCATTAAACCAGAAAAAATATTTAACAAAAACTACAAATATATAATGAGGGTTCCTTTTGCAATATATGCAGATTTCGAATCAATTCTAAAGAAAATATCAACCACTCAACCAAATCCAAAAGAAATTAATAAAATTAAACTAATCAAAAATATCCAATTTTAACAGAGGATGATATCTATAATAGTTTTTACAAAGAAATACTAAAGCGAAAATATAATATTATTAATAAACAAATAAAAACAATTGATTTAAAGTTGAATGATGAATCATATACAATGAAATATCAGTTACACAAAGTTGCTCGTTTTTGCTTTATATTGTATTTAGTTATGATGATTATAAACCACCAGTTGTATATCGAGGCCGAATTGCACATAAGGTGTTATACAATCAATGAAAAGGGGAGTAGAAGAGATTGGGGAAATATATTCCCAAAATGAACCAATGCATCCACTAATACAAGAAGAAAAAGTTTTATATAATGGATCTACAAACTGCACTATATGTGAATGTGATTATACGAAGGAAAATTTTAAAGTACATCATCATGATCATATAACTGACAAATTCATTAACCCAGTATGCAATAATTGAAATCTACAATTAAAATTACCCAATTTTGTTCTAATTTATTTTCATAATTTAGCTGGATATGATGCACATTTATTTATTAAAGAATTAGGAACGGTAATAATGATCAGATAGATTTAATTGCAAATAACAAAGAAACAGAAAATATAGACATGAGGTTTATAGACACATTTAAATTTATGGCAAGTAGTTTGGATAAATTGTCATCTAAATGAGAAAACGATCAAATGAAACATACACAAATGCATTTTTATAAAGATCAAGTAGATTTAGTAATTAGAAAAGGGGTTTATCCATACGATTATATGGAAAGCTGGAAAAAAGTGAAGAAACAGAACTTTCACCAAAACATGAATTTTACAATAAATTAAATGAATCTGATATAACTGACAATGATTATGATCATGCAAAACATGTATGGAATAAATTTAATATGAATAACCTTGGGGGATATCATGATTTATACTTAAAAAGTGATGTGTTACTATTAGCATATGTATTTAAAAACTTCAGATAAACATGTATAAATGCATATGATTTAAATCCAGCATGCTATTTTACAGCACCAGGATTACCATGGGATGCAATGTTAAAAATAACTAAACAACCATTAGCTTTATTACATAATTATTATATAAGATTTTAATGGTAGAAAAAGGAATTAGAGGTATAAATTCACAATGTTGTCAGAAATATGTAAAAGCGAATAACAAATATTTAGTCAATTTTAATCATAATCAAGAGTCTAACTTTTTAGCTTATCTCGATGCGAATAATTTATATGGTTGGGCAATGTCTCAATATTTATCATATGGTGGTTTCGAATGGGTCGATTATCCAGAATTTAAATTAGATATTTGGCAAAATTATATATTAAATCTTAAGGAGGATTCTGAACACGGTTACATTTTAGAAGTATATTTACAGTATCTACAAGATCTACATAAATTACATAAAGATCTTCCATTCTGTCCAGATAATAAGGTAGTTCCAGGAACAAATCATTATAAATTATTAACAACATTACTTAATAAACAAAATTATGTAATACACTATGGCAAATTGGAAGTGTCTAAATAATGGGTTAAAGCTTACAAAAATACATGGAATATTAAAGTTTAATCAGTCTGATTGGCTAAAAAAAAGTACATCGATTTAAATACATCAATGAGAACTAATGCAAAAAACCATTTTTAAAAAGATTTTCATATGCTGATGAATAATTCTGTTTTTCATAAAACTATGGAAAATATAAGAAACAGAGTGTATATAAGATTAATATCAGATGCAAATAATGTGAAAAATAAGAAGCAAAAGTAAATTTCAAAAGAAGTACGATTTTTAATGATAATCTTACTGCTATACATATGAACAAGAAAATGTAAAATTTAATAAGCCTATTTATGTTGGCATGTCAATTCTAGACATATCAAAAGAACTGATGCATTATTTTCACTATAAAGTAATCAAACCAAAATATGGAGATAACATTGAATTATGCTATCAAGATACCGATTCTACACTTATAACATAAAAACATAAGATTTTTCAAAGATATGAAGTCGATGATAGAAAAATTTTCATAAAAGTGATTACCCAAAAGATAATATAAATAACATACCCTAAATAAATTTAGAAAGTTTTAGGTAAGATGAAATATGAATGTAATAGGAAAAAAATGAAAGAATTTGTTGGTTTAAGAGTTAACATGTACGCATATAAAGTTGACGATAAAGAAAACAAAAGATCGAAAGGCATAAATAAATGTATATTTAAAAAGAGAATAACATTTGAGGACTATAAGAACTGTTTGTTTGAAGGAAAAATAAAATATAGAACAATGCATTTAATAAGGAGTAAGAAACACGAAATTAATATATAGTCGAAGTTAATAAAATAGCTTTAAATCATTGTGTTGAGAAAAGGATTATACAAGATAATAAAATAGATACATTATCTCATGGGTATCAAAATTTAAAGTTTTGTTAATGAGAGTTGAATAATTCAGTGGTCAGCGCAACAACCACTGCAATTACACAAATTATATTTTAAACAACTTTAATTTCCAAAACTATGTGAATATCTGCACCATCAAAATCAATTTGTTTACCATTTTCATCGCTAATTTCTAAAATGATATTATTAAAATGTTCATTATTTATTATATAAAAAATTCGCTATGTGGTCTCATTATCAATATAATCTCCAAAACCAAACATACTTTTCTGTGGAAAACTAGCAATTATATATGTTTCTAAATTATTTGATTCATCATATTTTATGAACATTCCATATTACAGGAGCCAGCTCCTGCTCAGTGTTGCACTGAGGCAAGGTGCGAAGCGACCTCGATCAGCTGAGCCTTGTTTTAAACAACACGTACCGGGGGATCGAGCACGAGGCCAGGCAAGTACTATATAAGATCAGAGTGATGGAGGCTGTGGGTGCCATCTTGCCTGCTGCTGCCAGAGCCTCCACACGAGGATGCCCAAGTGAGAGGACCGCAGTCCATGGTCCGCCTTAAACACCCGATGAGAGCCCGCCATCGAGAAAGCTGCCAAGAGTCGACTACGGCATAAAGGGTAATTATTAAATTCCTGGTAGGGCGATGTAAGGCACGATAGGGCACAGGAGTTGTGATGGCATTAAGCTCCCTTCAAGCAGAGTTTGCCTGATTTAACATTATGCTATTTAGAGAGTGGTTAAGGGCATAAGCACCTGATTGCGATACCTTAACTGTAAAGATATATCTTTTATTTGTTGCTGATTGATTGTTAAAGCAAAGATATATTCGAAATGCCTACTTGAGGTGGAATTGTAAAGAATTAGTATTTAATAAACTTAGCCTTTTGTATCCGAGTGCTTATCCTTTGATTTACCCTTGATCCCCTAGCTCCCTCAGAAGATGTCACAGAAATATGCCAAATTACAGTAGATATTTATTGTTTTAAATGGGTTTAAATGAGGCAATTTAGTACCTACAACAATTTGGGCTTTTTTTTATTATCATATATTTCGAAACCAATAATATCAGATATCCGGTCGTCAAATTTAATATCAAACTATCACATTATCTTCTGTTATATCCACATTGTTTATTGAAAATACTTCAAATGAGTTTAAATGATTCAACATCATGTTGTCCTTTAGGAATAGTGATAACTTCATCTTCATCCACCACACCACTCGATTTTTCAATTGTAATTATTGTATTATTGGTTATATTGGATGTCACAAATTTTGTGCAAAAATTAATCAATGCTATAGATTTATCTTTATAAATGATATCATAATGAAAGCTTTTCTTTAGAATTGAATTATTATTTGTTAACTTAAATACTTTATTACCCATTTAATAAAAAAACATTTTATAAATTAAAAATGTCGATTGGGGTGTTGGTGTCATAATTTTCGAACAAAATGCTAAAAATCAAAAGAATGGAGAACTTTTGCCTGACAATATGAGAGCGAATATGGTCGGGCCCAGTAACAGTGTGAAAATCAACTTGATGATTAATTTTATTTATAAGAATGGTTGGGTAAATTTCAATAAATTGAATGTTTGCTCAAAAAGTTTAAATCGACCCAAATATATTCAGTTACAAAATGACTTTGATGAAATAGCCAACAATTTTACTGAAAATATGGCCTATTTTTAAATAGTATCGACGAAATGATTCCACTAGATTAATGTGAAAATAATTCTCTAGTCATTTTCGATGATGTCATCTTATAAAATAAAGATGTTATTAGCGAGTACTTTACTATGGGAAGACATAAAAATTTTGATGCATTTTATTTGGCACAGATTTATTCAAAAGTACGTAAACCATTAGTAAGAGATAATGCCATTTTTTTTGTATATTTAGACAAGATGAAACAAATTTAAAACACATATATAACATTTTTGATGGTGGAGATATGACATATGAGAAATTTAAAGAGAATTGATCAAAATGCTGGGTGAAGATTATGAATTTATTAAGTTAGATTTGAATGAAAAAAATGACAGGAGGAGTGTATCATAATAAGATTAAATACTTTTATAAAATAACTTCATCTCAATAATAAGTGTGACTGAAAAGTTGCCCTTATTGTGCGAGAATTCTTTTATCTGTTTCAGCAAACATGCTGCCATCTAGTTAAGACAGAATATAGCTTTCCTACTGTTTTGCAGCCTAGTTGAGATAGATGAAAGCTTTCATAATGAGCTGGCTTCTACATGCAACAGGAAAAGGCTGACTGCTTGCGGAGAGAAGATAAAACTCATGGCCTCTGTCTTCGATCTTGATGTATGAGCTGCATTCTAGTTGCAACACATTGAACATTTGGCAAGAATGACTCCACTTGTCCACCTTGGGCGAGCTCGTCACAGCAGCTGTGACACACTTGGCTATAGTGATTCACCACTTTTAGCTTTCAGCTCACTGCAGCTCGCCAAATGAAGATTTATATTCACTACCTCATTTGTCTTGTCAATGTGGCTCATTGACAAGATGTTTGATTTCAAATGTGAAGGTCGTGGGTTCCAACCCCAGTCTGAGTAGATAGTTTAATAATGGGAATATGAGGCATCCATATTTACACTAATAGATTATCAACATAGAATTCAAAATTTGAACCAAAAAGCCTTGCTCATGCTTGTTTAAAAATATGAGTAGTAGATGCTATTAATTACTACCAACTCAAGCCCCAGTGAACAAAAATACTCTCTATAATATAAATGCAATATATCAGATGTATAGCTGTAGTGTTCCCAGATGATATAAGGTGCCAACATCATATGGGAAGAGTGGTACTAGAAACTTAAAAAAAAATTAAAACTTCCCAATTCAAAACTTTAAAAAAAGGACAGCCAGTGATGAAGTGTGAATTTTCTCCAATTCGAATTTTGTTGGTGTCAATATCAATGCCAAATATAATAACAGGTCATTGGTGAGGTTATAACAACTCCTAAGCCTAGGAGGCCCCCTAGCATGGCATAACAGCATGTAAACCTTTTGTAATTTTTAAAAATAAAGCTCACCACAGGTGAAATGTGCATTAAACAAACAAACAATGAATGAATGGTGAACGAACATTGAATGGATTTTATGTATATTAAACGATGTTATGTTTGAAATATAAGGTGGTAATGATTTATTAATCCCTTAAAATATGCAACCATGTACAATATTTATAAATGAATCTGGTCTGTGTTCATTAATTTAATTTTTTTAAATATCTGTATTAAAAAAGAATATATATATAAAACACTTATTACTAATTGCCAATTTTGATTGGGCATAATTTCACAGATAAAAATGGTGTTAATTCTAGACATAAATATTAACTAACTTATTTACAATAGCAAACAAATTTTTATGATTATTGATGAGGAAAATAATCCATGGTTTAATGTAACTAGACTTTTGGAATACAGAAAACCACAAAATGCATTTTATTATACTGTTGATAATGATGATAAAAAGAAATTTACTGATCCTAAAGGCATCCCTAAAAAAGGGACACATTTAACCACACAGCCAGATGCTATATTTATCAATGAATCGGCTCTGTATAAGTTAATATTTATATCAAATATGCATATAGCTGAAAATTGCGCTAAATGGGTAACTAAATAAGTTTTACCATTAATTCGAGAACATGGTGTATATTAGATTCAAAAAGACGTAATACATTTATGCAAAGGTCAAATAAAGCATGTAAAATGAACGAAATTAAAGTTAATAATTAAAAAGATATAAATAGAATTCAAGGTGAACATGTGGAAAATTTAAGAGAGACAGATCATAATGCCTTCGATGTAATAGCTCGCAGAAATGAGGAAATCAGAGAAATTACCCCTCATGTTGTACAACAAACACAAGCTCAAAATTTAAATCTATCTTCTGTTCTTTAAAAATTATTTGATGATGATTGTGATTATGATTATTATATCGTTAGAACTCAATGAAAAAATGTTCAAAGACAATTGGGAAGAATTGAAGATAGACATCCAAATTGAGAACAATTGTTGAGATTTGATTATATTCCAAATTCTATCAATTTAGATCAAAGAATGAAAGAAACATTGAACGGTCACATTGTGTGTTTTTGTAACTTTAAAAATTGCCAAAAATAACTATACTCATCAACAATTGATTAATGATATTAATAATCTTCGTCGAATTTACTAAGAAGCTAATTTTTATTTTA
The DNA here is from genome assembly GCA_029891345.1 of Dryococelus australis. Classification (NCBI taxonomy): domain Eukaryota; kingdom Metazoa; phylum Arthropoda; class Insecta; order Phasmatodea; family Phasmatidae; genus Dryococelus; species Dryococelus australis. The sequence continues at coordinate 285,419,097 of CM056993.1, forward strand.
ATATAATTATAGTATCTAGAATTAATATTCACGTTTACACTACATCAGTTTTATTAATCCAATAGTTGTGTGAGTTATCATATCCTAACTATTTTACATCAATTTTATCACCTTTAATTTTTAAGACATTTGCAACCAAATAGTCATTAGGGCAGTGCTCATGCACCATAATGATCCTGCATGACTGTGATCCTAGATGATTAATGATCATGTATGACTGTGATCCTGTACGACTCTGATCCTGCATGATTAATGATCCTGCACGACTGTGATTCTGCACAATTAATTATCATGCATGATTAATGATCCTGCACGAAGGTGATACTTACATAAAAATATTTAAATTCACAAAACATCTATATTATTAATCCACGAGTTATACAAATTATCAAAACCTAACCAGTTTACATAAATTTTATCACCTTTGGTATTTAAAACTATTTCAATCAAATATTCATCAATATGGTTAGTATTCATAATTTTCTATTCATAAAAACTACCTGTTATTTCTTATCCTTTAGTATATTTCAGTTTTATGTTGGCACATCATAATTATAACCTCAAAAATGGAAAATTATAGTTATGTTGTCCAATTAGCTATATAATTTTTTGATAATGTGGACAGTATAGCCAACGTTATATTTCGGTTTAGTAAATATATTCACAAAATCTTGTTATCTTATAATTTTCTTCATTTTTTAATTGACTTCAATTGGTTTCATACCAATAGTTCTATGTTTTTTATTGTTATATTCTTTCACTATATCATCTAATATATTTAACCATTTGTAATTGCCATTTAAAGCGAATTTCTTCCACATTTTGATTTTCATTGTACAATTATATCTCTACAACACTGACTTAAATTTCACTGAATGTAGAATAATGATTGATGTAATATTTTTGCATAAGTTCTTTAAAATATTTTATTATGAAATTCGGACATATTTTCACATTGTAAATTATGTGGTTTCTTTTAATCGGTATACATTCCAAAGCATTCGCTACAAATTTTAGCAATTTTATCTTTAATTGGTATAGCAAATGCATATTTTGAAAAAACACCAATAATTGTCATAATATATTTGTATACATTATTTATATGTGATAAGCATTATAAATTTCCAGTATCAATCTCAACAAGATCGATTTGCCATAAATCATCAACACCAAACAAAATTACTTTTCTTCTTCTAAAATTTTTTGTGCAGGTATATATAATTAATTTATTATGCCTTCTCTTACATTGGGCGAATGTTTTTTTTTTTGATGTTGATATGTTAGAATTACATATTGAAAATTTACTTTTCCGAACTAAACATACGTTTTTAGTATTTTCGCTTTTTGTATTATCTTTATTATTATTATTATTAGTGACCGTCTTACACTTCAAACACCAAGTATTCTCCAATAAATAGTAAAAAATTATTTAATCATTGTATTTCCCGAATATTCCTATCAAAGTTATCATTCCATCTTTATGAATTTTTATTTTATCTTTCCTGATTTTAAAAGATAAAGTATCACCTCTGTAAACATTAAAATGATTACTGTATTCTATTTTTGTAGTTTCCTTTATAACAGCCACTTCATCAGGTAAAATAAAATTAGCAGCACTAATTTTATAAACAGTACAATCTGTCAAAAGAGTTAAGAAAATTCGATTATTATCTAAGAGAAAAATAATACTAATTTTATTCCACTTTGCAGGCAAATAAAATAAATATGATTTTTCTTCCTTGTATTTTTCAACTTTCGAGTTCACAAGTGCATCACAATCATTCAAAACAGATTTGTTTAAATTTTGTCATTTATCAGCTATTTCTTTATCAAAAAATCTTTGACTGGCAGCATCTTTTCCATCTACAGGATCACCCAGATTATTAATTCTACGGTTTTGAAAGGAAAAAAACCATAATCTGCTGTATAAATAAAAACTTTACTTAGTTGATCTCGTAAAACAGAAACAATAATATTGTATTTTAAATCTAAATATGTTTGTAATTCATTAGCATTAGTGTCAGAGTTTTTATTAAAAAATTTATTTAATGTTTTCCCAAATATATTCGTCATTTAATAATAAAAATATATGTATAATGAAACTTGAAAACCTCTCGAAAAAGGTGAAATACATATAAATATAAATGTCCACAGATAACTGAATTAAAATTCTGAATTCTATTATCATTATTATTAACATTTATCTTTTTGAAGTAATTAGTTAAATTAGTAGAAATATTACCTCCAAATGAATCAAAATAGTAAACATAATTATTTCCTTTAAAATAAGAAACCCAATGAGTTCCAGAATTTTAATGAAATGTCGAAATTAACCACGGGACATTATAGTTGTGCATACTTTTTGGTAATTCATCAGTCATATAAACATTTCTGAAATTCTTAATATTTAGTATTTTTATATATTTTTGAATATCAAAATTAGATAATGGTGATATATTCAATTTTTTTTGGTCTACCCCTTTTTACAACTAAACCACTTCCTGATTTATTTTACATTGCTAAGTTATGTCTCTGTCGATCGTCTAATTCATTTTTATTTTTTCTAGTTTGTTCAGCAGAATTGTAAGTTGAGCTAGCTCCATGAACTAAATCACCATGTGCAGTTAAGACTTGGTTAAAAATGGTAAAAAACTTCCATGATGTAAACCATTTCTAGATTTTTCTTTTAGTATTTTTTTTCATTGTTGGTATTGACAAAGTTAATTTGAAACATTTGCCTTCTTTTAATTTTTAATTTTTCTCTCAAGTTGTTATATTATTAAAAATGTATCTGTACCCAAATCTCTATGTTGATCAATGGGCATATCGAATGATATATCCGTTAACTTCATTTATAAGTTTAAAAAAAATAATAAATTTTAATATCCCATTCTAATTTTCTTTTTGTAAATATAGTTGAAGCAACAGCTGCAGAAGCAATTTTTTCACAGATTGGAGTATTTTTATCGATCATAATTTATTTTGCTTCTTTTTGAAAAATATTTGCCAACTTCATGTCTAGATTCTAAATCTTTATGATCTCTATAAGCAATATCATGATATTTACAGGCTTCATTTAATTTATTTATACCTGTATCTACTTTTTCTAACTTCTCATTTAATTTTATTATTGACCACAATAATTATAGCCAGACAAATTCATTTCAGGTATATTCAAATTGTTTAGTGCCCAATTTATTATTTCTTTATCATGATGTTCAGAATTCCAAAAAGAATGAGGAATTACATTTAAAACTCTTATAAGATATGTAATTCCCTTTAAATTATGAATAACAAAATCAAGAAGTTTATTGGTCAACATATTCATTATGCTCACTTTTTCATTGTAATAATTTTTATTTCCAGCTTTTTCTTCACCATGAATAACTAATAATATATCAACCAATTTTCTAACATCATCTATCAAGACACATTATTTTGGTAAGCTGTTGTATTTTTTATACCTTCTCCAGATCTAGAAGTTCTTGGACAAATCATTCTTTCTGGTCCTTTTGGTATTGATCTTGAGCTTGAATCCTGTGTGTATACACAGGATATATACATACATATACACACATAAATATACATATTCATAAATTGGTCTAATTATATTATTATACTTCCAACCAATACTTGAACTTGGATTATTCCTTTTATTATTAGGAATGCACTTTTGAAATACAGCTTTGGTTAATAAAACAATTTCTGTGTAATTTTTAATATCATTAACATTGTAATTACCTTCAAGTTCTTCTGTGCTATTTTTGTTAACAATTTAGAAAGTCCTTCTGTTAATTCATATTCATTATCTTTGACAAAATAGAAATCACCATCTATATTTACTTTTGTATCACCGATATAAAAATTATGTCCCTCTCCTCGTAAACAATATTTTCCCTAATGGTTTTAACATCTCCAGAAATATATTTTCCAAGACTAATAGTTGAGTCTTTCAGAGGTATTACACCCAAATTCGGAGACCTATCTGTAGCAAATAATTCTCTTTCAAATTATGTTTTATCAGGAACTATTATTACTAAATTTTTATTTTCTTCACTTGTACTTTTTTTTATCAATATTTCGTAATTCATGACTTAAAGGCAGATCTTCCTTCATGTTTCTTTCATAATCTGCTGCGTAATTCTTTTTTAATTTTTCAATGAGTTATTTAGCCTCAGAAATATACTTTGATGAATCTTTAATTTATATATTTATTTTTTTCTTATAAATGAGTTATAAAAGTGTCGAGAGTTTAGAAAGGCTAACCTATCCTCCATCTGATCAAACTAGGGGGAATTTAAATGTTTACAATAATAGAATTGAATTTGATATTCCTATAGATGATGGATTTTCTTTCCCAAATTATGCTTATGTTTTTGAGCAATTTAGGCTACTAAAGACAAATAAAGAAGGAGATGAGGCAAATTATGCAAAATTAGATAACATTGATGTTTGACCTAACTTTTTTCTTTCCAGTTTTCTAGAGTAGATATCTAAAAAAACCATGGACATATTATTGAGGGTGTTGATAACCCAGGTTTAATTTCAACAATAATGAATAATTTGTTAAGATCCCCAAGCGAACAAAATGAGTTAGAATTTACTGGTGTTGATAGAAAATATCATGTAAAATATGTTCACAGTGATAAATCAAATGAAATAACCTTTCCACTGAGATAACTGTTTGGTTTTATTCGAGATAATAATGAAATTTATTGGAAAGGTGTTTGTAAGTTTGCTTTTTTTTTCGAAATTCATCTCATAACAATTATTTATATGTTTATGAAACTAAGAATGCTGATGGTGCAGTTCAGAAAAGTTATGCTGATCCATGCAAAATTTATATTCAAAAATTAGAAATTATGTGGCCAATGGTTGAATACGAATCTAACACAGCCATTGAAATTAAAGAAAAAATACACAAACATCCAAAAATACCTATTAGTTTTAATTATTGGCAATTTTTTAAAAAAGATGTTCCTGCTGGAAGTACTGTTTTTAATTTTGATATAAGAGATCAGTTTAATAATTTATAATTATATATGCCTGATTTTGTAATTGTAGGCTTTCAAGCTATTATAAAAAATCGTGTTGAATAGTATGTACATGCTTCTATGTTTGATCACTGTAATGTAAGATCTCTCCTAAAGAAAATTGGTATCTTTATATTGAAAATGGCCTCTGTGATAAAATGTTTCTTGCTTATAATTATTTTAGAAATTTAAAATCAAACCTAGATAATCTATATAGGAATAATGAATTGTATTATAAAACCAATTGTAAACACTCAAGGTGATATCAATTATTATTTACTTTTGGGGCAAAGAAAAATTATTTGTTATTGATTGTTTATATAGAAAAACAACTGTTGTTAAAGATAAAACAAACATAACAATTTGTGTAGATTTTAACAAAGCTGTTGAAGCAGGAACAATTTTTAGTGTTATTCTAATCAGTCAAAGGAATCTAGTTTATGATTATTTGAAAGAAAATATTATTATTGAAAACATGTAATTTTTTTTAATTAATAAAGGAATGATGTAAACGATTTTACGGAAACAACAAAATGTTTCGACAGTTTAATACAAATTTTTATATCTATAGTTAAGATGTTTAATGGGATAAAATTTTTTTATTAAACAAGAATGAAATTTTTCTCCTAGTGTAAATTTTGATTTGTAACATTTTTAGTTGTACAGCATTTGTGTGTCATTTTTATTTCGTGCAATCTACTTTTCCTCTTAATAAATTCCTTTCTCTATAAATAAAAATGAAAAGCATGTGTTAACATGCAGTATAACAAACTTTTTTAAAGGTGGTGATGTTTCAAATACACCTTCTTATAAATTAGATAATGCTTCTGGTGAACTCAGTGAATTAGTTTTCAAATTTCATCTAAGTCTACAAAACTTACAATTATTGCTCTTAGAAAACATTGACGATAAATATGTACTTAGTGAAATAGTCGACGTCTTTAAGAAGATAGAAGTTTTTAAATAGTTAGTAGAGCTTTGAATATAATCTGTAAAGGGTAATAAGATAATATTTCATTTGATTTTAGCTTATTTTGCTTGATTTTGGCTTAAATTTGATTGATTTAGATTGCTCACTTGATAAATTAACATTTCTAAGAAACATGAAAAAGTACCTTGAAATCGAGAAATTTAATTAATTTTGGCTTAAAATTTGCTGTTTTTTAAATGATAAATCTTGCACGTCCATTTCTGAAAAAAAAATTGATAATTTGCTGGTTTTGGCTTAAAATAACATTATTTTGGCTTAAAATTCCTTGTTTTTGACGATCGAAAATTGATGCTTCTAGAAACATGAAAAAGTTGTTTGAAAACGATAAAAAATACTTGATTTTGATCTTAAATTGCTTGTTTTTCCATCGAATTTCAGATATTGAGTTTTTAATTTTTTCTTGTACTTTCATTAAAAATAGCAGGCAATATTTATGTTAGTTTTTCATGTTATTTTGGCGGAAATTGCCGATTTAAGTGAGCTGCACTCGCTCCCGCATTTCCTATTTACTTGCATAAATCACTAATAGACTCTAACCTGTGTTGCAGTGTGTTTGTAATGCCCATTTTTTTATAGGAAAAACTGTTAAACCTTAGTCCAATGTGTTGATCTAAAAAATTACACACGCTTTAGGCGAAGTCTGTTGAGTGTTTTCGACATGTCGCGCATATATTAGAAACACCTTTTCGGAGCACTTCAGCATAGCTAAAAATTGCTTATTCAAAGCGCCGTATCTCGGAATATACATGTTAGTTACATACAAAAGTTCTCAAGGGCACTGCATCGAACCTTGTCACAGACTTTCCAGCAAAAGGCTATATTCGCCAATCAGGGCGTGAAGCCCAACAGGCACATTCAATGAGAAAAAAAAATAGAGGTTGGCCATGTCGGGACACAGTAGCCTTTTTTTTTTGCATGAATACGTCTCCATTGACCCGCTTGGATGCCTTGGTGTTTATTTTACGTTCCCGGAGAGGTGCTTGTACAGTTTCCTGTGTGTTTTCAAATCCGTTTTTATTGTAGGGTTTAGTTAAAGTTATACAATTTATATATATTTATATATATTGCTATAGACATTTTGTTTTTTGGCTTCATTGTAGGTAGAACTTGTTACTCATTATTCATTCGGAATAATCGTTTACACTTAAGTTCGCCTGTTTCTCATTACTAACATACACCATGTAAATCATATCTTTCACACCACCGTCTACAAGGAATATCTCTACAAAAACACTTATGACACTCTTGTACAAAACTCAACACACACACACAGATATATATATATATATATATATATATATATATATATATATACCAATCCCCTCAGTCGAGTACCAGTTATCGTGCAGACAGCATTCCTCCCTATTATACACCCCTTCCACAACACACGACCATCTCAGCACCACGCAAGAGTTCCGAAGGTGAGGACCTACCATGCCACTCTCCAAAAATGAAAAAAAAAAAGACCCTTAGTACACTATGCTACAAACTATACACAATAACAATTAATTTAAAAAAATCACATCAAAGAAATTTGATCAGACAAGTTTGATGGAAAAACTTTGATCAAATTTCTTTGATCACATTTTAATCCGATTAAATCGGATTAGGATTAAACGTTTTGATCGGTTTAAGATCGGACTAACAATTTTATCGGATTAAGATCGGATTAAGAATTAATAAGATTAATTTGATTTGAAATCGATAATCCGATTAATCAGAAGTGGGGCAGAACCATCACGCCTCTACTACCTTGAATGGTCTATATGTAGGGACATATGTTTTTCGTGGTTGGATGATTTTAAATGCCACGTGTCTCAAGTGTCTGCCCGCGAATCATGGACGTTCATTATAGGAGTGCTTTATTACGATTGGACCAGTCGGATCAGAACATTTCTTCTCACGTAGACACGAGGCCAATAACCAAAGTAAATAGTGGCCGTTGAAGTCGGATATTGAAGTATAGCACGACCATAAATATTTATCGGAAAACACCCGTCGCTAGCTATACTGCGTGCTGCGAAATTTGAGTTTTTTTGTCTGGTCTGCCTGCTGTCGAATAAGTTACCAGGCGCTAATTACAATTGGCAAACGTCTTTCCGAATTGTTACTTGCCAATTATGCCATTTTACTAGCGTGTGCGGTTGGAGTTTGTGATGAGTGGATATTTCACTTCTGTAATCGTACATATTCTGCGACGTCGCCTTGGTGAGATGCGAAGATTGTGTAGTTCGCAACCAATCCCCGGCTTAAATAACAAATTTCTGAGCGTCGAGTCAGTAGCGTGCGGTTCAGGACGTACTATCATTAATCAACCCCACCTTCTTTTACTATACGCTATTCGCGGTAAAGAGAGCACTTTTTGAAGCCCTTTCATTTGGGATAATAGTAAGTAAAAATATCATATTTTAGTCCTAGATGTTAACTTTCGAGTTCCGTGAAGTATATACACTATGTGTATTACTTACATGGCAATATTAATTTTAAAAATGGCGGAAGGGTAAAAAAATGGCTGATAGGAAATAAGTAACTACAGCCTCAAAATTTCTCACTTTACCGTGAGCAGCCTATAATTCGTAAACGCTTTATGGTAGTCCCAAAATAAACCTAAACTAATTTAATCGCAGTTTTCAATCTCGAACGTCTGTATTTTATTTTGGGTAATCACAGGGGTTCGGCGTTATCTGACTCCTCTACACGCGAGTCTGAATATAGTCCACTTACGGATACTTCCAACTTTTCTGAAGTCCTGCCGAAGTTCTACTTTCGGGATATTCCTCCGCCTCATGCAAACAAAGCTAAGCTGAGTCTAGAAAACTACACCGAAGGGACAAAGCAGCGCATCCGTACGCACTCATTCACTTTAATATAATTTTGCAGACGCTATTTCTTACTAGGCGTTACCAACATTCATATTTTTCTATGTTTTTATTAACACTAACTATAAACTATATATCTATGGCGTATTTAGGAAGCCACAAAACACGTGGGGTATTTTTTCAAAGGCTTGATTTAAAAATGTGAAGAAACCGCCCATAGACTATACTCCCTCATCACAGCGGCCCTTACAGGAGTAAACTGTTTGTCGAAATCTCAACTTAAGGTAGGTAGGTAGATAGATAAGTGGGCTTAACGTCTCGTCGACAGCGAGGTCATTAGAGACGGTGCAAGTTGCACAGAGAAGAGGGATTTGGGAAAGAATCGGCCATGGCCTTTGTTTAAGACACGTCCCAGCATTCGCCTAGAGTGATTTTGGTAAACCATGGAAAACCGAATTCAGTATGGTAGACCGGTAATCTAACCCGGGTCCTCCCGAATGTGAGTTCAGTGAATTACCACTGCGCCACCTCGCTCGATCTCAATTTAAGGGCCGCCATAAACCAGAGAGGAACTGCGTGCCTAAACAAAGGAACTGCTATTCACACTATACTAACTATGGCTGCACTAATGTTTAGTTAAAACTGAAATAATGCTGTTCTGATTATTAGATTTAATATTTAACTCTTAAGGGCATCGATTTAATCCGTCAACTCTACATTCATTCTCTTGTACCTCAAACTAAAACTCATAACGTAGATCAGAATTATGAAAATATCCCGAGCGTTTTGCAATGAGACTAATAGTCCTACCCCATTATCTAAAATTGTTGCAGTGTCTCAGCTTTGAGTTAATTTAAGTTTGTCGCCTCGCAAAACAACAATAGTAGAAGGGTAAATTCAATTGACATATTGGAATTGGCAAAGTTCAATCACCTGCACTGAGTTTGGCGTCATATCGCAGCTTCGTTTGTATCGAAACGATTCGGCTATCTGCGAGATTGAAAACGATTGCCTTCAGAGTCCCCATGCATGAGAGGGGAAATATACTGTGAGAGCACTCGCCTAATTTTTCATGCTTGAGTCCAGCAAAGAGCTCGTGTGCCCTAAGGCCCAAAATTATTATTACAGCCTCGGGTAAAACGCTGCCTGGATGTGGAAATTAAAATCTCGGCTGTCACATTTATGAATAACTAATCAGTCAAGCCGCATCACACTGTGAGGCTTCACCAAAAGGGTAACATATTCAATTATAAGTCTCCTTTCACTCCATGGCTGTGTAGTAGCATAAAAAAAAACCCTTCTACCATCGCATTAGGGAAGATAATTATTATTTTAATATATCCCCAAGGAAAAAAAAAAGGCAATTAAGGAAATGGACTATATAGCGTCAGTATATAACAGGAACCGTAGTACAGTTTCATTACAAAAAATATTACTTGTATATCAGAGCTTGACGCGCCTAAAATTAATTTATAATTAAGTGGTTTCGTGCTGTGAAAACTAATCAAAGAATTGTGAAGTGTTTGGAAATATATATTTTATACAACAAAAACTTGCAGCAGGATCATTAAAAACCAGAGATGTTTTTAAGAGTAGCTTTTATATCTTTTAATGAGTATAGCAAACTCACATCTTAGAAACAAATGATACACTGACACTTACAAAGCTTAGCTATATACTATGAGTAATGTACATATTTATTAAAAGTCGCCATATAACACAAGCTATTAGAGAAACGTTGCATTTAAACCTCGGTATACTCAACGCTCATGAATATACAAATAGTAATTTTTACTATTTAAGTAACTTAAATACACATGAACATATCACTAACCATATATTGTCTACAGAAAACGGAGACACCGAAAACGAATAAATGGTTAATAAAATAGAAGCAATCGAATACAAACTCAGAGAAGTAGTTCCGAAAATAAAGGACGACTATTAGGGCTAAGAAAATAATTCCCTGGCATAGCCCAAATGCTTCCAGTACATTCAGTCAGATTGTAGTTTGAATTACAGATACAGCCGAGACATCAGATATCATAGAAAGATGCACTGTAAAAGTTAGTTTTCCTACTCTTATAAGAAATATCTTTGCAAATCCTGTCACAAAAAGTATCTTTTAAAGGCCTACAAAAATATCGTGTATAAACTGCTATAAACGCATTTATAATGTTACATATTATATGCTTGTTTTTGTAACTTACATTTAAATCTTGGGACTGCAATTAGATTATATAGTGCTCTTGGAAACAACAGTAATAAATAAAAAGATAGAAATGAAAAAAAAAAACGCAAATCACCATTACAAAGAAGATATAACACATTGGCAACACTGAGACTGAAACAAGCATTCCCCTTTTATCAACAGTATGCATTTTACCATACGACTACTTTGCCCTACAATGTTCGATCTCCTTTTATTAATGCGATTTTCGTCAAATTGGTCAAAAACATTCTGCCACCCATTTTAAAGATTCGCTGCCTTGAATGGCATTATGTCAACAGGCGGATTTCACGTGTGCATAGTTGTAGTTTTTATGTTGAAGTATAAACTGTTTTGCGAGTGTCTTTCGACAATTATTGCCATTACTTACCTGTAAATTGATATTAATTTACAATCTGTTGTTCTGTTGGTTCCGAAATTGTTTTGGGCAAACGGAAAACACACAACTACGCGACTGCATGAAAATATCTCTCTTAAAGTAAAAGTCGATGAAATATTCTACACTAGAAATAACTTTATAAGGAAACGATTCTTTCCTCTGCATTTCAGTGATTATTATTAAACAGCACCTCATTTTAAACATATTCACTTGTCTCGGGGGAAATACTTATCACATAATGCAATAATTTGTAAATTCGATTTCGCGACTTAAAGTGGTACCTGGCTAACATTAATATATTTATGTTTGAAGGGCGATATTGTGTTATTACAAAGGAATGTAAATGTACGAAGAACTCTAGGTAAGTTACAAAAAAATTGTATAGTGTACGTATCAAACAACAGGGTAAAAATTTATGTTAAGTCTAGGAATAACTTATTACTTTGATCGGCATCTACGCTGGCAAATTTATCTGAACGTAAAACGGTAAACGTGCTTTCTGAAGTTTTGTGAGTTGACCATACACACACATGCTTCACACGCACGTACGAGACAGCTAGACAGCCTCTTACCCCCAAGATCAGGGCTCGATTCCTGCCAGCCAGCCTCGAAATTTTGCAAGTAGTTGGCCGGTCTTTCTCATCTCCAAACTACAGGAGGCCATGAATGGCAAAGTACTGTAGAATCATCCTCCCTGGTTATTATCATTATCGTGTCTGTTTCTCTAATAATTATGTTGGCTGGTTGCTGTTAATAGAGTACTGTCGAAAGCCCTACTTAAAATCAACTTCTCACGTGATCTTGTATCCTTCCTACCTAAATAACATTTATTTACTCATGAGTCCGATGACTTTATTCGTGCTCCATTCGAGAGAAAATTTGGAACTCTGAGGAACCTAGATGCATTCCTGATATGCCAAATCGTGTGACAGCGTGGGAAAAGCAAATAAAAAAAATGAAAAATCAATTTGCGATAGTTTAAAACATTATGCTAACAATACACAACGTCCAAATTTAAAACTGTTTAACTTATTTCGCTGCCAACTTAACAAATAGCCTGAATGCTTGTGTGTACGGTAGTATAAATGCAGTTGACGGGAAGTTTTTTTTTTTTTTTACCAGTAGTTGATTTCAAAAGTGCTCACTTTACCGTAAACAGCCTACGTTAGTCCAGATCTCCTCTAGCGGCATAAAAACAACTTATTCGTGTTCCTTCTATTGCTTAGGATTCGAAACCTCTTGGCTCTATTGTAGTTGTTACCTTAGTCTATCCCAGCTAATTATGTAATTTCATATATATGTTTGGTGGTCTGTACCCTCATTGTCCCGTGTAAGCGTTAATTTCACCTCTGTAGTGATTTTTTTTAAAATGATTAACAATTTTCTCATTACCAAAAAAATTGATGGTAAGACATATCCTACATTGACAAATCGAAGTAACGTTAGCATTGTCGTATTGCGAACAAATCGGTAATACAGAATTATCTGACAGTGCCCATTCGTGCCCAAAGAAGAAAAAGTAGAGCATGCACGATTTTTCTCTAGAAAATGATCCCCGGCCGGGTCACTCCCGGATTTTCGCAAGTGGGAATTGTGCCGGGTGATAAAGCTGGTCGGCTGGTTTTCTCGGGATTTCCCGTTTCCCCCGCTCTTACATTCCAGCACTGCTCCATTCTCACCTCATTTAACCCTCATCGGCTATCAATACCTCGTTGTTATGAGCCACCCAAATCTCTCAACTCAACTCAACTCTAGAAAATACTGCGTACGTAAACCATAAGAAAAGAGCGGTTAGGAAATACTTGTCTTTATGAAATTGTAATGGGACTTCCTTTCAGCCCAATCACAATTGCTCCACCCCTCCAGTCACCATACTTTTAACGACAAACCGGAACAAGGGTGGAACAAGGTAAAATGAGCACTTTTGAAAGCCCTGCGTACGATCTACTTGTATGCACGTTGCGTATTCTTCCACCTAATGTAAAATTAACATTGCCATTGATCTCATCACTTTATTCATACGTTGGACCAAGTGAAACTGAGAGATTATTAGGAAGTAGATATTTTACGAATCTGCTCATTTTTGCACTTCGATGCATTAAAATAAAACAGAAAGCGAAGTAAATAAATTAAATTATCGCATACAGTTACGTAACACTTTTTATACGACCTTAAGATATCGAAATACTTTCCCTCCATCGTTACCAACTTTACTGGGAGCATGTCATTCAGTGCGCCCGTTAAAATATATGCAATAGGTACAGTGACTTTTTCCTTAGGTTGATTTCATAAATGCTCACTTTATCGTGAACAGCCTTTAACAGTCAACCTCTTTCAAAAACCAGAAATAATTACATTTGTTAATCAGAATGCAATATTGTTCCTTCCAGGATAGGAAACATCTCACAGGTGCACAAACACATAACACAATAAATTTCAGTTTTTTTCTTTCTTTTTTTAATAATCTCCAAAATTTTCAATATTCTCTTTGAACACAGTAGAGAAAAGATTTACAGAGACATACCAAAAAATATTAATTCCCTATACCTTATTTCCCTTTTACCTTTTTTCGTGCTCACAAACACAATCGATAATGACTATTATGATTTAAAAGTTATTTTATTTAAACCACATTGATACAGACCAATTTACAAAGGCTTAATTCAAAAGCCTGCAAAAACCTCTTAACAGCCTCCTAAAAAACCTCTCAACATCCTCTTACAAATCACCTTTACAAAACACAGCCAAAATACTCCATTATTTTTTCGATTACACAGTCTTGTTACTATTATTGAGTATAAATTATACTAAAAACTTCAGTAAGAAAAACAATGCCAGATATCCCATGAGATAATTCTCATTATTACAAAATCCCTCTTCGGGCACCAGTTTGAATAAACATATTAAAACGACAATAGGATCACCTAAAAAACTGGTACCATAACAATATAACCTTACACACTCCAGAATATACTCGGGTACACTAATTCACTAACAGTATACAGAGCACAGGCCTCACCATACAAACACACACTTACACACACCAGTAAGAACAAAAACCAAGGATATTCTCCTTACCCATCTCCACCGAAGTGAAAGACAGCGCCCTGGCCTTACTACTCACACTCTCATTCACACCACACTCCCAGTTCAAGAGCTTTCCCCTTTCAATTTTACCTCCTGATCTTTATTTGGAAATACTCCCTCGCAGTCAACTATTTCCCAAAGAAATTTTCGGTCTTCTTCTGCTACCTTCCTGACAAATCCCAAAACTCCTGGTGCCAGTCTCTCATCGGTCCGACGTTCAACTCTTATTTTTTAGCAATCAGCTACTGACTCTAACTCGCCCTTATTTCTAAATAAAGAAACGAACGAGTCCCGGTACTGCAGGAAAACCCCGGTCTTCGAGCTTACACACTCAAAACACTTTCCCAAAACCTGCCCGAAAAATATATTTCTCCTACTACTCCAACCAGCTATATCCATCCTCATGCCAAAACAAAATAATCAAAGTCAAAAACATTGCTCTCTTTATTTTCACTATCCCCAACATATGGGTACAACTCTGGGCGAGTGCCAATTTTTTCCCGAGGAATACAACCAATATTCATCCGGACAAAATCCTCCTTCAACATATGTCATTTTTCTCCCAACACCCTCAATGCGATCGAACAAAAATATTCCAAGTTACTCGTCTGAGAACTCGCAAGAATTCTTAGTCCATCCCCATGGGCACTCACGAAAATTCTAACTCCCTCCTTTTGAGCACTCGCGAAAAGTCTAAGTCCATCATCTGAGCACTCGCGAAGATTTTAAGTTCAATCTTTGAGCACTCGCAAAAATTCTAAGTCCATCATCTGGGCACTCGTGAAATAAACTAAGTCACTCGTCTAAGCTAGAACTGATTTATTTATAAGTCCAGCATCGTCGCAATACTTAATTGTCCCTCAGGTCGACTCTCGAAGTTCTTTAACCTCGGGCGGACTCCACTCACCCTTGGTTTCTCGCACTCCGGCGGAGGCGTATATCCCCGAGCACTTTTTTCTTTTATTTCTAACTACCGTATAGCTAAGTGCTAAGTGAAAGCCCGGTGGGTAGAACGGGATTTTATTGCGTCTCAGGGCTAACCCCTTACGCCTACAAGGAAAGGAATTCATCCAAGTAGACGTGCATTGTGGCATAGAGGGATTGGGCAGCCATGGCCTGCACTTTGGGGCCATGCTACCTCCCTAAGTGTATTTATAGGTTTGCTATCACTAGAAGAGACTGGGAAAACCCAGCATAGACACCGTAAAAACCCAGTCGACAGGAAAGAATTCAAAATATTTCAGGAAACAGGATGTTTGGAAACATGCTCTTGTTAATAGAGATGACTAACTAGAAGAGAGGGGCAGGAACTTTATTCATTCAGTTGTCTGCTTTGAATTGTAGGAGGGAGCGCTGGACTAATAAGAGTGGTGCTTGGGCACCGCTCTGGTGAGGGAAGTGGTGCTATTGAGTCTCTTCCCCCCAATTCCCCAGTAGAATCTGCAAAATAAAATTATTAAAGTGAGCTGCCAATGAGTGCCAGCAGGGCCAGCACTAATTGGTTTTTACTTGACCGGGAAGAGACCGTATAAACCTCTGATGGAAGAACATTTAAATAAAATTTTTAAATTAAGTAACCTAAATTTCTTAATGATAACGTACGTCCTCGGGGACATATATGTTTAAATTTAATGCTGTGCTGCCTCGCAACAGCCAATCTCTGTAGCCATTGGCTGTAATAGAGCTATCTATGGCCATATGCTACGAGTGCCCTGACCTTCGTCAAGGGGAGCGGATCTTGTTATTCTTGATGAGGGACTCTCACCAGCTGCTGTAGAGAGTACACTATCACTCCAGCCTCCTCAGATGTTGCGGGAAATCTGACAAGAAGCTGCCTTGGAATCGGCAGGGGTGAAGGGGACCATAAATACATGCAGCTGGCTGGGATGAGAGGTTAGATCTAGCTATCTAAGAGTAGCCATTCTAGGCTGAACTGCTCCTTCGGTGCAGCTCAAAATATTTTACTGCAACTTAATTAAAGGTGTGTGTGTGTGTGTGTGTGTGTGTGTGTGGGAGCTTTCACCAGCTGCTGCAGAGAGCACACTATCGCCACAGCCTCCTCAGATATTGCAGGTAATTTGACTGGAGGCAGCCTTGGAATCGGCAGTGGGGAACAGACCATACCTACAGATAGCTGGCAGGGAATGAGAGGTGTACTATATCTAATTAACCATAGGTAATATCACTAGATTAATTTAGGCTGAACAGTCCCTTCAGGACTGCTAAGGTTAGTCTACTGCCCTAGACTTTTAAGGCTGCGAAGGTGCTATAATGATTGGCATGGCAGTGTGTTACATGCGGGGCTATTGGGGGCTATGCGCTAAAAGCGATTTAAGTCGCTTGTAACGCTGGGTTTCCTCAAAATCGTAGTCCCTAAGGGCGCTTATAAGAGCATTGGCATGCTCCTCATTTGACTCATAAAAATTTTGGGCGTGCTTTCGGATGACTTCTTGCAGCATTTCTTGCTTTAATTCTTCACGCAAGTATTTTATTGGGACATATCGTGATTCATTAGCTGCCAATCTCAGGTATTTATTTTGCACCGCCTGCAATGTATTTAAGTGGGTATGTGCGAAGTAGGCCCACGCTGGGGCTGCATACGTGATAATGGGTCGGATCGTAGTTTGATATAAACGAATCCCATTTTTCTGTAACAAGCCGGAATCGCGGTTGAGTAGTGGATACAAAGCCGACATGTGGCCATAAGCGATTTTTCGCTTAGCCTCCACATGGTATTACAATATCAGCTTCTAATCCATAATGAGACCCAGGTATTTAACTTCATTTTTAAAGGGAATATTCTCCCCGAAAAGAGTGAGTTGGGTGAGATTAAGCGGGAAGTCTCCCCGAGCATACTGCGCGCCCTCCCTATATACCCCGAGATTACCTCTATCCACGGCACCACCACCCTGAGACCAGACTTCACTTGCGCACTCGTTTAAGGAGTAGCGCCCTCTTTACCGCGTATCGGCACTCTATCTACAATTTAAAAAACACTTTTTTCTTCTTATTTTGTACGGGCTCGGACTCCACTTGTCCGTGGCAGCTTCAGTACGCTCCCTCGCGCCACACATCTCTACTTCGCAGGTAGCGGCTCAATCAGACGTTCGTACTAAAATGGAATTCTCACACAAGTATTAGAATACCTCCTAACAGTAAATTACGTCACAAAATTACGTATATCCTATTCGCGGCTTCTTCACACTTTTTGAATCAAACGTTTGGAAAATCACCCCACGAATGACGTGGTTAGTAGTTTACTAAAAATGACACGTATTGCAAACGTTTTATAACAGTGTTAATTCAAATTACCTTGTTTTTGGTTAAGATTAACCTTTACTTATATTCTGTCAATCAAATAAATATTTCACTAATAAATACAGGGAGAAAAAATGTGTGTTGGTAAAGCCTAGTAAGAAATAGTCCTTATGGAAAATAATATTAACTGAGTGCGCACGAATTCGGCGCAGTGTCCCTTTGGTGTCAATTTTTTACTTGCTTGAGCTTTGTTTGCATGTGGCGGAGGAATATCCTGGAAGTAGAATTTTAGCAGGGCTTCAGAAATTTCTGAAGTAACCGCGAACAGATTATGCCTAACTTACAGTTGGTGAAGATCAATTTCAAATTCAGGTTTACAAATAAAATAAACCCGGAAAATGTAGGTAATCCGTGTGTTGCACATACCATTGTGTTGAAATATGGGCCTAATCTTGACTCTGAACAAAAACCACTATTCTATGTTGATTGTAAATGGCTTTCCTAAACGTTCAAATTTTACAACCAAATAAATTTTACAACCAAATACGTTAGACATGCACTCTAAACCCGAATCAGTTATATCCATCAGTGAAACAACATTCAATGAAAATCAGTCGATAAGCAACTGCTAAGAAGCGAATCAAGCAAAGTAACTGGGTACAAGTTATTTAGCAGCATGGTAGTTCTTGACATTCAGTGGGAATCACACATAAATGAGTGAAATTTGGCCACTATATTAATAAGTTATCTGGCACTGATTAACAGTAGCTCAATTTCCACTGTTTTCAGTGATTTTGCTCAATCCTCACTGTTTCAAGTGAAGATTGTACATCTGAACTCCGAACACGTTTCCATTACATCATAAAAGTACTGTGATTTATTATCATCAAATCAGTTATTCCCTAGAATTACCATCCATTTAATGGCGTTCTGCCCCATAAATATACAGTAAGTGAGGAACAGCCAACTTTTTGATTGCACTGTGAAAGCGGCAAAAGTTTATATTTCTCGTTTAATGAATAACTGTGTTTATTTTGTTCAAATGTCACAGATCCACATATACTTTTAGGATAAATATGTCAAATATCTTAGAAAGAATAAAGAAAATGCCCAATAACTGTTGCATAATTATCTGTCAGATATATAAGCTATTTCAAATTACAAGTGAAATAAAATTAAAAATCACGCAGTACAGGCATAAATAGGCAGTAGAACACTAATAACAACGATGTATGTTAGAAGTATAATCTACTAAGATTTGGTTATCTGTTATATCTTTCGAACATGATTTATTTATTATTTTTATCTCTTGGTCGGTCACGAAATTGATGTTGCCGACTGTACGTTGTCCACGAGTAAGGATACCGTTAACACAATGAAGATTTGTTCATAACTTCTAGAATATTATACAATATACGGGGCTAGCGCGCATTTCATATATCATACACTCTCCTTCATCTTTTTCTTACCCATAATTCTTCCTTTCCTGTGTGTGCTCACTAAATATTTGATGCGTCGGACACAGCAAGCGCCCGAAACAGATTTCGCGTCTTTTATTTTATTCCCCCGCACCTCGTCCTCCAGGGATCGTGTCCTTGGGTTTATTTTCCGGTCCGTGTTATATTCGGTATCGACCAACCGACGTACGCGTATACGATCCCCCAATCGTCGCTCAGTCCGCGTGTTTGTGGCGTGAATGAGGAGAGGGGGGAGGGAGGAAAGAAATTGCCCGCCAGGACGAGATTGACGGCCTTGCGGGGCGCCTCGTGTCTGCCGACGAGTGACATACGCGCCTCCCCCCTTCTCGGAGGGTGGATGTACACCGGTAAGGGGGGGGGGACATGACACCGGAATAATGCGACGTGGGCCCTCGCGACCGCGGGACATTGTCCCGGGCGCCGGAATTTGTCATGGCCGGCCCGGCGGTAATCAATTACCGTTCGGGCTAATGCGGGAATAAACTGCGGTAACGCAATCACTACCCCTGCGACACCTCCCACCCACCCCCCGCCAACCCCTTGCCGTTAATTCTCCGTCAGCGGAGCGAGGTGCGACGAGCCTTGCGGTAATTTGCAGCAATCCCCCGCAAGCTTAACCGCCGCCTTCTGTTACAACTCCCTACCCCCTCAAACACCTCCAGATATCTTGTACCTGAAACTATTACACTCTGTCCATAATACTCTGATTAAGGAACCTCCCTATTTATCAGATGAGTATTACTGTAAGAAATTCCATTCTATTTATTTTTAAAAAAGTCATATTTTAATGAAAATCTTTTTTCAGTAGGGAAATGAAAGTCGATATTGTGTTGCCAGTTCATAAATCTGGTCATTTTAATCATAAACGCGACCGTTGAAAAATGTCCAATTCAGAGAAAAAAAATCGCTTTTAAGGAGCCCTCTGTTTAAGATAATGGTTATACTTATGTAAAACTGCGTTTTAAACTATGTATAGAGACAGTGCTGTATCTTTTCTCAGCGGGTTCCTGTGTCAAAAGCCTACAGTAACCGTTGGGAATTCTGAGGAAACGGAACACACGCCCGGGTTCAATCCCCGCCCGGGTCACTCCCGTTTCCCCGCCCTTGCATTCCTGCGCTGCTCCATCCTCATCTCATTTCAACCCTCGTCGGCTCTCAAGACCTCGTTGTCAAGAGGCGCCCAAATATTTCACAACTCAGATTACGCGCGAAGCTTGTGCATGCTATCATGCATCACCGTCGCAATGTTTACTTACGGCCGGACATGACCATAAGGCGTTTAAAATTGTTGACTAAGGGCCAGTTTCACCACGCGAGATAATGGTATTTTATCGAGTTTAAGTGTCAAATTATCTTGATTATCTGTATTTTATGTTTCGCCACGCACCTTATCTCGATGTTGTCTGTATATCGAGATAATACATTTTAACCGCCGACTTTGGTGGATAAGATCAGTTTATCGAAATAAAGTACAAAACTATAACCAAATATATTAGACTATTCGTAAATAAATTTTGAAATTAATAGACAATTATTATTTGTAGTTTATTATCATAACATTAAACAGCAATAAACTCAATATAATCTGGAAATGGTAGCAATATTAATGCAAGAGTATTCAGGAAAAAGTTGAGTATGGAAACTGTATTGGGAAGCAGTAATTGCAGTTATCTGTTTTCTATATAAAACACGTTTATTAAAATTTAATAAATATTTAATATTGCCAGATTCTTGCAGTTTAAGTTTACTCGCTGCATATGATTAGATAAACAATATTGCACTTAATTTGAAGTTATGAATTCAGGCCTGAATATAAAACATGTAAACATTCAAAATTTTCAAAAATATTCAAAATTATGAGCTATGCAATAAACTATAACTCGGGCCCAAAAATAACAGTAACTTATGAAACATATATTTAAGCCTATATTTTCAATGGCTTTGTTTTTAGTTTGGCGTTTATTCCAGCATATTTTCCTGAATACGTATATTTCTTTAAATATGTGATCAGTTGTAGTATTCGCCCTTTAGAATAGTATGTCGTAGGGATATTAACATTTAAACCATCGATACTTATAATATGACATATTGTATTGACAAAACATTTTTCAAAATGCAATTTTCCGCGTATTTTAGCTTATGCAGATACTTTCAGTTACTATCTCTAACAAACCTTTTTTTTTTTCTTTTTGCAATACATGTTTGTTTTGTTGCTTTTTTTTTTTTCGTGAAAACACCATCTCGAAAACTGAAAACTATTCACCTTATTAAACGTAAAATACCAAACATGTTCTGTTAACTGAGACAGCGAAGTAGAACATCGCGGTAAAGTCTGAAAATAGTGATAACTTAATCTAGATATTCTTGACGACGAACAATACGTGGAGAAACGCGCTCAGCAATATCGAGATAAAAATCGCAGTTCAATTTCTCATCTGGATAAAATTATCTCGATTTTCGGAAAATCTCATCTTCGTTGTTGAAACCCGGCCGGACAGGAGGCCCCTTAACGAGGGGATCGACTGCCTACATCTTTTTCTCGTTTTTAGGCATAGAAGCGCGCGAGACATAAGGGTTACACCGACACGCACTGCAAGAGCGCCGTCGCCTCTACTTGCAGGGCTCTTTACTGGCGTGCAGCGTTCTCGTAATGCTGCGTGTACCTATGGGACATTCAGTTGTCCACGGTAAAATGAGCATTTCTGATACCAATCACAGGAACATGTGCTCAGTAAAGTTGGTAACGATAGAGGGAAAGTAGTTCCATGTCTCAACGTTGAATTTAAAATGTTCGGTAAACATTTCTCAGTACTACAATCATTTACTTTTCTTTCTTAATTTTTAAATGCATATAAAAGAATGTATTATAAAAATCTGTAAAATATGTATTTTATAATAATTTTACAGTTTCCCTTTCCTGGCGCATTAATCTAGTGACCATGTCCACGGCAATGTTGATTTTACATATGGCATAAGGATACACAATGTGCTTACAAGTAGATCTTACGAAGGGCTTTCAAAAGTGCTCATTTTACAGTAAACTACTAATAGCAAAGTTGATTAGGCCTGCACGTTCCCATCGTAGTTTGACTAATGTTCGGCTAGTACGTTCTAAGATACGGGAGTATGAAAAATACGTTTTTAACTAGATTAGAGAGCTCCAAAATCATGTTTACAACATGTATGGTAACTTTATAAAGTATAGGTTATTCACGGCAAACTGAGCACTTTTGAAAGCCCTGCTTAAGATCTTATTGTATGCACGTTGTGCATTCTCACGCCTTATGTCAAATTAACATTGTCATGAGCCTCATGACTTTTATTCTTGCGTTGGTTATGTGAAACTGCAAAATTATTATACAAGTTAATATTTTACAAAATTACTTATTTTTGTACTTCTAAACAAAAGAAAAACAGAAACAGAAATAAATAATTTAAATTATCACAGTTGGTTAGCTAATATTATTGTTTATTCAATGTTGAGATATTGAGCAACTTTCCCTCCATCGTTACCAACTTTACTGGGCACATGAAACACAGTGCGCCCGTTAAAATTTGCACAGGTAGGAGCAGTGACATTTTTCTAAGGTTGATTTCAGAAGTGCTCACTCTATCGTGAACAGTCATTACCATCCCGTCTTCACCTGGGGTGTGGTGTCTTTTCGTAGGTAAACATCTAAGGGGTACGTTTAATATTTTTGTCGAAAAACCTTTCAAATTATCGCAACGCAGTCCAAGCGCCCAGGCAGGCGAAAACCTAAAGACTCGGCAATAGCGACTATAATGAATTGTTTTATTTCCTGCTGAATTAATATTTTTGAAGTAAAACCACAGAATAAGTATACAATAGCCAAATGGTGTGGCGGATCCTTTCATGTAAGCCAACTCAGTCTCTAATTGGTTGCACGAATCTGTGGGAAATGCTTTTGAGTCTGATTGGCTATCGCACGTTGTCACGGGACGGAACCACCCGGAGGAAACCCATCCAACTCGTTACAGTGACCAATGCTTCCTTCTCCTTCCACCACATCCAGATCAATATATGGTTTTCGTGGCCCTTATTCATTTAATACTTCCCTGATATGATTGGAGGAGGAAGGGATGAAATAATTGCTCCAGAGAGCCTATCCGCTTCCCCCTTTCTCCACCATCCTTCAGGTGTTGGTGCAGCACGTCGACAGCTAACATCAAAGACGTCATCCCTTAAAGCGGGTGTCAGAAGCGTTAATCAAGAATAGCCGATGCAAAATAATTAATTAAAGCCAAATCACCGGTAGTAAAACTGTATTCACGATATAGGCTGTTCGCGTTAAAATGAGCACTTTTGAAAGCCCTGCTTAAGATATTATTGTATGCACGTTGTGTATTATTCCGCCTTATGTACATACAATTAACATTGCCGTGGGCCACATTACTTGATTCATGCGTCGGTCAAGTGAAACTGTGAAATTATTAGAAAAGTAAGCATTTTAAAAACCTGCTAATTTTTACACACTCTTGCATTAAAAAAAAAGAAAGCGAAATAAATAATTCGAATTGTCACAAATGGTTACCTAACAGTTTTTATTCGACGTTAAGATATGGGACTGCTTTCCATCTATCGTTACCAACTTTACTGGGTGCATGTCACTCTGTGCGCCC
The DNA here is from genome assembly GCA_029891345.1 of Dryococelus australis. Classification (NCBI taxonomy): domain Eukaryota; kingdom Metazoa; phylum Arthropoda; class Insecta; order Phasmatodea; family Phasmatidae; genus Dryococelus; species Dryococelus australis. Next base: position 285,443,013 of record CM056993.1, read on the forward strand.
TTTGAAGTGTATGCAGGCAGGGGCAGTGACTTTTTTCTAAGGTTGATTTCAAAAGTGTTCACTTTATCGTGAACAGCCTTTACCTAGAGACACGGAAATTTTGCGAGTTTGTTTGACAACAAGCTAGAAACCACAATCCTATGTGTACTCGAGCTTCATTTTGCTGTCCACTGGCTGTTACTTCTGTTTTAGCCTAGACCAGGAAGCGTGTGATCCCGTCCTTAGCTTCTTGCAGGTACGTTATTGGCTTAAAGTTGCTGAGAGCTGAATTGAGGTCGGTGGTTTCGTTCGATGATCCTAAGCGTCGGCGAGGGCGAAATGAGGTGAAGATAAAGCAGCGGCCGAATGCAGGGACGTGGGGGAACGGGAGAGCACCGAGGAAATCCCGTCGGCCAACGGCAAAGTGCGCCACACGTTTCCCACATGCGAAAACCTGGGCGACCTCATCTGGAATATCAGGCGGTTCATCTTCGCGGGAGGCGATTAGTCTGACCACTACAACACTACGGCCTGAAGTTGTTAAGGATGTGTCTAATTACTCGAGTATGTAATTTATTTATGGTTACTTCAAATTTGTGTAAAGCCCTGATGAAGTTCTACTTCCAGGATATTCCTCCGCCTCGCGCAAACAAAATTTAACCGAGTCTAGAAGATTACACCAAAGGGATAATGCCCCGCACTCGTGCACGCTCTGTTTAATATTTTTTTTAAGAAGTATTTCTTGCTATAGCCTATTCACGCTCAAGTGAGCACTTTTGAGGCCCTAGTTACTTTTTTATTTAAGCCCTTATTTATCATTTAACCATCTTTTTAAATAAATATTGCCGTGTAAGTAATAAACACAGTGTGCATACTCCACTTTACTCGGAAGTTAACGTCTAAGGCTAAAATAAAATTCATTTATTGACTGCTTTCCAAATGAGAGGGCTTTAAGAAGTTCTCACTTTAGCGTGTACAGCCTATAGGCCTTACAAACACACCTAGTAAAGGCTGTTCACGTTAAAGTGAGCACTTCTGAAATCAACCTTGGAAGCAAGTCACTGCTCCTACCTGCATATATTTTAACGTGTGCACTGAGTGACATTTGCCAAGTAATGTTGGTAACGATGGAGGGGAAAGTAGTTTCATAGCTTAACGTCGAATAAAATGTGCTAGGCAACCATTTGTGATAACTTAAATTATTTCTATTGCTTTCTGTTTTTTTGACCGACGCATGAAGAAAGCGATGAGGCCCGTTGACACTGACAATTGTGCATAAGGCGTAAGAACACACAACGTGCATAAAAGTAGATCTTAAGCAGGGCTTTCCAAAGTGCTCATTTTACCGTGAACAGCTGATGTCACTCTGTCTTATATAATTTATAGACAAAATGTAAGAAATTGTCCAATTTAATAAAAGATAAGACACTTTAATGTTAACAGGAGTAGAAAATTTTTTATGATACATGCTATATTTAGGAAATATCCAAACACGTCGTACATGCGGTTATTTTTCCAAGGTTTCATTCAACAATTGTGAATATATCGCGAGTAGACTGTACACGCGGTTGAAGTTTAGGGTGTCTTGAAATTGTTTCGCAAAATTTGCAAATCTCAAACGGTACCTTTTATTTAATCTGGCTGTAAATAATAGTAAGACTAACTCGACAATTCGTTGGTCGGTGGGGATCAGAGAAGGGAAAGGGGACTTGCCAACAGGAATTCGCGGTAGTTGGCTGGTTTGTCTAGGGCTTAATGGGGAACGAAGGACGCGCAGCTTTGTGTAAATCTCATTTGTTCGTCGGGTTCTAAGGAAACCCCCACTGTGGTCTGGGGGATGAGAGACCGCCTCATTATAAATGCTTTGAGCTATAAATGTTTAATGAATAATTTATCCCGTCTTTGAAGTTCAGGGTGATGCGGGTTATTTCGCAAAGGAATCGATTTGGCCGTAGTATGGCTGGTTCGCAGATGCACGGAGAAAAATATTTTGTAGAGAGATCACCCTGCCAAATTATTTTTTAGGTACTACGAAATAATTTTTACTGACAACAAAAGTTTAGTAGTGACCATAAATAATTTTGTGGTCACCAAAAAGTTAATTTGACAAGGTGATTACAAAGAAATATTTTTTTTGGTGCGATAAAATGATTTTGAAAGACAATTTTGAAAATAATGTGACTGCCTTTGATTGAAATAATTTTCTTGTAAATACTATCTGGAATACTTAACAGTAACGTATCAACGCACAACAAAAATAAATTTGCTATTTACATACAGTTATAAGTGTAATATTTAAAATTAGTCGCTATTAGAATTTATTTCTTTCTTTAAATTCACGCAACACAAAAAAATGAGGCTTGGTGATATATTAATACACACAAATTCTTGGAGAACAACGAGATTCAACATTCGACCAGTTCTGCTTTCAAACGAGCATTATTACCACTGTCAAGGATTTTAAAAGGAATTCAAGAAGTATGTCAACAAATCCAGAGAAGCTTCGCAATATTTCCGCCAGATGGGTTATCGCACCAAGTTACACATATTCAGCAGCGACGTGTTGTCAACCCTTCTCTACGGTTGAGAATCGTTGAAGATGAATGAATATAACCAAGCAATTCACCCAGACTCTCCACACTTATAACATTTACGGTTTAATGTATCTCGGTTTAATGTGACCGAAAATATATAACACGTATCGCTGTGTATTAGGACCAAAAGAGGCCTGTAGTCATTTATGTGCGTCCCAGGAAGTGGAAATTAATGGCTGTATATTTCGCTGGGATAAGAGCAATATATCGCCAGACAGGACTTCGAATGGAATCGTCAAGACTCTACAAGAACGCGCAAAAACATACATACCCTGAGTAGTCTATACGCTAAAGTTAGCACGAGCGATACCTGGTTGGTAAACGAAGCCATAGAAAAGAAAAGAGTCCAATGGTTAAGTTCGTTGACACTTTACTTCCCACCTATGAATGTTTCCAGGAATTGCGTCCATGAAAATTAAAAGTTTTACATGCGGCTTTGAAAAAACTCGCAGTAGAAGAAAGATCAATATAGGTAGGGATTTTAAAACTAGTCCGTTAACCTTGGATATGTAATTCGCGATGGGGTTTAAACTTTATTAATGTAGTTAGAATTCATTAAATCCTACCACTAAACTAACCTCTCATTTTAGTCTTTCGGCTGACATTGTAACGTAGGTATGGGAGAGGGAGGGGCAGCTTTCATGTTTAACCTATCTACGTGGCCAAGGTCTCTAGAATAACATAAATAAACCATATATAGACAAACATCCATTTGTTATTAAGAATGCGAAGCTAAAAACTTGCCAGCATCGGCCACGGTAGCCACCATATCTTGTGTTACAGATAGCTCGTTCTACGTCATAGGCGGTTTCAGTCCAAACGAGCAACGATGACGGCACGTTCATTCCTTCTGTTACTCGTCATGTAGTTTCTCTCTTGTTTATTTGTAAAAGAATTACTTGTTTTCGTAAGACTGTTGTTATGTTTAAAATGCTATAATAGCCAATCTCGGCTTGTTTTCAATGAACGTTTTTACCATACACTTCTATGGCGACGTAAGTCTGCAATGGTGTGAATGTGCAGTAACTAATAATATAGAATCACTTTTTGGGGTGTTGTAAAATCATTACATTATTAGTAACTATGAACTTGAGAATTACTTCGAAATTTCCTCTCATTCTAACCTTGGTGTATTTTATTTACTGCGCAGTACACTTAATATGTCTTTTAAGTCACATAATATTGATCATTAAGGCAGTGCAATCATTTTTTGTCTACAGAGACGTGACTTGGAACTCAACTGCGATACCTTAAATCCTTCTTATACACTGTAATAACATTTTTTTTGGTAAACTTCCCTAAATTGCAATGGAAGTTTTCAACATGGGAATAACACCGCACATCAAGCTGCAGATATAGGAATGTTTAGCGTCGCTACTATGAAATGTTGGGAACTTCTCTACGTATTGGACTGTTTCCCAAGAAAATGTAGCAACACTACAATTAATGTATAGGATAAATATTAACATTCCCACATTCTAACTAAACGTATACACTGACATGGTATATTTCCGAATAATTTCTTAGAGTGTAGAAACTTATTGTTGGGTTGTAATGCGTGTTTGACGCCAAAGATACGGGTTTTAAAGAGATGCCCACGTGTACGTTCTTGACGAACGTTTCAAAAAAACGTCTGTCGCTGTGTCTGGGGTAGAATTTTTCTCTTGTCTCTCTCAGGCTGCGTGGGAGAAAAGTGCCTAATGAAGCACTGCCATTAGCCGTCCGCTGCTCCAGCAAATACTTGTAACTGTAGAGTCATCAGCAAGCATTGTTTCTCTTTCAACGCATACTCGCCACTGGGTTCTGTCAAATAAAGACCAGATGGCCTCATGTAAACAACAATGCTCTATATTCTTGGTCGCAGCACATAATTCTTACCAGATAAGTGTCTTTACAATTTTCTTCCTCCTCCTGGTTTTTTTCCTAGGCCTAAGCCTGTTTCTTACAATATTTTCTTTGGCCGCAGTAATTCAGCAGCTATTCATAGTTTTCCAGCGTTAGAGATCAAGTGATTTATCACTTATGTGAATGTCATAGTGACACTAACAACAGATGTCGACCTCCCGTGCCTCAGTTGGCCGGTGCGCCTCCGATTTGGGGTGCGGGAAGCTCTGGGTTCGAATCCCGGGTAAGCCGTCCCCTGCTAAGTTTTCAAACATGAAACAGGGGGACGTTAAAAAGCCCTTTATATTACAATACAATACTAACAAATGGCTTGGGAAGGGGGGGGGGGATTATTTATGTGGTTTTCTACGCAATAAAAATATATTCAACAGTTAAGAGTGTGGCCATTGCCCTTAAACAGGATTTAGCTGTTAGAGAAATAAGGACTCCATTACGCTGGTCTTTCGACGCTTAGAGCCGTGACCGATCTCTCCTCAATCTGAACCCAGATCTGTTACATGTATGAAACATGGCTGGTGTTCCGCATGAACGAAAAATTCTCTCCGGTTAGTCACGATTTCCGCTCTCAGTGCACTCGACCGCTTCTGCGAATACCAAGTCTTTCCATTTAGATTGATAACCATCGCCTTTCGTTTCCGCGCTACATTAGAGCGGCGTGATTTCTCTATCATAAAATTTAATTTTATTATTCATAAACGTATGAAGAAATTTCGAGAGAAATTCTTTTTCCAGCAAGATGATTTAACGAGGTTTCTGTAAAATTTTTGGAAATCTAATTCAAATTAATGTATGGAGGTTTATGCGGGGCTGGTCTAAATATATCTCAAGCACTGCCGGAAACAGACGAATAGAAAAGAACACATACACAACTGATTATATCACACGGTTAAAAACTTCGGGCAATATTAGGTACGCAATAATCTGAAAAGTGTTGCCCCGATTTTGCCATTTTTCATACGTATAGCTAATTGCTGCAGTGAAGATTTCCACCCTGTGTGCAGTGGTTGGGAAAATTGGGAACAGTAATTTCTTCACGCTAACCTAAGGTTTTTCTTATCCTGTAGCATTATTCTTTTATATCAGGTTTTGAATGTTCCGTACTATAAAACAGATCCTGCTGTTAACAGTAAATAAGTTTTAAAGCAAGCACTTACTGGCATAATTGACAGCTTATTAGGGTTCCATATGTTAACGCCGTATTGATATTGTTGCGCGCTCGCCTCATTGCCAGCAGTGCGCGAGCAAGGGAAATAACGGAAATAGAGTAATATGATAGCAGCGGCGGCGGGATACAATGGCGGGTATGAATTACACAGGTGCGCCAAGGACTCTGGTCATATTGTTTTCGGCCGATATCTGAAGAATGTTCGGGATTACTGACTTCGTTCTCCCAGAGCGTCTCGGGGTGCGTTGAACCTTCCAGATGGTCGCCTGAGCTCTATAGATACCGCAGCAGGCCTCCGGGCCGCGAGTCTGAGTTGAAGTTGGAGCTGATGAATTCCGAGCGATAGAAGAGCTACCAGCAGTGAAGAAGGGAAGTCGACGACTGCGAGTGTCAATTTTTTGAAGGACGCGGCTGGCATGCTGGACTATAGGACTAAATACATGAAATATACTATAAATGATGGGAACAGATAAACTGAACACGTACTAATAATGAGTTTGAGTTAATAAACTGTAACCAACAGAGGCAATTAAGAAGGGCATTCATTAGAGTTGAAAAATATAGTAAATATTGCGCTCGCTTTTTAAATAAAAAGAGTAAAAGTGGAGACAGTTAATTAAATGCTGTAGATAATAGCAGAGTGAATAAATTACAAAACAAATTTAGTTTCATTTACTAGGACCTCCATCCCTTACGAACTCAGATTACGCCCCGTAGGCGTCCGTATCATGTGAAAACTTGCTGTGCCCTCGCCCGCTTTGTTTGACATTGATTTATTTCGAAAATTAGAATCGCTCTAGCCACTCACTTGGGATCTCTCTAGCCCCTTGGTCCCTGCAGCCCCACTTGATATGTTTTTATCCACTGAGCCCTTGCGACCCCACTTATAATCGTTCTAGCCACTGCGTTTCTACGGCCCCACCTGATATATTTTTATCCACTGGGCCACGGTGGCCCCACTTGATAGGAAGATGAAATTAAGTAGGTATTTCCATAATATTTAGTTAACTATCAAATTGCAAAACTCTTCTAATTTTTTCAACAAATCACGCCTGTATTTGATCATGCAAAGGTATTGGGCGAAGCAAATCGAAGTTCACGCAAAAATAAAGTCAGGCTATTTATCCCCATTCTAGAATTATTTTTTTAAATAAAGGTTGACAATGGAGATAACGAAATGAAGCTATGTTTTGTAACGAATAAGGGCAATTAAAACGTAACTTTGTCAAACCCAGCGTTAAGTTATTGATATGATATGTCAAGGTTTTAAAGAGGGTGCAACACGTCGCGGAACATTTCAAGTCAAAATTTAATAACCTAAAAATTGTTCACAACCCCTTTTTGTGACAACATACTTGATCACGATAATGGAAACGACTTCGTGGAAACCTGGATCTTGAAGTAAGCAAGTATATACTTTGTGTGCATATGTTTGCGGTTCGTGCAAGTCCTCTGTTTTGTAATATTTCATAAATAAATAGAGGCTCGTTTATGCACATTAGGGGAGAAAACTGTGGTAAGTTCTTACATCACCGCTGGTAAAATCACCGTTAGTGTGCATATGTGCAATTGGCACATGACAAATCATGTTTGCATAGCCTGTTGTAAATATTTTTTTTTTATTTCAAAGTTCACTGCCCTGTTCAAAATCTAAGTTATTTGTTGAATTTACAACAACAGCCTACTTTTTAGCTGATTTAATTGACATGCCCACATTTACATACGATTGACGTTCAATTGGGCGGCTGATTAAAAAAACATTTAAAAATTACCTTCTTGCCCATGATGAAACCGTGATTCTGACTAAAAAATTTGGCCTCGGAATTGATCTAACCAGCATTTGGGAAAAGAAAAATAACTTATTTTCTACCAAAAGTGAATAAAATCGCCGTAAACTTGTTCGTTTCTGTCAGCATAAGTTTTTATTGCCTTATTTACACTAGCTTCTTTTTTCAGCGAGTTACTACAGAAGCTGGCAGTGCTGATAATTAACATTCTAAATTCCGCCGACCAATTGGTTGAGCAGAACTCCACTTAGCTTTCACTTACCAAAATTTCTCTAAAATAGATTTAACTGGCCTGACAGTTGATGTAGTAAACTTTTCGCCTGGACAGACTGAGTAGCCGAAATAGCTGGATAAAATTTGTGTTGTTTAAACTGGTAAAGTGATTTCTGAGTTAGTGGAGAAAATATTAAGTCCATTAATAACAAATTCATTAGAGTGACAAATTCAAAACAGCCATATCGATTTGACCACAATCTCGAAAGCTAGATTAATTACTGAAATACGCGCCTTCACTGAGAATTTAGGGGGTAAATGTTGTTACTGTCTGTCACGGCATATTTCTGTTATAAAGAAGTAAATGTAACTGTACTGAAAAAATTTAAAAAAAAATCTGTCTTAAAGTGTTTGGCTGAATCAGAATACTAATTGCAAAATCCCTCTTTTAGATATATTTAGAGAATTAGCGGAAATCGTAATGTGTTATAACACGCCGTCACGTTGTCTACGACAACTGAACTATCTCCCTGGCGGGCATACTTCTGTAACTGCTAACTACGAAAAGCAAACGAGAAAAATCGCCATTGAAGTCCTGGTCTATAAACGAGAACATCGAAGTTTCCTTCTGCGCTACGAGTCATTTGTGATGGTGAGTACCGACACAGCCAGTCGTGATTGTCCTTCTTTGGCTTGCCAGTTGAACCAATTAAAGTTTATAGGCAATTAAAGGCTGATTCCACAACTGCCTGGCCATTAAAGCTCTCTAGGCCTGCTCCTGTGTGTTTAATTACGCCCTAACAGTCTGCCCAGATCGGTTCAAAAGCTATAAATGAGCAGCAGTGCCAGCTGGAATAACTGAGAACAGAAAATTGTAGTTCGTCCGAAAGGATTACTGCCTGGTCTCTTAAAGACGAGTGTGGTTTAATTAAGGGTCGAAGAAAAGAGGACGGAGTGAGATGGAGAGCACATTGAACTGAAAATATCTTCTGCGATTTTAGACTTGCTCGTTAAGTCATATATCTGGCAACACATATGAAATTTCACTTTAACAAAAATTACCTGGGCTTTACAGTGTTTACTAAACATTTTTGAGGAACGCTGCTAGCAGAAATTATGTAAACTTTGCGGCATGTGTGTATGTGGCGTATTAAAATATTGCATGTTTTCATTACGGCAGAGTTTACAACTAAAATTTCAACAACGTAACATATGTATTGCTTGAAATACCATTGCAATTTTGAAACTCAAGTGCTAACAAAGTCCTTGTGAGCTACTATTTGTAAATCAAAATGAAATTACCACCCAGACTCGGAGGAAACAAGCGACGCTCTGAATGAGTGTACATCTTGGTAGCGTCATTGAAATAATACAAGTCGAAAGTTGAATGGACGTCTAAATAGCCACGAGCAGTTTATTGGAATTTCAGAATTATGGACACACGTATGCAGCTATACGATTGGCACTTTAGTGAATGTAAAAAACATGACAGACTTAAAATATAGTTGTGAACACGCATATACTTGTAATAAAGCGCCTTTCACATTTTTAATGAGCTATTTTAAATACGCTTATAGGGTTCATTGGAGTTGAAAAATGTGTAGTTAATGTGTCAAATGTGTCAAATTAATAGTTTTTCATACGTGTACGGGGAAGGGTATGTAATGGATTCATAATTTACGTGGTCGAGTACAAACTTTACGGCAGTCAAACTGTGTTTTTCTCTGCGTCCTAAAAATTCAAGTCAATAAAATCCCTTTCAAAATTCACATTGTTCCAAATAAACAATAAATCAGCAGTTGTATTAATTGATCCCACTGTGTTTAGCTCACGTCAAAACCATCTGTCCATTAGAAGATCTAATACCTCCAAAACTCAAGCTCGTGTGATCCCCCAAAGCGTTCGCAAGCTCCCGACCAAATCTAATACTCCTAGAATCACAAGCCGTCACGCTACAATGATTGGGAAGATCATATGTGATATCTTTGCGACCATAACGTTAACCCTCTTAATATGAGATTTATTTTAGCAATGTCTAAGTTTTGGCGTGTAACAAAATAAGAATTATGCATATTGATATTCGCATGAAACTATAGGCAGTTCATGGTAAAATGAGCACTTTTGAAAGCCCTGCTGAACATCTACTTGTATGCACGTTGTGTCTCCCCTTCAGCCATATGCAAAATTAACATTGCCGCAGTCCTCATTACTTTATTCATTTGTCGGTAAAGTGAAACTGTGAAATTATTAGAAAAATCAATATTTTAAAAATCTGCTCATTTTTGCACTTTTATACATTGAAAAAAACTACACAAAACCAAAGGAATTGTGTGAGTTATCACGAACCGTTACCTAACACTTTTTATTACGGTGGTAAGATATGGAACTATTTTCCCTCGATCGTTGCCAACTTTAGTAGGCGCATGTCACTGAGTGCGAGCGTTAAAATATATGCAGGCAGGAGCAGTGACTTTTTTCTACGGATTATTCCAAAAGTGCTCACTTTACGGTGAACGGACTTAAGGAATGAAGCGTAACTGGACTTGCCTGTGTACAGTTTCTAAATTGGTTACTGTTTAAGCAACTTGTTACAAGTAGGGGCATGTGTTTCTCGCGAAAATATTTCAAGACCAGTTGTACAGTACTCCAGAACACTTTTGTTCAGATGCACTTTCGTGGTTGGGTGATTTTAAATGTGATATTCCTGAAGTGTCTGCTTGCGAATCATGGACGTTCAGTATCGGAGTACTTTATTACGATTGGCCCAGTTAAATAAGAACATGTGTTCTCACGTAGACACGCGGCCAATAACTAACGGAAGTCGTGGTAGTGGACGTAGGATATTGAAATATAGCATGGCCATAAATATTTTTGCGAAAAACACCTGTCCCTTGTTATTAGAAGAACTTCTACAGGATTTTTAAGTGCAAGATGATAACAGTAATTTATGAATACAATTTTGTCACCAAACAAACCATTGTATTCAAAGAAAATGTTATAAATTATTGTTAACGGTTAATTGGGTGCTTTTAAAAACCCAGCTTAAGTTCAACTTTTCTACTAATTTCTTATCCCTCCTACGTATGTTAAATTTTACATTTCTATGGGCGTAATGACGTTTGTCACGTTCTAAACGGCCCTAGCCTTCGAACGCTGTCGAAACATAAAATTACCTTACCACCTCACATCTGCCTTCTGTTCGTTAAACCGTCTACCTTGAAAACACGTGGATTTTTTCTCGAGCATCCTCTCACTCAGTGTATATATGGATGATAGAAAATATTATGCAGGCTATGGTAAATAGAAATAACAATATTAGTTATCTGGAAGCAGTTTACTATAACCACTAAACTTAAAACGTATCTCATTCGGAATGTTGTAAATGCTTGTTAAGCCACAACGTAGAGAAAGTTATGTTCTATCGCGAACAAATCATCACAGCAACAGTATAACTTCTTGTAGACTAACAATTTTGTTCTCATGACATAATGTTTCCCTCTTTTTCTATAGTTCTACAGTACTCGTAGAACTCAGAGAGATTTATATTTGTCTTCTGAGCGTGTTTTTCAACGTACACTCTCGAACGACAACAGAACCAATAATACCGCGGGGTGGACGTTTATATACTTTCGTCTGTCCAACAGGCCTGTTAGTTCCATAAATACATTAAAACCTGGTCAGAGTAAATTTAATAAAATTACAAAGTACAAATTTATGGACACTGCATTTATCCTATGTTACGTACTGAGCGAGGTGGTGCAGTGGTAACTCACTGGTCTAGTGATCGGGAGGACTCGGGTTCGATTCCCGGTCCAGTCATAGTTTTCCGAAATTACTGCAGGCGAATACTGTCATGGGTCCCAATGAATGGCCATAGCCGATTGTTTCCCCAATTCTTCCCCCCCGCGCAACTTGCGCCGGTCGAATGACCTCGCTGTCAACGAGACGTTAAGCCCGTTTGTTTTATTGGCAAGGAAACCATTCAGTTTTGGGTCCCACACATATGTAATGCGCAGTTGGAATTCGCTGTTATAGGCGTTACACGGTAAAGAGAGCACTTTTGAGGGCCTAGTGACATTTTCTTTCAGGCATATTTTTCATTTAACAGCCTTCTGAATATATAATTTCCATGTCAGTAATAAACATGGTACGTTTATTCTACCACACTCGGAAGTTAGCGTCTAAGGCTAAAATAAGATATATTTATTGACTGTTATTCTAAATGAGAGGGTTTTCAAAAGTGCTCACTTTATCGTGAATGTCCTATACCTTCAGTCTTCTGTTCCCTCTAGAACGCAGACCTTCATTCCATTAGCTGTTGTTTATACACGTATGCGTATATTAATGAGAATAATGGTACGTTTCAATTTTAATTGCATCGTATTAGATAAAAGATTATTTGGTTTTGGAATGAAGTACAAAAATTCCAGTCTCAGAATTTAGAGAAACTATGGGTAACCACTGGCACCAAAATTAAGCCATTACAACTCCCAAACCAAGAAAACACGCAAGATGTAACTAGAAATGACAAGAAAAAAAAATAGCATATAATATTATATGCCAGGGTGTAAAAATGTAGCATTATTGTCTATATATTCAATATTCAAAGTTTTTTCCCCGCACGAGTATTTTCTTCATTTTCTTTGCGAAAAACAATAATATGAAGGCATCGTAAATTAATCTCTACTTCTTATAGATTTAAATCAGTCAATATTAAGCTTAATCAATTACAAATATTCCACTGAAACGCAGGATGACCTAAATTAGTTCAATGACCCATTTTACACATTTACCGGCGATTTTTACGTTTTTACTGTGGATCTGACTGCTATAAAAAATCACTTATTGTTATTGTTTATGATTTCTTTGAATCGAAAATACTTACGTGCGAAATTATTTATTTCGCAGTGATTCTGAGTCGCCAGTTAAAACCGCTAGTAAGATTCAGCGTGAACGTGTTGCTGTTCGTTACGACGATGGCCATTTTACACATTACTTCGCTCTAATTGTAGGACCTATACGGAGGTTATACACTGTAAAGTACGTGATTTTTATACGTCACTAACTTCTCGTTTGACTTGGAAGAAAACTTCAATTTACAATTATGACTAAAACTACTTGGACAGTCGAGGGAAGAATTTCATTAAATCTTGACCGTAAAGTGGCCGGGGGGGGGGGGAGAAGATAGTAAATTATTTGTTGGCATTGCTTTTATAAAATGCGTATTTATAAAGAGAATAACCAATATTCTACGAAACTGTGTCAAATAACGCTTCCATAATAAGAAAATATAGATAGAAACACACATTTTTTTTTTATAAAGTCTGACACATACGAAGTATGAAAGCAAAATCTGCTGATATTTTCGTGTGACAATGCGCTTTTCTCTTACCCCGGCATCCAATTTTGTACTTGTAAATATGAATTCTTGCGTTGACATTATTACAATAATTTGTTCTCAGAGGTATAAAGTTGAAAAATATTTGACAGGCCATAAAATAACTGGCCGATAGACAGAGAGGGAATAACTAGGTTGGGTCACGTAATAATTGCTGCGGATACAAGCAATATATCATATGCAAGTAATATATCACTTCTGCCAAATTTATGAAAAAAATAAACTAAAGAATAACGGTAATATTTCGTGGCCTGGCAATATATTTGAAATCGTTATAAACTCGAAAGAGATGTAGAGTGGCAGAGAAAGAGAGGAAACAGAGAATGCTACAAATGAGAAATAATATTTCACTGAGAACAATACTGCACAGTTTTAATGAAAAAAACGCCGTAATAAACCATATATATATATATATATATATATATATATATATATATATATATACTTTCAGTATAAAAACCAAATTTTCATAAATTCAATATTTTATAAACTGAGAAAATTAATTTATCCTGTTAGTTAAATGGCTGGGGGTGTGGATAAACAACACAACGAATCTTTTTACAATTATTTTCCGGTAAATATATTTCACCTACAAATTAATGTGCTACGATGACTAAATATTTCTCATTGTTTTTATTTTACAGTAATTTAAGAGTATTTACAACTAACTGGTTTCTCTGGCAGATGGTAGAAAGATTGAAAAATTAATAATTTTTCTGATAAGAAGAAATATTGTAGAGGTAAATATTAAACATGGTAAATCAGCAATAAATTAATATGTTCCGGTTTTTTCCTGTTACTTAGTTCCCTTTATCCCTAACTGTACCTAGTAGGTTCACCTAGTAGGCTCACCTAGTATTTTCACGTAACAATGAAGAGCAGCGTGACCACCTACTGGATGTGCAAGCTTTAAATATTAAATATATGTATATATACACATATACATATATTATACAAGAAAAATGAAGAATCAGTATATTTTCACAGCTTTTTTAAAGTTATTTTCCCCTCTCGACACAGTTTAGCTACAAACGTCCTTTTCTGTTTGCGGGTTGCGCATTAGACCACTGTGACAAACAGAAGTTTCAATACCTAGCCATCGGTCATTCTTTCCCTTCACCCCCCCCCCCCACCCACCCCCCTCCTCCTCCCGGGCACCATCTTCAGATACAAGAAAGTGGCGCGTATTAGTGACTCAGTAAGTAAAGGAGCGATTGTAAGATCATATTAGTAGGAGCGCCACACACGGTGGTGCTACGAACAGACGAAAGAAATTTACAAGTACTACATCCTTGTGCGAGTCTCCTAAACCTTAAGGAAAATCTCGTACGATTTTGTTCTTTCTACAGTATTCTTTAAACTCGCATTTGCAATTGCCTAAGTGAGTACTGGCATATTATGATATAATTAGTTAATACACATTTAATTGTTTCTACGTTTAATTATTTCCTCTCGTCTATTCTCAGGGTGTGATAGAAAGGTGCACAACAAGAAACTGCTAAAGCACTTTCCTGAAAATAAGACAAGAACAAGGAGTTAGTGATATAATTTTACATGGGTGCAAATAGTTTTAAATGAAGTTCTTTAGATTGTAGGTAGGGCTTGAAGTCTCGTTGAAAGCAATATCATTTGAGATGGAACTAGAAATCAATGCAAAAGTAGTGAGACAATTTCAAATACACACGCGCCTTAAACGGGGCTCGAACTCAGAACATCTCGCACCGTACGCTAGCATACGACCAACTGCATTACGGAATTCGGATTCGGTACATCGACTTCGAATGTAATCAGTAGAGACCTGAAAAATTCGCGTCTTCATTAACCTGCAGGCTAGACTCTAGTAAAGTCTCATGTACAAATATGCCGATATTAACTGCACATTGGTTGTCTGCCGTCACAGTGGAATGCTACGATTGGGCCAGGCGTTCTCCTGGAGGTGTTAAGCTCCGCGTGGACCAATCGCTAATGTTATATAAACACATGTGTTTTGAATTCTAGCTTTTCTCAAAATGAATTCGCGAATTCTTCACGTCTCTAGTAATCAGTTAAAATAATCAAGAATACTTTACATTGTTCATAATAAAATACTAACACTAAATTATATGACGTCTGACATTTTGCTTTGCCAACATTTCCAATTATAAATTATAAAACTTTCTATATTTCATAACTGCGTTCTCAATTTTCAGGCTTACATAATGATCATTTGATACCGCCAGGTGTAAACGAAGTAAAATTACGCTACTTCCCTTTAGTGACAGCTGCTGGACTGCTAATTGTAATGGTAATTTTTCCCTGCAAATTTCAGTGCTGGTTTCAAATCTCAGCCTACGAAATCAGGATCATTTCGTTGGCTCAGATCTAAATCTAGTACTAAAATAGCAGGGAAAATTCCCTTTAAGCATATACATTCAACTAACATCCTATATGCTAAAATATTGTCATAAGAATTTTATCTCAATAATAGTATACCAACTGTCTACAGACAAAAGCGTCAAAATGGACAAAAAAAGAGGTTCCAGGAAAATTTAAATCAAAACATGATATTATCGTGAGACCTGTAACACGATTCTCTGGTATCGAGAATACGATCGATGTTACAAAGTAATGATTGGCAACAAGTATGAGGGGGGAGGTAATACAATCCAGTAAAGAGGGCAAAACAAAATCTAATGGGCGACTAGAAACAAAGAAATAAACTCTGAGACAAATAAGAAAGAGAAAAAGATAAAAGTGAAACATTATATAGCCTGAACAGACAGTGTTTCGGGAATTGCAATCTGTTCCCAAGCCAAAAAATATAATTGTTTGCTGTCTAGTATTTTGTTTGGTCAATTACGATTAGGTGGTTTTACGTAGACGGTTCAATTTTTCTGTTAGAAATGTTCTTATTTTATATCATTTTCCACGGCAGTTTTGTAGCATTTGACATTCTCATGGGCAGTGGAAAAAGTTTAGAAAATTCCGAAAGAGGTTTTGGTTGCTGATCCTTACCTACACTATTGTAAATAAGAATACCACTTAGGAATACATATATCTGCTCCAAAGTTGGTACACAAGAAGAAGGTGGCGGTAGATTGGACTGACCAAAACATCAAGTCCGTGGAACACCCAGAACATTAAATGCAGTACATAAGGCAGACACCTTAAAGGATGTTGATGATAAAGTGAACACTTTTAAAACCTACCTTAGAAAACAATCACTGCTCCTGCCTGCATACATTTTAACGGGCGCACTGAGTGATATGCGCCCAGTAAAGTTGGTAACGATGGATGGAAAGCACTACTATATCTGAACGTCGAATAAAAAGTCTTAGGTAACTATTTCTGATAATTTAAATTATTTATTTCACTTTCTGTTTCTTTGCATCAGAGTGTAAAAATGAACAAATCTGAAAAAAATATTTACTTTTATAATAATTTCATAGTTTCACTTCACCGACGCACGAGTAAAGTGATGAGGCCCGTGGAAATTGTTATTTTACATAAGTCGGAATAATACACAACTTCCATACAAGTACACCTTAAGCAGGGCTTTCAAAAGTGCTCAATTTACCATGAATAGCCTATAGCAAGGAGCATGAACATCCCGAACGGCCACACATGCTGCGATTCTGGTAAGTAACCTTTCGTACAAATGCTGAATGTCTCTCTGGGGTACGGTTACCTAATATCCCCTTGACGTAGCTGAGCAATGGTTACTGCCAGTGCTGGGCTGGATGTCAGGCGCTGTCATATCATGCCCCACACATGCTCGATGGAGCTGAGGTCTACGGATCTAGCAGGCCTGGGTAGCGAGCTAGCGACCACCCTTCGAATACCAAGATGACTATAAATTCCTTTCACACCATTAAATGACGCCCTCTAAGTAGAGACAGGAGAATACCAAAGTAGCGCTGCCCCTATTTGGAGTGAGGGATACAAGTTGGCGCTATCCCTGGTATTGGAGTGGAGAAATAACAGCTGGCGCTATCCCTAGTATAAAGATATGTTGTGTTTAGAGTAATATTGTAGGATTGTGGAGATATATTTATGTTTCGGTGGTTTAAGATCGAATGAGCTCCGAACAGTAGTGGCATTGTGTTTGCTAAACTGCGTTTGTCCTTGATTCATTCAATGATCACCAGTAGATTGGATCTCTAATGATTGATTGCCATTTTCCCTCGTATTTTACTACATTAAAAAAAATCAATAAAAGTTTGTTGTCTTAAGATACTTAGCTCAGTCTGTTTAGTATGATGGAAGTTAACACATCGGCTCTGCATTCTTCAGAAGAAACCTCGCATCAAGCATTAGATATGAGGCATAAGTGTTGTTATTGTGCCAAGGAGTATTTCGATGAGGGAAAGTTATGTTCTCATGAACAATACTGTCATAGTAAACCTAAACGCCATCTACATATATATTTGAAATATCAATTGTTTTTGGTACTAGTGATATACTAAATCTACATGTTATGAGCAGCTGTGGTTTTACTCCTGCAATGGGTGAACCATCACTTGGATTACTCTGTCAGCACTGCAATAAAAACTTTAAGCATATTCGCAGTATGTGGTGCTATGCGAGAAGTAATTGTGTAATGAATCCTGTGTGTGTTAGGTATTGCTGTGCAATCTGTGGACGTATATTTACGAGATATTATGCATTAGCAAGGCATGTATCAGTATGTAAAGGCAATACATCAACGGGAATACAACATGTATGTCGTTTCTGTAGAGAAACATTTACCACATATCATTATGTTCATCATCATGAAAATAGAGCCTTTTCCGAGAGTCCTACTTTGAAAGTATACCAAAAAATGTGAAATATGTCTACGTTTGTTTAAGGAAGAGAATGCCTTAAAGAAGCATGAAAAAAATGTAAAATTTCCTTATAATCAAGTGAATTGATTAAATCATTGGCAACTACTTCGCAAGAGAGTTCACAAGCTCGATTCCAGTGTAAAACTTGCGAGGAGGAATTTGCTTCACATCGCAATTTGAGAAGACATCAAAACAAAAATAATTGTTTAGGAAACATAGTTGTAATTAAATATCCATGTAGTAAATGCCATTCTCTGTTTAGTGATCATACTCAACTTGAAAAACATTTGTTAACTTGCGATGAAAGTGTTGGGGTGGATAACTCAATGGTTTCTGGAAATAAGTCCCGATTTACTCGGAAGTTATTTACATTCCGTAATAATATATATAGTCACATGATGAGCAATTGTTAAAAAAATTCTGAATGTATAGTACATCGGTGTATGATGTGTGCACGAATATTTACCTGGAAGTCTATATTAGACAAACATATAGGTAAATGATAACACAGAGTAATGCAATAATGGTTGTTTTTATTTTTCATGAAATCGATTTATATTTGAAGGTAAAATGTAAATCTTATGAAATGTTTTTAAGGTTGTAATAATTATGTTTGGATTGTTTGCACCAATGTTTTGTTGAGTGTAGAGTATGATTGAGTGTACTTATGTATATAATTTTGACTATTGTGTGAAATAAAATTTGAAGTGTATGGAATACTATTGTACTTATTCATTCCCTCATTTTATTAACTGATTGGGAGAAACATTTTAAATTTAATCTGAGTTAAAGCTGAATTGAAGATGTTATCATCAAATATGCATACTTTCTGATGGTTCGAGAGACTGTTATTATACTCGTCTAAAACTGACCAAACACGAGAGAGATAGAGGCATAATTTCTCAACACGTAACTAAGTTACCATGTCAACGTTTCAATAACTGCTCATATACTATGACCTTCTAAACACATTACAAAAATGACACACTGGAAAGACATTTTGATGTGTTTACAATAAAACAAAAATATTGAAATTTTAATTAGCGATGAAATTACTTACCAATTAATATAATTAATGTGCCACTGAAAATAATATCTGTGAAAATCATATTATATCTTGCAAATATATAAATAAGTAAATATTTAAAATCTGCATATGGCCCATTTTTTGTACGATCCAAAGCAAATTAAAAGGGACGGTATGGCATTTCGTCTAAGAACTATGGGGGAGACATTTTGCTGGGATTCTAACAGGGCTGGATGAACCTTAGTAGGTTCAGGCTAGCAGGGCTGAATATACGGTGTAATATGTGTAACAGTATTATAGATGCACCGAGTTGTCTCCGAAGACGCGCTACGTAAGAAAAATATTAAGAGAGCACTGTAAAACATATTTTATTAAGACGAACTAGCTAATTTAAAATACTGCAGTGGAATAATGAATGCACTATAATAGCACTGAATAAGCCTGTGTGCTTAGCAGGGAAAACATTAAGCAAAGAAGAGATGAGGGAAGAATAAGATACCCTGGTTTCGTTCTGCGAAACCACCGAAAATTTAATTAAAATTAATAATTAAATTAAAACCATTTTGTTTTGAGGCAGTAGGTTTACAGTACAATCAAGTTACACATGAGCAAACATTTACAGGTAGATTTATTGTGTTTTCGACTGACAGGCCACAACACTAATAAAAAATAATAACAATATTAAATTTAATTGCTAATGATAATTGTTAGTTTGATTGAATTTCAGTAGCCTGCCACGTCACAAATGCCCAAAGTTTTGATGAGTCATTTTAAACCAATAAAAATATTTTGAAATCGGCGTGCCTGTAACTGATTCTGTATTTTGTAGTTGTCGTCATTAGTGTAAATGCAATTTGAGGAGTGTTGAAACGGTAATTTTAAAATGCAGTTTGTGTTCACATTGAGGCCGTGCGAGTGTAACTTATTTTATCGCATTTATTACCGTGAATAAAAACTCATGGTGACGCCCATTATACATACAAAACGATCCGCATTACATAATTGGCATTAATAATGAGAATTCTTTATGAGTAATTGCTAGTCATACGTTACACTCATATCAGAGGAAGAGCCGGATCGGTCGAGTAATCATATCGGATGTATAAGGCTGTCTCATCGACACAGAATACTCCCACACACTTACGCAGGTACGGGTAAGCGAATAAGTTGAGTGATAAATAGACGTGGCACAATATGGGAGGATGGTCAGGAGAAATCCATAATGGGTCTCATAGAAGTGTAATAAAAAAGGAAGCTAGACAGTACTCGTATGATACTCATATTTACACAACATTAGGATTCATAATCGTCTGAAAATTGCTGGTCATGTATTGATTGAAATATCGTTTCCATGGCTCGATTACCATAAATACGACCACGTAGTGCTTCTGCTCCTCTCCACAAATCTTAAAATATTTGTAGATAGAAATTTTAACCAATAATTCGATACTAAATATCTACTAGTTAAATGCGTGGAAGAAGGAAAAAGAAATTGTACCAAGTAGTGTCTTCAAACTTCGTAAGATACCAAAGGAGAGGTAATGAACGTGTGATAAAACCCTATCTGGTCATGATAGCTGCAAGGTTTCATCTTCAAAAATTGTCAATAGGCCAGTAACTGTATGGAATTAAAAATGATTTAAGAAAGAAAATTTAATTGTGTAACCTTCACTCCTTATAAATTTCAGTTACCTATATTTCTGGCAAAATTTGCTTCAAATCGTACTTAAGAGTACCCCATACATTATAGTTTTGAGTTCTAAAACTAAAATTGTATAAACGTTACCTTATGCTTGTTTATTGAAAAAAAGGACTGTTGTATTTTAATTTCTAATATGGAAAACAAAAGAAATAATTAGGCAAATTATATATAAACCCATGGGCACGTTTTAGAAAGAGGTACTAAATTAGCAGGAATGAAGAAATAACTTTAAAAGCAATACGGCCAAAGGTTTTTAATTAATATATTTATAAGAAGTCTTCTTTTTATAATTTGATAATACTCTATTTTTGAATCCAATGAAAGAAATATTGTACGTAATGTACCTATTGCAGAAATCTATACATACCTACATTTCGTAAAAGTTTAAAGAGTGAGCGAAAGATTTTTTGAGAAGCTTAGCCATGAAACTAAATACATTTACGTATATACGTGGATGTGTTCATACAGTTATATATGCACAGGTGTGTACCATGTATGCATGTATGATTGAACATGTATAATATATAATATATAATAAATGGCGTGTATATATAATATACACACACCATTATTTTACCAATAAGAAAAAAAAGGTAGATGATACATGGTGGTTGGTGGTATAAAAAAAAAACAATCTACATCTTTCCAGCTGCATAAAATGGTAGCTTAAAAATAATTAGGTAATAAAAGAGTTTAATCAACTAATTTTAGGAAAGCGTTTATTTCCCGGGGGTCGAAGCAGAGAGCGAGAATGTCCTGCTCTGAGCTGTGTAAGCGGTGCGCTTTGACGTGGCGAGCTGCTCTCAAACAATATCACATTTCGTTAGGCGCGCGCTCCGGCGGGTAAAATCAGAAGCGAACTGGATGGAGCGTGCCAACGCCCTCCGGATAGCGACGCGCGAAATTTTCTGCTGCGCGCTCGAGTACTAGCGGTGGCGTGCTGCGGGAAGCATTGTGTCAACGTGAAGCTTCGATATCCAACGCCTCACTCAACACTTGTCATTCCGCGACTCACAATTCCATACGGCGTGTTGTGAATGGACTTTAGTGTAACATCCCACTCTGAACTCGGCCTCACACTGTAAGAGTAAAACCAGGACGTCAGTGATTGAGTCAAAGCAGTGCGACAAGGGCCAGCAACTATAACCCCCTCCACCAACCAGGGAAAGAGGCCAGCTATGTCTAAACGTTAAGGCGGATTCCCACTAGCCATCTTGGATTTATCGACTTTTCGCCAAAGATTCTATTTCCGAACGTGTATTGAAATTTCCCGCACGACAGCTAAATAACAGATTCCCAAACTTTATCGAACTGCCACAGTTTCGCTACATTTATTAAATTTTAGCTGGTAACTGTCGAGGCGAAAAGCGAGGTTATTTCTCGCGAACGATTACAAAGGCGGACGATATGAGCAGTAATCAAGACAATAAATACTGACCTGAGATAATGCACTAGGCAATGCCCTGTGCTCTGCCGTTAAAAAAAAAAAAAAAAGATACAAAACTGTATTTTTAGAGTATGGCAAAAATTCCGTAAATCCAAGATGGCGGGTGGGAATCTCCCTTAACGCACCGATATAGGCCGACGCAAGACGCGCCGCTGCATCTTTCCACGACCGGCGAGAGTACATGGAAGATCGCAGCTATGGGTGTGTCCGTCCGAATTCATCAGTACGACTAGAAACAGCCACTGGCTTCATGTTTCAAGTGGGAACTGGCCAGCATAGATACTCAGAATTAAGGCGTGAGGTGTTCATCACAATTAAAATATAATAATAACTTAATATAATGTAAAGTAGCTCCCCGTTGCAGTAATATCACAGTGTTTTATTGTATGTGTCTCATAACATGATTAAAACCCCTCATTTACAGATAAACTCTACCATATGCCATTCAACTACAAGCTACGACAACTAAACCTTTAGTATATGATTATGGCCTGTAAAAAGTTATCATAACAGGCAGCACGGTGGCTGTAATTCCGCCGCTTTAATTGTGTACTAAAAAATTGCACAACTTTGTAAACAAGATCAAGTTTCAATATTTTGCTATATAGCTTCAGCTCTGTTACATATACGACAGATATCAGGTACAATAGGTAGGCCTCAGCCAGAATTAAAAAATTGACAATCTCAAAAAGGGTGCCTTAAAAGTACGTAACAAGTAAGCGTCAACAGTGACGACGAATTTCAGCCATATATTTAAAGTGAAGGCAAGAAAGCAGCTTTAATAAAACCATTTAAAAAAGGTACATTAAATTAATAAACAAGATTATACCCTGCGTGTACCACATGCCGTAAAAGGCATTCCATTATACAGCCCACTTTAAGGCGATTACTCTCCATAGAAAACTAATACAATATTTAATAGATCCAAACTCAACTAATTTAAGACAACATTTTACACACTGATTTAAGAAAAAAAAGTTTCGAAAGATATACCAGTATGGGCACAAAATCACCCTTGGCATCTTTTAGTTGGCAATACCTTCAACTCGTTTCACAATTTATTTGGCCAGTGTGAAAGGTCAAGTATACATCATGGTATGAAATACCTTTATTCAGTTTAAAGTGTATGGCACGTTATGTCACAATGCAATTTACCACTGCGTAACACTTAACACTATATATTAAAAATTCAAAAACTCTGTGAAAATTTGGGAATGCCTTCAGCTAATTAGATAATCCTACCGATCAATGAAAATGGCCGTCTACGCGTTGCAATAAATAATATCTTTAGTTAGTATCATGAACAAGGCACGTGTTTGTATTTACGCAATTACGCTTTGCGTAACATTTAATACCATAAATTGAGAATTCCAAAACCCCAGTAATATAATTTCCCTGATAGTTAAACTATTCGAATTTTAGCTGCGTACATAAAATATATAACACTCATTACTCCATTCATGACACATTAAATTTCTGACTAGCAATGAGTATATGTATCATATATTTATCATAAGTAAACATTAGTGAAATAAGACCCTGAAAACCATGAAAAATACTGAAACCAAATATCTTTATATAGAGTAAAGCCAAGACGACGTGGCGACCGCATGAGGCCCTTCGAAGCATGTCCGTCTACAAAAGAGGTATAAAAATATCTTTAAAAACGCCCAACAAAAATGTGAAAGACAGCTCGGTGACCCAGAAATATATTAAATGAATAAATGAATAGTAATTATAGTGCCCCTGCCAAGGTGAGATATCCGAAAATACATAAAGCACACGGATTATATATAAACTTCTCTAACGGATGAGTCGTGGCAGCGGCGATACAGTAAAAAACAGCTGGCCGGGCTACAACCGAATTGTGCAGCGGTGAAACATAATTATGACTCGACTCAGGAAAGTTATCAACCAACACATCTATAAGGAACTATACTATACCAAAACATGTTTAAGAAAGTGCCACGAAAAATAAATTTTGAATAAAGACTAGACAACTCTACCGTTCACACTAAGGCACACACCAAACACCATCCAAATTACGAACCAATTTGTCCTCAATTATAATAAATTCGCACTAATCCATGGCTCACCGTTGTCTCCTTTCTTCCGATGTAGCACCATATAAAATATACAAAGCTAAAACATGATCAAAAACTCAGTTCGATCCCCTGGTGCGCTATTACATTAGTCAGAGGTCATTACCTCAGGTGCCATTCTGCTGAGCAGCATTCAAAGTGAAGTTAATAGGTCTTAGTGGTAGCTGGCGAAGAAGAGAAGTGACAGGTCGAGGTCATCCAGAGCAGCCGACAGCATGATCGGCCCCCACCAATTTATAAATATCACGTGACCAGGGAAGGAAGTGACCAGGGTGGTGAAGAGAAGGGAGATCGGAAGGGGAATTGAAGCGGCTCCAAGGAGATGGCAGGTTGGCGCTGCAGTCGTGCGGACGTTATGAACACTACCGGAGACAGTGCTACTAGTGTCTCAAATGTATTACAGTACGATTTCGTTGAATTGTTGTATTAAGACCGCACAGGACTTGCATGTGCTGGATAAAAAATAATTCTTTCTGTACAAAGAAATTCAATCAAAGCGTTCGCAAGCTCCCGACCAAATCTAATACTCCTAGAATCACAAGCCGTCACGCTACAATGATTGGGAAGATCATATGTGATATCTTTGCGACCATAACTAAGTTTTGGCGTGTACTGCACACAGCGATTTTTTTTAAAGCAGGATGCGGTAATAATGTAATTCTGTATACAGGTGTCCCAAAAACAAACAGCAAAATCGCGATTTCTCGTTTCGATTATTCGATAAGTATAAATATATATTTTTATTATGAAAGATATGGCATCACGTGCAATATTAATAAGTAGAAAAGTGCTTTGCACGAGCATAGAAAACTTAGTTATTGCTCAAATAAATCTCATATTAAGGGGTTAACGTTAAGATGAAACTTTACATGCATACAGGGCATTTCTTGCTTGAATGATCGCCTTGATCATTCAAGCAAGACATGCTCTGAATGCAATGAGAATAAATCTATCAATTCTTTTGCGTCTCATAAAAACGCAATAGATAAGCCTTTTAACACTTGCAAAAAATGTTATACCGAATATGCCAAACGACATTATGAGCAAAAAAAAGAGAAAGTACAATGCGAATGTGGAAAATATGTATATAATCATTCTCTAAAAAAGCATAAAATTCTAAATGAAGTTCAGCATTCACCGACTTCATAAGTTTTATTATATTTTATTATATATAAATGCCGATGCTCAACTCAATAAGTGATCTGAGATTGCACGAGTTGAGAATTATAGGTAGAGAATCAAATATTAAAAAAAATATATATAAATTACATAAAAATGATCTTATTACAAGTATTATTCAAGCAAGAGAATATAAATTTAAAAATCCTATTGCGAATCTAAATGATTTAACAGTTGCGGAACTAAGAACTAAAGCTTAAAAGCTTTAATAAAAACAATACATACAATTTAAGAAAAGCTGATTTAATTTCAACTCTTACGCTAATAATTATAAATGAACAAAGAAAAGAAACTTTACAAATTTACCTTTTCCAAAAGGTGGAATAAAATATAGAAAAACCAAAATGGATTTTAAAGAACTTTTTCCTTTTTCCACAAATGTATATGTGAACCACAGAAATAGAAGTCGTAAAAGCCTTTAAATGTAGGTTATCATCATATAACATTGAAAATAATTTTAATATAGTGTTGCCCAGGAATTTCTTAACTTCAGTAAAACAACAAGTATTTAAAATAATAGGCGATCATCTTATAAAACTTAGAGGTGTGAAATCTAACATTAAACTTGCCGCCCATTTTCGAAGCCGGAAAACTGGCGAGATACGAATATTTGACGACATTTAATCACACAAATTTACAACACTGAACGAAGGAGACAGTAAAAAGATATACAAACAAAATAATAAATATTCGAACGAATAGAAATCATTAAAAGAAGTACTTCAGATTGGGCTTTCAGGTAGCATAGTTGGGTTGCAACTAGCAATAAACAAGTACAATCCATTGAATGGAGCATCTTATATTGAACTGCCAGAAGTTATTACGAATTAAAAAAGCATGCATTAATGTGAAAAATGATGATCAAAAATGTTTTCTTTGGGCAATAAAATCATCACTGTTTCCAGTAGAAAAAGATCCGCAAAGAGTATCTAAATATAAAAATATGGGGCTTAATATTGACAAAGCTTTAGATAAATATGAATATCCCATTAGATTTGACGATATACCAAAAATATAAAACAAAATTGGTACCTCTATAAATGTATACTCTATTGATGATAAGTCTACAGTATATCCATTAAAGTTTACAAAAAATATAAAGGACAAACATATAAATATTCTTTTTTTCAAAAATGATACAAACTCGCATTACTGTTGGATTAAAGATTTATCTAAATTGCTTTCAGCACAAAAAAGTAAACACAAAAGTAAAATTTATATACACAATATGTGTCTTCAATTTTTTTTCTCTCGAGGAAGATTAAATATACATGCAGAAGACTGCTCAAAAAATGAACCAGTAAAAATATCATTACCCTCACAAGGCGAACAAATAAAATTTAATAACTACAAACACTCTATGAAAGTTCCTTTCACAATATATGCAGATTTCGAATTAATTCTAAGGAAAATATCAACAGTTAAGCCAAATCCAAGAGAAATTAAAAAAAAAAAAATAATTGACCCAGTTATAACAGAAGATCATATCGATAATGACTTTTTTAAGGTGGTACTCAAAGGAAGATATGAACTTATTGATGAAAAATAAATACAATTAATTAAAAAATGAATGACGAATCATACACAATAAAATATCAGCTACACAAAGTTTCTGGTTTTTGCTATTATATTGTATCTAGCTATTGTGATTATAAGCCACCAGTTGTATATCGAGGCCGAAATGCACATCAGCATTTTATAGAAGCAATGAAAAAAGAAGTGGAAGAGAGTGGGTAAATATATTCGCAAATCAAAGCAATGCATCCACTTACTAAATACCAAAAAAACAAGATACAAAAAAATATAGAAAATGCACAATTAACAAGTTACCTGAACCTGATAAAACAAAATAAATTTATAACAATTCACATATGGAAAATTATCAGTTCAGTTGCTGCGTGTACAATAATATTACGTAGAATTAAGAAAATAAAATAATGGTATAACAATATTTCATGTGAAACATATGACATTCATAATATTTGTTTACAAAATAAATGTGCGTGTACTCTTATGGTAGATTTGCATGCTAACTTAAAGTGTGTTGAAATGCAAATCGTATCTGTTAAATAATTAGACGTTACAACACTCTGTTGAAATGCAGTATCATCAGAGAATATAAGGACTAAACATCGTTCTTAAGTTACGTCTCAGCCAGGTTTCTCCACATTTGATGTTTTGTTTTATTTTAGGCGAGCTGACTGATGCTACTTTGTTCGCGTGACATTTAGGTATATGAATCGTTCTATCCACTGAACCACTACTGCCTCCCTTCGAATCTCTCTAGCCACTGGGCCACTGCGGCCCCGCTTGATATAGTTTTATCCGCTAAGCCACTGCGGCCCCACTTGGAATTGCTCTAACCACTGGGCCACTACAGCTCTTGGGAAAGAAAGGAGGACAGCCCATAGACAAAAAAGAAAGGAGAAATGACGGAACTTCTTTTTTAACAATGCTTTTTGTTATACAGTAATAATCCTAATAAAAGCTTAATCCAGTACCTACGTACATCCCTTATCATCATATTTTGAGATATCTCGATGAAACAATGACTAAGTTGGCCCTCGTGTTCTTATCTATAGACAGCGTAAATTTGATGTCAATGCGGTCAGTGATTTTTGAGTTAAATCCGATCAGACAGACAGACAAACACGAAAAAAAAAAATTAACATTAGATATGGCTTAGTTACCAATTATACTGTTTGAAAAAATAATTAAAAGTGGAAAATTCGAAAATCACAGATAGGCACTTCTGTTTTATTTAGTTGTATATATAACCACCTAAAATTCAATAGAGCTGTCACTTGTTTAAAAAAATTGTTTATTATTTTTTCGGTTTAATATGATATGCAACAATCCTGTAAGTAATCATTAAAAGTGTTTAAAGCAAACTTTGTGCGCTTATGTGATTACCGTTTGCATTAAATTCACAAGTATAGCTTTAATTGTTCACAGTTGTGGGAGGAAGCTCCATCAGAAAAACCTTTGTCATCTTGAGCACTATTCTACATATTACAGCAAAATTTGTTGACACTTCCCAACGTCGAGTGTGTCTTTCAAACACAATATCGTTCAATGCAAGCATTTGATAACTTCGCCAAAATTACCTAATTATATAAATGTAAAATAAAACGGGCTAATTTATTACATAGGTATGTTACTGCTTATCAATTATGATAGTTTCACAAGTTTCCTGTGGATCTAGAATGGATTATTTTATTTACTTTTTTAGAGCATTAGAATATTGTAAATTAGATACAACGGCTATGCATCTAATCTAGCAAAAAGCTCGAAAGGAATGAAACATATTATTGCTCCTCGGTTACCAATCAGCACTAGACTGTACTTGGCCAAGTATAAAAAAACCGCAGTTCCTGTAAAAATATAACATAAACCTTTAAAACAGCTTTCGAAAGCCAAACTGCAAATCGTAATTTACTTATTAACTTAATAATTTTAAATAAGAAGGAAAGTATAACAAGCCATTTTTGAAACCTCACTTTGGATGGGGTAGTTTCAAAAATATTACAGCTATCTATTTGCGATTTCTGAGCACTTATTCTTCTAACAATAGACAGGACGATCACGTTATCAGAGTTTCAGATGGCTAAAATTTGCTCGGCCGGTTTCGGGGCCGCAAACTGACATCGGGACGAGAACACGTCCAGTAAAATCGTGGTGGTTGATATGAAGTAAATTGTATAACGGTAGGACTGCGAAATACTGTCAGGCAGGCTAAATACAGAGGCACTGTTGAAGAGCTGTCCATTACATCGACCGGCTTCTCAAATTATACTCGTCTGACATTCATTTGCTCTCGCGAGCAACCGGGATAAGGGAAATGACGAAGAGCAGCAACATGTAACAATATCTACAGCTGAATCAATAAAATCCTTCAATTGGACAGGCCCACCGCGCGCTTCTGTGGAGCAAAGTAGAAAGTAATAAATAATTAATATAAGAGATTATCTTAATTAATATACCCGTGAAATACACCTGGCTACGGTTTAAAACGTGGAAAAAAAGTTTACAAAATTGTATTACAGAATCGATTAGAAATTAATGAATTGCCCAGAAGGTGTAGTAAAAGGGGTTACCATCACTGTTTGCCTCAGAGTCCGAGTCCTCTGAAACGGCCTCTTCTCGAGACAAAAATGTCTGCCATTAAACAAAATCAAAATATCTATCTCCAATAAGGGGGCCACGGTGGCTGAGAGATTAGTAGGTTCACTCCCACCAAGGCGAACCGGGTTCAATCCCCGGCCGGATCACCGGATTTTCGCTAGTGGGAATCGTGCCGGATGAAGTCGTTGGTCGGCAGGTTTTCTCGGGGAATTTCCCGGCGCCGCTCCATACTCACTTCAATCGCCCTCATCGGTTCCCAAGAACTCGCTGTTAAGAGCCGCCTAAATCTCTTCACTCACTCACTCATTCTAGCTGAAATAACAGTTCCATGTTTGGTGGATACTACTTAAATAAAAAAATTTGTTTGTGTGGTAAAACAGTGTGGGAAGATAGGGCTTAACGTCATTAGAGAGAGGTCATTAGCGACGTAGCAGGTTGCTCAGAGGAGCTGGAACGAGGAAGGACTCGGACATGTCCTGTGATAACGAACAATCCCAGCTTTCGTACCTGGAGTGATCACGAGAATCCGCGAGAAACCGAAAAAGTGATGACCGGACCGGATTGAACACAGGTCCTGCTGAGTGTTCTACCAGAACATAATAATAATAATAATAATAGCAATTTATATCTGCATGTTCTGTTTAGGTTCTTATTCTAAGGGAAAGGAATCAGGAGCGTTTATATCTGGGAACTGCACTTAATTCGCTGGCAAATGGCAACCACAACGACGCGACGCTCAGTTCAGCTGACCAGAGTGGAAGCAACTAGTTCCCGAAAGCGAGTAGACTGACCAGACCGGGTTCTAACCATAAACGTCTCAGCGCATGACCCACCGCCAGTACATCTGTCGAAGTCACAAAATCAGCAGTGACAAAAGTGTTTGTTTACATTGAAAGTTTCAACAATAAATAAAATAATATGAGTTACATTGAAAATTAGGTTAGAGTAGGTGTGCAAACGTCTCAAAGCATTGACTTAACGTAAAGAATGTTCTAACATAAAATCTTACCCTTGTTGTTTTTGGTAGCGCTGTTGGTAAAAAAAAAAAAAACAGTCCAATGTTGAAACCATAGACTAAAGATGAGGTAGACCGATCTCCATGTCCCATGCTCTTCTGCCAACACGTCTAGAGGGAAACAGCGTGGTATGGATTTTTGGTTAGAAATCTGATTTGTAAATAAGTGCTTAGAGATGATTTTATACTTCCTGTAATAAATCTGTAAAGCTTTCTGATTAAATTCAAAATGTAAAAGGTATATTAATAATGTAATAGTGCTTGTCATTTAAAAATTAAAATGTAAACAAACACGTTCATTATTGTTGACCATGCGACTTTGATAGTTGTGTAGGAATGGGGCAGGTCAATGTTGGGTACATGCGCAGAAGACGAATAAGCGGTCTACCTCATATGTAGTCTATGGTTGAAACACGTACCGTGGCTACTACCGTGCATCTCACGTGCGCGCTCTGCACAGCATTTCCCCCTTACTGTTCCAACCGGAGAATATTTTCGGAACGTTGCCCGGGAGAGTCGAGGGGGAGCCGGCAGTTAGTTACTTCCGTCGCCACCGCGGGCGCTCGCAGGCAGGAAGGCAGCCGGCAGCTAATGGCCGCACCGACGTGCCGGTTGCAGGATCCCTGATTTACACGATCTTTCTCTGGCCCTGGATAAGAGGAGGGATGGAGAGGGGGAAGCAGGAGGAATGCCTGGGCAATAAAGGGACCGTTCATCAAGCCAGACAAGGAGGGGTCACGACTGCTTCCCGGAGGGCCAGTAAGTGAGTGCTTGGCGATTTCAGGGAAAAAGTGTGTTTTATGTGCGAAACTTACTTTTCAACTGTCTTTTGCTCCCTTATCTTCTTCTTTCTGATAGTCACAGATTAAATTCACTCATCATTTTTATGAGACACGTAGGTATTTTACTCGTTACTGCTGGGGTTTATCGGAGTTGGTGGAATGCACCCTCCCTTCCAAAAATCACAGTGCTATAATAATGTTAACCCGAGGGCTCACATTGAAACGCGATTCATTTTTAAACTATTGAATACCGGCGTCAAAATAACCCTCTGTCCACTTCTCTGTCTTACTGACGAAGAGTTGTGTGTGAAACACTAGTTTTGATATCTATAGACACTGTGTAATCCAACTCGAAGAATCATAAATAAGCAAAAATTTACTCGATTCCTTAAAAATAAGCCAGACGTGCCATTGCATATAACAAATAAAAATAACTTTTGATTTAATTGATGCGGATATTTGCCAGGATATTAATCGAATCGTTGAAAAATTGGGAATGTTCATATCTATTACAGAACGGTTAAGGTTGTTCACGATAAAGTGAACACTTTTGAAATCAACCTTAGAAATAAAAGCACTGCACCTACCAGCATATATTTTAACAGGCGCACGGAGTGATATACGCTCAGTAAAGTTGTTAATTATGGAGGAAAAGTAGTTACATATCTTAAAGCCGATTAAAAAGTGTTATGTAATCATTTGTGATAACTTAAATTATTTTTATCGCTTTCTGTTTTTTTTTTTTTTTTTTTTTTTTTTTTTAATATTCATCTAAGTCTAAAAATTACCAGATTACTAACATATTTACTTTTCCAAAAATTTCGCATTTTCACCTGACCGACGCATGAACAAAGTGATGAGGCTCATGTGAATGTTAATTTTACATAGAGCGGAAGAATATATAATGTGAATACAAGTAGATCTTAAACAGGGCTTTCAAAAATGCTCATTTTACCGGGAACCCACCATTTTCCTGTAATTTAGAATGGAAAACCACTTGGATTGTATCCCCCCCTTTCCCACTTCTTCTTTGCTATGCCGTAAAATCACGCAGTCTTTCTAATGCGGGTCACGTATGCTACCATGCGATCAAACATACCTCCGTCAACAATATTCGAGAACTTGTCATTGCAAGTAGGGCGCCGCTTACATGAAAGAAGAACGTGATCTTTTTACCGTTTGGTAGCTCTAAGAAAATAGTATACAAAACTCAAAAGTGCAGCCGATGATATATAAATAATTCGAGAGGTTCCTGAAATTCTTAATTTCGCTGCACTAATACCCACTTCTCATGACCCGACCTCGTAATACGCACGCGGATTTCAAAATCCCTTGTTCCAGTTTTCCTCTGAGCCGCTGCAGTGCTGGAGAGGTTTACAGACGTATTACTGCTCCCGTAAGAGGAGACACGACGGTAATAGGGCATTATTCAAAGCTCAACAGGAAGTAATGCCTTCGATTTGCCTCGAATTGCCGGGTAGCGGTGCTCGCGCAAAGCAATTGCCCCGAAACGTTACACATGCGAGGCGACTGACCCGAGAACTACAGCCGAGAAGATAGGACGACCAATGCGAGGGCTGTTTATTAATTGACGTTGCATACTTTTGTGTGTCAGTGTGTAAAGGCTGTTCACGATCACTTTAGAAATGAACTTTAGGAAAATAATCACTGCCCTGCATGCATTAATGGGCGCACTGAGTGACATTCACCCAGTAATGTTGGTAACGATGGATGGAAGGTAGTTCCATGTCTTAACGTCGAATAAGAAGTGTTAGGTAACCATTTGTAATAAGTTAAAATTATTTCTTTCGCTTTCAGTTTTGTCAATGCTTCGAA
Organism: Dryococelus australis; assembly: GCA_029891345.1. Lineage (NCBI taxonomy): Eukaryota > Metazoa > Arthropoda > Insecta > Phasmatodea > Phasmatidae > Dryococelus > Dryococelus australis. The sequence goes on from CM056993.1 coordinate 285,476,074, forward strand.
GTGTAAAAATGAGCAGATTTGTAAACTATTTACTTTCCTAATAATTTCACAGTTTCATTTGAGCGACGCATGAATAAAGTGATGAGACCCATGGCAATGTTCATTTTACACAAGGCGTAAGAATACACAACTTGTATGCAATTAGATCTTAAGCAGGGTTTTCAAAAATGCTCATTTAACCGTGAACTATATTATATATATATATAATATATATAGACACACACACATATATGCTGTTCGAGGTTAAATGATTATATATATAATAATATATAAACTCATTTATCAACATAGCTCTATTATAATATATATGAGCATATGAACTGATATGAATGGATATGGGTTTGTGTTTTATGTAAGATGGAACGTAATTCGACAGACAAACTTCATGAGATGATTCCTTATGGAAAACCAAGTGGTAAATGTATGGGATATGGGATATGGAGCATGTTCCTGGTAAGAATCCTAAAACTGATATTTCCAAACCTGTGCAATAGTAACGTACCAATTTGGGAAAGCCATTAAACATACGAAATAAGTGCCACATTTTAGGTTATCATCTAACATCTCAGAACACTTAATTATAATTGTATGGCACTGAAGATAATAATAACCTATCCTAATTATATGCGTTGTACAAGATGTGACAGACAGTTGAAGTATTTGAAATTATAATTTGCTGCTTCTTATGTGGTTATATGTTTGTATGTAATTCAGTTTTCCCTTTTTATTTGCCGGCATTGGTTTGTTTGTTTAATTGTTCGCTTTTCATACCAGTTGAACATCCACGAATGGAGTAGTGAGTATGAAAGACATAAGAATTTTAGTTGTTGACAGCATGACATAACCTCAATTTAATGTTTGCTAGCCTAGGCTGAAGAGTAATATGTTAATAAGTTTACAATTGAGTTGTTTAAGGACCTGTATGTTTGGGCTGTGCTGAGGGAGCGAATCGGCCAACGGATGTTGATCTGTGCAAGAAGTCGCTTTGCCTGCGTCTCATAATACACCAGCTCCGCCAAAGAAACGGAAAGTCACCAATTGTCTTACATCTTGCGAGACCGCTGAAACTGCAAATTCATCAAATTCAGAACTTCAGCGGTTGGTGCTTCTTAAACAGTTGGAAGTACTGGAGTTGAAGAAAAGGAAACTTATGCAATGAGTGGGGATTCAACTACCTTCAACATCGAATCATATTTGTAATTCTGTTGACTGTGTTGTTACACATCTGGAGTAGGCCATATATAAATGTTCAAAAATGAATAATTTAAACTGTATTAACAATAATGTATCGTTATTAAGAATTTACACATCCCTGCTATAAAAATGATTTTAAAAACTTGTAAGTTTATAGAAACTATTGTTAACATTAATAATTAAGCTTAAGTGAGTAATGCCCTGCTCTGTCATGTCACGGCTCGTACACTCTAAAGTACAGTGCAATACTGATACAGTAATGGGCCTATGAAAATAAACTGGAATTAAAGTAATGGTTGCACATTTTCAGTTTTACAAAAAATGCATGGCAGTATCCATATACCTAGGTTATGTGTAATATAATATGGTGTTTATATAAATACGTGGATTATCCGAGCTACTCCCAGTCTTTGAGTCACTCCTTTTCCATGAACATTGGCTTCTATGACTTCCTCTCCTGGGTCATTCATTTGAAGGTCTTCAACAGGAAAGACCTAATCTTGTAAATATTTTGCAATGTTATGTAAAACAAAACATGAGACAACTACAGTTTGTATTCTGCCATGCGCTAGTCATTTATACGTTGAAGAATTGTAAATCTTAGTTTAACCTGACCAAAACACCTTTCAATTACACACCATTCCCTTTTGTGAAAATTGTTAAAAGAATGTTGTTCTGCTGTATTTGGGTCCCGGAATGGAGTAATTAGCCATGGTGCCAATCCATACCATTGGTCTCTTAATATTAAGGCACCAGATGTATTTTCCCGAGTGAAACTGAAAGGTGCAGAATTCCTCCAAATCCTTCAAACATTCACTGATCCTGGCCAAGAACAGTCTACACTTGTAAATAATTATTTTCTATTACAAGTAACTTGCATATTCAAGATTGTCACACCTTTCTTGTTTATATATTCATCTCCATGAACACGAGGCTCTTGTGTATAGGAATGTGTGTGCAATTCAGTGCTGTTATATAACATATAAACGTTAACTTATCCTGCCATTCAGCATTTGCATTCTCTAGTTATTGCTGAGTAATTGGAAATTTAATCAATATATTAGACTTTTATATTAATTTTCTCACAACATAACTTATAGTTTTGGACACAGATGTCTGATGAATACCTATGACTTCACCAACACTGGACTGGAAGCCTGGGTAGTAGTGTTAGTGGGGGGGGGGGGGGGTTAGATTCAGAAGCGAAGAAATTAAGGAGGATGAGGTGTTGCCGGTTGCGGAGTTTAAGGGGTTTGTAATTGATATGAAATCTTCCCTAGGTTAATCTTAAGGAGGATGAGGTGTTGTGGGTTGCGGAGTTAAGGGGTTTGCAATTGAGATGAAATACTCCCTATGTTAATCTTATGAGACTACAAATGATTGAGAATAGCACAATCTGCTCTGCAGGCTCCAATCCCTCCCCCTTAAAAACGGAATATGTTGTGAGTAGTTTAGGTAAGATCGAAACTCTGTTCTGAGACTAGGCTCTCCTCAGATATGGTTAACATCCTCCCCACATCTCACCGAACCTCCTGTATAACTATTTATTGAGAGCTCACTAAACAATATACAGGCCATCTAGAATGTCATATGGACGTGATTCACAAACTCGCAGCGAACGAGAATTTATCAGGGCGGCACTCCTCTCTCATCCCCCAAAGGTTTTTTAAACTGGACGGTCTACCCAACTCCACCCCATTCCCTATCAAATACCGGCGTAGACTCGGGAGGTTACAAAGAATGCAAGCGGCACCCAACTCTCAATCCTTGGGGGTTTTTTATACTGGACAGCTGACCCTACTTCACCTCACTCCCCATCAATCACTAATCAGGAGGTCATAGAGAGATAAGCGGCAACCTTTTTAGTCCCTTGAATGTTTGCTATTCAACTCATCAGATCAAACTTCACCCCAACCCCCACCACACACAATAGAAGGTCGGGGGGGGGGGGGGGTTCTACTTCAAAGGGGATGTGCCTTTTTTAATTGACCTAATTAATTTGACATCAAATTTATTGAAAGGGGGTAGTTCATTTGTTTGAAAGTGTTAATTTAAAAAAGGTTAATCAAATTGAAAGGGTTAAATTTAATGAAAGAGTTAAATGTATTGGAAGGGTAATTTTTTTATTTTGTTGTTGTGTATAGTTGTACTTCTTTCTTTCTTTTCCTTGGGGAGGATCTCTGGTACATCCTCACCCTTGGAGCTCTGGCACTCGATGAGGTGCGGCGTATTGGGGACGGGGCATGTATGTGGTGAGTTTTGTGTACAAGTGGCATAAGTGTTAATTTTTTTTCTTTTTGGACGGCTGCAGCACCGATGTTCACCCTTGAAGGTTCGGCATTGTACTGAGGTGTGATGTGTTGGGTAAGGGTATATATGTGTTGAGTTTTATGCAATAGTGGCATAAGTGGTATGTTTTGGGGAAGAGAGTCGGGAGCGAGGAACACATCTGTACACTTGGGAAGATGGTACATGACTGAGGTCGCAACCAACTAATGCTAGGCTGGGAGAGGACAGCAGCAATACACGTCCATTCACTTGGGAATTCGGTGAAGGAATGAGGTGTTAGAGCAATAATTAGGTATGCAGAACGGCGGAAATGTGTGTTTGGAAATGAAAACTATTTCGGCAAAATCAAATGGTTATAAAATAGTGATTGAAAAACTCTGAAATATAAATGAATGCAATTTACATCCACACAGCAGTTTACTAATACAATTTAAATGCACACAAATGCAACGAATCAAATACTAACCATAACCACTCCCTGACAAACAAAACAGGAATGAATTATCCCAATTCCACAAAACCACACACATATTAAATTAATCAAGCACACTAGCCGTAAAAACTAGAACGACATATTCTGAAGTAATTAACAAAGCAAAAAGGTATTTCCCTACAAATCCTGGTGTCATAAAAAATGACTTATTACAATTATACGTACAACCAAGTAATTAACCAGAAAGAAGGTATTTCCCTAGCAATCCTGGTGTCCTAAAAAATGACTTATAATTATACCTACAACTAAGTAATTAAACAGAAAACATTCACCCTACTTTCCTACCAATCTTAGTGTCATAAAGAAACCAAATGAGAAACGCCTTAACACAATTATACCTACAACTAAGTAATTAAACAGAAAAAAATACATCCTGCTTCCCTACCAATCATGTGTCATTAAGAAACCAAACGAGAAAAGACTTAATACAATTATACCTACAACTAAGTAGTTAAACAGAAAAAATTCACCCTACTTTCCTACCAATCTTAGTGTCATAAAGAAACCAAATGAGAAACGCCTTAACCCAATTATACCTACAACTAAGTAATTAAACAGAAAAAAATACATCCTGCTTCCCTACCAATCATGTGTCATTAAGAAACCAAACGAGAAATGACTTAATACAATTATACCTACAACTAAGTAGTTAAACAGAAAAAAATATCCTCCTCACCTACTCATAAAGAAACCAAACGAGAAACGACTTATTACAATTATACCTACAAAATGTCCTTAGTAATTAACAAAGCCAAAATGGTACCTTATTCCCAACCAATCTAGGTTTCATAAAGAAATGACTTATTAAGAAAGAATCCGATCAACACACACGTCAAAAAAATGAATCACTGTCCAAGCCAATGGCATCCAAAAAACTAAAATGGTCGCATTGGAGAAATCTGCCCTGCTCTCCTGTCTTACACTCTCCCTTACAGATACTTGTTCTGGCAAGAACGAAGCAACACTGCTTGTTAAACTCAACCCTCAACGAACAGTAAAATTTTGATTTATTTTGCCTTATCTGTTAAGGCGTAAAATCGTTGCTCTGTTGCGAATCTCCAAAGTCTTTACTATGTTAAATATTAACGATTTCGCTTTTAAAGGTAATATCCATGTAAACTGATTTCACAGCAAGACAGTATTGCTTATTGCGCTCAGACAAAGTGATTCATCAGATGTTGTGAACACACCCGTTAAGCCGAGTGAAGTAAAAATTATGTATTGATTTCACATCCACATTGTATAAAGTCTTGACCTCTGGTTGATAAAGTAATACATAATATTTTATTTTTGCGAAAACATTGACTCACTTACTCATTTCTCTAAGAAATATGTTTTATAAAATCCCAGACATACACTCAGTTTGGAGGTAATTTTAATAATAATAAAACAAATGAAACAAACACTCAGATTGAAATACATTTTAATATATCTTATTTTTCCAACAAACATAATATTTATTTACATAGATATATACAAAAATTCAAGTTCTTCTTAAAATGTCTTTCCAACAAACATAATATTTATTTACATGGATATATACAAAAATTGCATTCTTCTTAAAATATTAATTTATATATTCAAAAATTCAGAATCTTCTTAGAATATTTATTTACGTATACAAAATTTCACATCTTTCTTTATTCATTAAATAGACATTCAAGTATCACACTTTGTGTGTTTGATGTAATATTTGGCTAGGATGTAGTAAGACGTTGCTTCCACATCTTGGGAATGATACTGACAATATTTACTTAACATCGCAGGGAGACGAACTAATTGCTCTCAAATCTTTGAGAAGCTGTTTTTCACAGTGGATTCTAGATTAATTGTTTATACGTTAAACTTTCAGATGATATGCTAATTGTTGTGAGTCATTAGCCGACAGTTGTTTCACTAATTCGTGTTTCTTTTTGAAGTTTGAGTAGCTCACTCATGATGTGGCTGGAAGTTTGATTAACTCACTCCTGATGCAGCTGGAAGTTTGATTAACTCCTAGATGATATTATGTCGGTTAACTAACTTACTGGTAGGTTAGTAAGGGGATAGAAAAAGATTTTGGAAGGGATTTTATAGTACGCCCAAGGTAAAATTGATATTCCACCTGCCTCAAGTACCGCTTATCATCCATACCTGACAACACTACCTTTGTTATGCATTCGGTGTAGACTTCATGAGCATGCGAACGGAACTGATATTGGGTCCCCATGACCCTTGTGCAATTTTCGAGGCAATCACGATCATCTTCGTACCTGAGTGATTGCAACATATTGGGTTTTACATCCTTCGCCTTATGACTACATTGCTCATCCGCGACAACATATGCATAAAGCTTAGGACATAAACCCACAAAGTGTGTGTTAATACACCCAGCACATTCATCTTTTATCACCCTGGTACGGCCTTTGTTCTCACGAGGGAATCCTTGCGGATTATCGAGTGCATCGTTGGATTTATCAAACCATGACTTTAAATCTAGGGAAATTTCCTTATAGATGTCCTCACAAAAAAACAGAATATGCTAAGGAACCGGTGTCACAATAGAGGAGGTGTAAGGATGGCGGAAGAAATCTTGTACACATGTACTGATAATGAAATTCATAGAGGGTTAATTTTGAAAGGTCGAGGATGGCAACACCAGTGTACAAAGGTTTGTTGAGTGCAACAGAACTCTTTTACATCTTGATAAGGCCTAAGTTTTCATCGATAATCTGCCGCACCTGGAATGTAGGGCGACCTATCAGCGTTGCAGCCCCATATATTGTGTCATACCTCGAAACTACTCTGATGTCCCTTTCCCGGCGGACATTCTGCAATGCTTTCCAAAAACGGAATCATTCATTAAATTGAAAAACGATTTTTCGAGTTCGTTCGCAGCTGGGCATGTTTCTCAATGTTAAATTCGATGTACGGAGCCATCCAAGCCTTCTGCTGAAAGCGAAAACGCGATGAACAGAGTCAAGTTTGGCCCTGTACATCAAGTACTGCCTCAGTGTTTCCCAATGTATAACATATTTCTTGTGCGGCATGAGTGTTGAAAGAAGTTTCTCATGCGAGCTGTTCGGTGGTACACCATTTTCTGGGGCCAAAGGCAGATCAGATAGTGTATCATGACACTCCTCCAGAAAAGACAGATCAACTTCCGAAAAAAAAAACATGTGTCACTGTCATTCACAATGTTTGAAAAATCTCATGTTGAAAACACATCAGCCTCAACCCACTCAAATTTGCCGATAGGAAGCTTGGATCGCATCGAATGACAGTACAGCCTGTTTCCATAGAAATAGCATATATATTTCGATGCCACACTGGGGTCATAGTCCTCCCCGATGTAAACATTGTTGGCCTCCGCACCTATTTTTGAAACCTGGGTAATGCCACCCCTAACCCCGCATTCTACAAAAGATACATGTCTAGATCAGTCAACAGCTTTAGCCGTGCACTTGTCATTGACAATAAAGTATACCATGAAAGAGACGAAGCTATGACGTACATGGTGGTGTCAAGACTGTAATGAGCCAAACATACGGCTCGGAAATTCTCAAAAACATCAGCCAGCAAACAAGTGTCCACATGTAAGAAGGAATGGGATACTGCAGCAAGTTTATACAGTTAAATATCCCATGCAGGTTGGGCATGAGCGAAATCCTCATCGCTAATGACTTCGCCTCTCGTCACATTATTAAATGCATCCCTTTGGTGGGAGTGACTTGCGCATCAAACTGTCTGGCGACTTAACTCCCTTCCATTTTGCTAATATCTAATCTGGGTGTTGTCTGGAAACATCGAACAGGCGATACTCAATTGTGCAGATAGTAAATTGCCTGCCAAAGTGTCCAGAGAGCTGCTCATGAATTGGAATGAATCAATAAAACGTAATTGCACGAATTGAGCCATTGCATTGAAATCAATCCTATTAGGAATATGTCTGGTATTATATTTGTATTTCTCTAGGGTCATTCCAAGAACTGCAACATCGTCAGGGTTTTTGATTACCATGGTTCCATCAAGTTGTGGTACGTGACGTAGAGCCAATGGCTCTATGACAAAGTGAGCATCATAATTGTACAGGTTAAAGAAAACAGTGACAAGTTGTCTTTTGGGCAGTCTGAAATTCAAGTTGCACTTATTATGTGCCTGGCCTCTGATTTCGCCCGTCAGATGTTAATGGTCGACCACAATATCATCTGTATCGATCTTTTCCTTACAAATGTGACAACTTTTCTGAGTCACTAAACTAGCTTCATCAGCATGAATTTATGGCTTCCTCAGAACAATGATGCTGTAAATTCCTGCAACCCAATTTGTAAGTTAATATAATTTATCAACTAATTGATGCATACAATCCTCACCTACAAACTCGAAATACTGAGATAATGCCGGATTGTATGAGCAGACAAACAAAATATTACAGGCATATTGATTATGTTGGTTGATGGTAGTTGTATTACTCATTTCATCATTAGGCAGCAAGTGGACATAGGTTTCAGGAAACTTTCAACATCGCAATAGGGGGCGAAACCCAATCTTTGCTGTTTGCTGCAATCTTTAAATTCCTACCACTTATTATTCCCAGTGAAGAAAGTACTGCGAACAGCTTTTGTTGCTGGCAAAGAATACTGTGACTTGTAAGTTTCTCCTTAGTTCTAAAATACTGAAGACAGCTCTTGCAAATATGTTTCTTATGCTTCTTCTTACTCAGCTGACTATCAACTGGCTTTGACAAATTCCTAATGCATACGAAATGCAAATGAGCAGACTTTCCAGTAGCACAAATTGCCAAAATATTGACATGTTTGTCATGACATACAGGAGAAATACGCATGGGTATGACAACCCCACCCTTTTCACAAGTTTCGTCAATGATATTGCTATCTTTGTCTACCACACAGTAGACATTAATATAAATAGAATTGATGTTCTCAAACTTTGGAATATCCTGCATGACTACAGGATCAGACAGACCTTTGGTATTCAAAACCTCGTAAGAATTTGGTTATGAAGAAGATTGACTGAAATTTTGTGTGGCTGGAAACAAAGATGCCATAACGGCGTAGCAGAAACGCATTCCCTCTGGGCAGTCTACAGCATTACAAGCTTTCCTATCGGCAATAAATTTGGGCAGTTTAGTGTGCGCAGCACCGACAGTCAATGGCCGATATTGGCTCACTTGTACTTCCATGTATGTCAATATTTGCAGACTCCAGCTAGAACCATGTGCACTAAATTCCTCAAGTATGTTTGTGAGATAAGGAATGATATCATCATCATAGATTAAACCCATATTAGATTAATAGAGTAGAGGGAGTGCTTTACTTTGAAAAAGAAAGTCTCTGTAGCGCCTTCCTCTGCCATGAAGGATTTCAAGTATTTACCCGCTATGGAAATGGATAATCTAACTGGCCGGGTTGATGCCATTATTAAGCTTAATAAAGGGACTTTACACCTCTGGGAGAAACGAGTTAAGTTCTCGTCACTGTCAAGCCTATCAATAAGTATCTGTGCATCAGTCAGTCTACCCACGAATGCTACAGCCAAACGCTTGTATGTAAGGTTGGATGACAAACTCTTGACTGACGAAGATGAGTCGGAATGCGAATTACTTTCCAGCTCTGAATAATCGTATCGATATTTTGGAGCAAGGGGACCAAGTGGAACAAGTTGAGCAAGTGGAACAGGTAGAGAAAGTGCAGTAGGTGGTGCAGGTAGTGCTAAGTGCAGAGCATGCAGTGCTAAGTGCAGTGCTAAATGTGGTGCTAAGTGTGATGTTGATTGTGGAGCAGTGTTGCAAAATTTACAATAATATATCTTCAAAATATCGCTCTGTGTTAAGTGTCTCTGACAGAGATAACACTGAAACTGAATTCTTATGTTTTTTATTCCACAGGTTGTTGTTTCATGTCGATACACTACACAGAGCTGTAAAGGGTTTCCCATAGAAGCGACACAGCAGAGACATTTTTGCTTCTGTACTGTTCCAAGTCTAGAATGAAACTGAGAGTTGCACACCTTTATAGTCAGTTATAGGCAATTCTAGGAATTGAAAATGTGATCAATAGGGAAAATTCTAGGAATTGTAAATTTAATTTAATTATTCATTTTTAAACACAATATGTCTGAATCCTCTAAGGTGTAAAACATATATTTTTAAACATAAGATATATGAATCCTTTAATATATGTTTACTGAGTTTTAAATATTAAACCACTTTCGAAATTACTAATGTTTTATTTAATTAATATCTACCCAGAAAACTTTATTTGCAAATACATTTAGATTTGAATGTTAAATGCATGTAAGCAACGTTTACCAAACATTTCATTGGCAGAATATGGTAATATTAAAATTGGTGCTTTTGTAAAGTCAGAAAAATGCAAAAGTAGATTCAAAACCCTTTATTTCATTATGTTTTTTATTACATTGCATTACATTTTGTCATCAATGAGTGTTTACAAAAACACTTTTTACATTATATCTTCTCCTTGGCAAAACTTGTAGTATTTTCAACTGTTTTGTTTTTTAACGTTTTTTGTGTATTCGGGTGCATGCAATATAATACATTTTGATAATTCAGGAAAAATTGCATAGAAGTGTGAATACACTTCTTCGATGCTTGCTGGTAAACTTATATTCGAACACATATGGTATGCTGGACATTTTTTCAGATCTGGACAAGTTATTAAATAATTGCATTTTTTACACTGTAATTACACTGTAATGGATATTGGATATTTTTGAAATGAAACAATCAATCGCAAATCTCTCCAAAATGATATATTATTTTGTTAGACAAACAAGAGTTATATTTTATATTATGGAGACACAGCACATGTACATTAGGGTATTGTATTTGTTCAGTTTTCCATTCAAATATGAACCGCCTTCAATATTAACATTTATGCGACATACATTTACTGATAATATATTAACCTGTTTGGAAGATCTGTGTAATTCATATACAGGGATACACTCTCCGTTCATGACCCAACATATTTACAATTGAATTGTCTTCCGAGAAATCAATATCGATGTTATTATATACTGCACTAGTTAATGTATTTGGATTTCCACATAATCGAAAATGAGCATCTTCAGGAAATGCTGCTTTAATGAATGTTTCAAGGTCATCCAAAAAATAGGATCCTACTAGTATCACAATCTTGTATGTTTTTCACCAATATTAGCTTAAATGATTGGTTATGCATATCAATGTTTGGTATCTTGTTGTAAGTAACGAATTATACTGACTTATTTGCCATTCCCCATCTAACAGTAATGCAGAAAAATATACTGCATGCAATTGTGACGAATTTCCAGTTAATATCAACATAATCGACATTTCTAATATGTTTTACTATTACAATTACTTATATACCCTATTTATAGCTAAAAAATGTAAACATAAATGTCTGCAATTGATAGTATTAGGTAATTACTCAGTTTTGTAATTATATCTTAACAGCATGTTTTAAAAATAATTTTGTATTTCAATATGAGGATGTAAATCGCCTAGATTCTAGAATATATTTACTGATTTATGTTTTAAATTAATGCAACCCAATTCATTCCTTCATTTTGTTTCGAATATAAATTAACAATCATACGTTAACGAACATTCGGTTTCTTAGGTAAATCGTCTCTTTTATACACACCTCGGAAATTGGGAATATCGGTTTCTTTACAAATACATATATATCACTATGTGTTAATGCACATTTTGGAAGCCATTTAGGACTTTCTGCATTTTTTCCATGTTCAGAGTTTTTTTGTCCTCATCCAACTTTATAGGGTTTCAAAACATTCCTTTACCTTTTGATTAAACTCCTCTACTAATTGCTGAAACCTCTCCGAGTATTGGTCCAAGAGCTGTTAATGCTGGAAATAGAAATGGAATGATTCCTACTCTCTTTGTTTTTCATTTGATATTACATTTTATTCCCATGTCTCTCTTCACCTTCATGCACATAACTTTAAAACAACCAAAGCTCCAAGCTTTTCACCTTTAGAATTGTGTCAGTTATATGTCTTTCTTTCAAATAGTTTGTTCGATCATAAACTATGTAGTGTTCTTTACATGCGTTAACCAAAGAGTTTATTCCTTAATTGTTCCATGCCAAACGTTTTGCAAGTTTAGTACCTGGTCTGCAATAATTGTATTTTGGTACATGCAATGCAAATGGTAATTTATTAATCAATGTATACGATACACAGTGTCCTTCTTTGATATATTTAGTAATAGCCATTGTTTTCAACTGTAGGCGAACCTATATATAGACCTACATGTATAGTTTTATGTTAGTATATTACATTACATTATATGTTACAATACATTACAATACATTACGTTAGTATGTTGTGATACATTACATATTATATGTTAAGTTAGTACATTACATTATGCTATGATATGCAACATTATGATACGTTATACTGTCTAATTATGTAAAAATAATGGTTATAAAACAAAATGTGCATTTGCTAGTAATTATAAATATGAAAGAAAACATAATTGAATAGACATATGGCATTCTTTTACCATCTAATATACAATGTATAATAAGTGGTCCTTCTTCATGTTGATAAACTTCTATTATTATTATGTCACAGTTCGAACATCCAAATGGACTTAAATTTGAAAACATATGTGTATTCTAAATCAATACAACAAGAAAAATATAAATTTTTAGCTACCAATTTGTTGTTAATTGAAGAAATGTGATATCTCCCTTTTACAAATAAAGACGATATAGTGTCTCCAAATTAAGCATTACCCAATTCCATATTTATTTTTGACGACTTGGTGTGAACCGTAGGGTGAAATACAACAATATTTCAGTTTTGGTAGACATTCATGTATACAAAAATATAATTAGTCCGATAATGCAAATATGGTAATTGTGTTTAGTTTGGCTAATATGAATATGCAACATATTAACAATGATCATATTTTAGGCTATATGATATTTACAAAGTTTAAAGATATACGTTTTTACTGTTGGAAAAACAAATGCGGTTTATTAGTGATTATACCAATGCTTGCCCTATATAAAGGCAGATATAGGACTGGTTTTGACCGTTTTTTACTTCCAGGCAAAGAACAATGAATATTTCAAAGTGTGGACATAGTTCTATAAAACATAATCATGACAATAGTTGTTTAACTAAAAATTACATTGGGAATTGTTATTTGAATGGACATACATTACATAATATGGGTATGGCTGTGAAAGATACTGATGCAGTAAATAAATGTTACATGGAAGATTTAAACACTATTATTCTAAACATATTTAAATCGCAATCAAACGATATTCAAGAGAAATTAATAAAGTTAGTGGATTTGAATGATAATGTTTATAAAAGCACGAGTTTAATTGCAAATATGTTAAGCAATATTAGCAATGATTTACAGAATAATGAAATTAGAATAAAATAATGTTTAAATGGATTTAATAAAGACTTTAATGACATGACAAACATAGTTTTTACAACACAACTTACAGAAATGGAAGAAAATTTAAGAGTTGTAATTAATGAAGTGGTAAATACTACTATTACAAATCAACTTGAAACACAAATGGAATAAATAACACAATACATAAGAGATGAATTGATTAATAAAAAATTTGATTTAGTTACGCAAACAGATTTGAGAAAAAAAAATAATGAATTGGAAACACAAATGAATTATTTTATCAATGATTTGAAAGCTAGAACTGTAGGTAAATCAGACGCAGTTTTAGGAAAGTGGATAAGATTGAAAAGAGCAAACTAATTGACCTACTGCAACAGTTAGAAAAGCAACAACTTAATTCGTAAATAAATAGATTGAATTTAACGTAATTTAATCAAAACATATCGACATGTGCTTCGGAATTACATAACATTATATCTGCTATGAAGGAAAAATATTTACAAGTAAAACGACCCCGTATGGATGAGGATGTTTTAAATGAAGAAATATTTAAACCTGTAATGAGTAGAATGTATACCTTGCTATATTTGTTGAATAAACCTAAACAAACAGCTTTGGAAATTAAATCGGAAGAAGAACCTTTAACAAAGGAAAAGCAAACTCCTTCTCATTTAACACAGTGACATTTATTTTTACAACATTATTCAGCTCTCGCGATACGGCATTTGGGGTTTATCGACATGAGAACGTCTTTTACCTAGGAGATTAGGTAATTAAATTTTTACCTAACAATAAAATTAAAATATGTGATTACATAAGTGATGTGAGTCAAGAATTGTTTGAATTATTGTTTTAAAACTTTCCAAATGGTTATTGCGATACTGATTTAAAGAAATATAAAGAACTTATTCGTCGAATGATTGCTAATATTCATTAAGGAGAAGAAAACCACCTGAAAATTAATTTAATATCTGATATTGTCGGAAGTGGAATGTATATAAAGATGAAGTTGGTGATCATATTTCATCTGTATATTGGAATAATTCTAATGAATTGATCGATAGATTAAAACTTCTCATTGCTTCGAGAGAGTCTGGGATTATTTCACATACAAATGAAAATGTATATATTTTTGAAGAGTTGAAAGTAGATGGGTATATTACCAATGAAGTTTAGTAAGATTGCTCAAGATCTTCTCGCTCCTGCAAGGATAAGGTATCCTAGAAGAAGAGTTATAAATGATGGTTTAAATTATCATTTTCGAGCCGATTTGTATGAAATAACATTGCTTTCCACGTGCAATAAGGGATACAAATATATTTTAACCATAATAGATGTTTATTCGAAATATGGTTGAGGTATACCGTTGAAAAAGAAATCTGGGAAACAGGTTACTGATGCAATGAAGAACGCTTTGAAAGATAGAACCCCCAATTCGCTCCAAACAGACAGAAAATCTGAATTTTTTCTGCTCCATTCCGAAACTAATGACCGAATATGGTATTAATCAGTGCTCAACATATTCAGATCTTAAAGCCAGTGTTGTGGAATGTTGCAATAAATCGATTAAAAAGTTAATATATAAACATTTTATATCGAGGGGGCTCACAAATGGGTTGACATTTTGCCTGAAATAGTTAAATATTTTGATTCCAGATATTGTAGAATTATCAAGATGGAGCCTAAAGAAGTTAAGGATAATATTTTAATGAAAACTATTTTTAACAATGTTAAAATCATTGGTGAAAGAAAAGCAAAGTTCAAAGTTTGAAATTTATATGTATCTCAAAGCAGAAAGGAATCTTTGAGAAAACATTTATGGTGAATTGGGCTTTTGAAATATTAAAAATTAGTTCAATTAGACAAACACATCCCAGAGTGTATTACCTAGAAACCTATGATGAAGAGCCAATAATAGGAGGATTTTACAAACATAAATTTCAAAAGGTTAGTTCTCCAAATGAATATTTGGTTGATAAAATCATTAAAAGGAAAAAATATATGTTGTTGGTTCGATGGAGAGTTTTCTCAAAAGCACACAATTCGTGGGTTAAGAATCAAAATCTTAAAAGATTGTAATACAATGTTTGTAAAATATAATACTAAATAAAGGATTTTTAAAATAATATTTGTTGGGGTTTTTTTTTATTTAACAACCCCCTGGATGGGGATTTATGTACAATTTATTGTGTTATCAATCCCCTTATTGATTATATTGCCATTTCATTGTATTAATATTTAAGCAATAATCCAGTGTGATTACATCCTTTAATTGTGATGTAACTCACATTTAGGTGTTAATTTGTTGTGTTTGATTCCTTTTTAATTGTGTCATAATTCACATTTATGTGGTAATCCATTACATTTGATTTGTAATTCAAGTTCGTATTTGTATTTCGTGATCTATAACTGCTTTTAATATTATATTTCTTGGAACTGGGTTAAATACCTTGGAATTTTAAAGCATAATGACATTTAGGTGTTAAATAGTTGTGTTTGATTTGTAATTCAAATTCCCGATTGTATTTCGTATTCTTTGATTGCTTTTGATGTTACTTTTCTTGTAAATGGGATAAAATTTCAAAGAATTTTACAGTTCAAAGACATTTTGGATGTGATTTATTACATTTGTTTAATTTGGTGTAGTAATTTCCTAGAATTGAAATAAAATTTTGCATAATTTTACAACTCTAAGGCATATTGCGGCACAATTCTATTTAAAATATTTGTTGAGATAATTTAAAAATAATTTTAACAACCATTTTAATTTTGTGGTAATCATTGGTTTGGAAAGTGATTCAATTTTGGAAGTGTGTTTATTGGATTCTTTTTTTAATAAGTTATAACTGAGTGAAATAAGGTACCTTTTTGGCTTTGTTAATTACTTAGGGCATTTTGTTGTTATAATTGTAATAAAATGCTTCTCATTTGAGTTCTTTGTGACATCGAAATTGGCAGGGAAGTAGGATGTATTTCTTTCTGTTTAATTACTTAGTTGAAGGTATAATTTTATGAGTGATTTTTATGACACCAGGATTGCTGTGAAAATGCCTTATTTCTGGTAAATTACTTCATTGTAGGTATAATTGTAATAAGTCATTTTTATGACATAAGTATTGGTAGGAAAGTACCTTTTTTGCTTTGTTAATTATTTCAGAATATGTCGTTCTTGTGTTTATGGTTAGTGTGTTTGATTAATTTGATATGCATGTGGTTTTGTGGAATTGGGATAATTCATTCCTGTTTTGTTTGTCAGGGAGTGATTATGGTTAGTATCTGATTCGTTGCATTTGTGTGTATTTAAATTGTATTAGTAAACTGCTGTGTGGATGTAAATTGTATTCATTTATATTTCAGAGTTTTTCAATCACTATTATATAACCATTTAATTTTGCTGTAATAGTTTTCATTTCCAAACACACATTTCCTCCATTCTGCATATCTAATTAATGCTCAACACTGGATTCCTGCACCGACTTCCCAGGGGAATTGATGTGTAGTGCTGCTCTCTCCCAGCCTAGCATTATTTTCTTGCAACCTCAGTGTACGGACATGTGCCTTGCTCCAGACACTCTTCCCTAAACATAAAATTTATGCCACTCCTACATAAAACTCAACACATATATACCCTTTACCCAACACATCACACCTCAGTACAATGCTGGACCTTCAAGGGTGAACATTGATGATGCTGCTTCTCTCCAAAAATAAAACAAAAATAATACATATGCCACTCTTACACAAAACTCACCTAATATATACCCCATCCCCAAAACGCCACCCCTCATCGAGTGCCAGAGCTCCAAGGGTGAGGATGTACCAGAGCTCCTCCCCAAAACCCTTTCAATAAATTTAGCTCTTTCACATTGATTAGCCCTTTTTAATTAACCCTTTCAATCAATCCCCTTTTAAATAGAACCCCGGACCTACTACTGTGTGGTTGGGGTTGGGATGATGTTTGGTTTAACGAGTTGAATAGCAAACACTCAAGGGACTAAAAAGGATACAGCATGTCTCTTAGTGACCTCCCAATCGGTGATTGATGGAGGGTGAGGTGAAGTAGTGTCAGCTGTCCAGTATAAAAACCTAGGGGATGAGAGAGGTGTGCCACTTGCATTCTTTGTAACCTCCCCAGTCCACGCCGGTTTTTGACAGGGGGTGGGGTGGAGTAGTGTCGAATGTCCAGTTTAAAAAATGTTTGGGTGACAAGAGAGGGGTGCCGGCCTGATAGAGTCTCGTTTGCTGCACATTTCTGTATCCCGTCCATATGACATTCTATATGGCCTGTATATTGTTTAGTGAGCTCTCAATAAATATTTATACAAGAGGTTGGAAAGATGTGGAGAGGGTGTTAACCATATCTGAGGAGAGCCTAGTCTCAGAGCAGAGTTTCGATCTTACCTGAACTACTTACAACATATTCTGTTTTTAAGGGGAGCAGTTGGAGCCTGCAGAGCAGATTATGCTATCCCCAATCATTCGTAGTATTGTAAGATTGACTTAGGAAGGATTTCATCTCAGTTCAAAACCCCTTAAACACCGCAACCCGCAACACCTCATCCTCCATAAGATTAAACTAGGGAGGATTTAATCTCAATTACAAACCCTTTAAATTCCGCAACCCACAACACCTCATTCTCCTTAATTTCCCTGCTTCTGAATCTAGGGAACCCCCCCCCCCCCAACTCTTCTTCCACTTCTCTGGGTGACCAACATATTGAAGAAATAACCTCATTTAATCTTCACTTGATAGTGCTTTGCCTCTTGACTCAGCATACTCACTGAAGAAACAGTTGGCTAACCATTATTCATTTTCAGGGTTAAACCTGTTCAGTATTTTACAGTTTCTTTCTGTAGCACTGATTTGCACATTCTACACTTCATCTTCCTTAAACCATGAAAATTCATAATTTCTGCCATTATAAAAAAAAATTGTAACTACATCCGAGCCTGCTCGATACCACACTCAAGAAACAGGGAGTAGAAACTCAACAAACTGAGTTTAAGCTTTCCTTATTAATGTCTTTTTGGAGTGTAGACTAAGTGGTTGAGCATTTTCCTCACTCCTTGAGTAAATTCTCAATTTTGAGTTTATACTTCAAAGTTTTATTCATATGAAACATAGTTTGAACTTCATAAATTGTTAGCAAAATATATGGTCGGTTTATTCATATCACCCATTATCTTCCGAGTACGATTGAATATACAAATTGTGTTTATTACTTACAGGGACGAAAAATGGCTGAAATAAAAAGGAACTAGTGCCTCAAAAGTGATCACTCTACCATTAAGTCTATAACTTAAAAGGCACAGTGTATAGGAACAGTTCTATAGCATCTTACAATACGGCAGGCACATTGTGTGTTAACAATCGTCATATTACCTGCATGAATACACGGGAAGGTGGGTAAAAGATGTGTAGTGGGGCGATCGTAAAACCTGAGTATTGCTGAGAGAGTGCGGTCTCATAACGACAGTGCTCTTAGAATATCTTTCTAAAGGCAGTTCACGATAAAGTGAGTACTTTTGAAATGAACCTTTAAAAAATGTTACTGCTCCCTCCTGAATATATTTTAACGGGCCCGCTAAGTGTCATGTGCCCAGTACAGTTGGAAACGATGTAGAGAAAGTAGTTCCACATCTAAACATCGGATAAATATGTTAGGAAACAATTTGTGATAACTTAAATTATTTCTTCCCCTTTCTGGTTTGTTTAATGTACCACAGTGTAAAAATTAGGAGATTTGTGAAATATTTACTTTTCTGATATTTCACAGCTTATCTTTACCAACGTATGAATAAAGTGATGAGACCCATGGCAATGTTAATTTTACTTAATGGGGAAGAATACACAACATGCATGTAAGTAGATTGTAAGCAGGGCTTTCAAAAATGTTCATTTTACTATGAACAGCCTTTATGCATTTGTCGGGAGCAATCATAGATTTCGATAGGAAGGAACATTTTCTGTCAGAATCTTATAAATGACCTAATGGCGTTATAATGACCTTGAACATGGAGGTCACCTTTCCCATTTTAGATTTCATCATCTCCTGGAGTTAATATCGACGGTTTTAATACAGAATTGCGTGGAAAAACACTTTGGATGGTGTGAATGAGTACTAGACGTCTGCAGCTATTTATTATGCTGCCACGTCCTCAGTTTTGTGGACTCTGACGCATGGGTCCGGTTTGATAACTTTTCATAAAGCAGAACACAAAGTAAGGACAAATAAGGACGGTAAATATCGCTATTGTGAAGCACATGAAACTTATACTCGTGTTGCTTCATCATGTACCACAGCGTCCTCCGTAGTTGTTTTAACCTCTTCGACTTATTTCTGCCGATCATATTATAGCCAGCTTACAAACATGCTTCTCGCTGTAAACTCTTTGAACCTTTTCTACTCAAACGAGAATTGATCCACGCCCATCGACCAGGCAGCCAGAAGGTTCTTTGTTTAATTACCAGGATGTTGCCCTACGAGATGTTAACGGTTAAAGGGCACTGTCCCTGCAATTGAAGATTTATGGATTTTCCACGATACGTGACAGTACAGATCGATCGATCTGAAGTCGGTAGTGTTTGACTTGTGTTGCTTCTGTCACAACTGTGGTCGCACGTATATAGTAATGGATTATTCCTCCTCGACTGTTGGCACATAGAAAGTAAAGCAGTCAGTGAAACTGGTGCAAATTTAGAAAGTTCTGGAAGCTATTATTTATGACGTGCAATGCCAAATATCTCAGCACACCTTCTGGAATAGATGGTGTGACTGATATTCGATAAATATGAAATGTCGGAAAACAATCACCCTTAAGGGGTCCTAGAATTTTTAAACATATTATTTACAAATATGGTTCATGGGAAAACTTTTTCAATCTTCAGTATAGGAAAAATGTTTTTTAAAGGAGAGATGCATGATACGACTAATTAGACTACTTCCCCTAAAACATACATCAAGCAATTTTGTAAAGATAGTAGGCATTTAAAAACTGATATTTTACTTAGAAATTACTATAAGGAAATAGCGTGTGTATAGTCGTGATTATGAAAATGCGTTTCCAGAAATTGACATTACTAGAGTTATTTTTGTCAGCCAATTTAAACTGTATTCCAACCTCGTGATATGTAAGGAATGTTTTTTTTTTTTACATGCTATGCATATCATTTTCACAGTGGTGCTTTTAGACTTTTCATGAAAGTGGGTGCCATATAAACGAAGTATAATTATATTTAATAATTCTAATCTATGAAGAAAATTTTAAATGACCTTTGTAGGAGGATTTTTTGGCATGTACTTTAAGAAATCACAAGACTTCATCGTTGGCGTTTACATGCTAAGCATGAAATTATTTTCACATTGAACACATATTTGAGTTGTGACTAACAATTTCCTTTTTTATACCGTAGGCCGTGCTTTTATTTAATGTATTTCATTCATAAAAAACTATTTCAAACTGAGTTACTCCTCAGAGTTTGTAAATATTATTTTGTCAAACATATAAATACTTGTGAAGACTAATCTCTGCCATTAGGTAATCTCCTAGTGATCGTTTTCTTCGACTGTTAAGAACACACCTGACGGGCACCTAATACATTTTCATGCAAATCATAACCTATTCTGGTACATAATATTCGAGGAATCAGTATGTGTAGTAAATGCCCTGATTATTCTTACGAATTTAGTCTGTAATTCCGAGGTCCACTGTTACATTGCGATCACGTTCTATACAGGAATACCGCATCTAAGCAAATTTATTATATTTCACTGTTTTACCGAAGTTTATTTTCAACAAATTACATACTAATATTCTTTTGTAATTCCTCATCAAAGAGTATCTTCGGTAGAGTCTAGCACTCTGAAAGATCCTCTACCAAAGCAGATTTAACATTACCCTTAACGTGATAAACCTCATTTAAAATTTATTTAATTCTAGCCATATTATTGAAATTAATTCAATGTGTAATTGGCCCTTAACTTAATCTGCGGCAGAAGGCGATTAAAAATGCTTTTAAGTAACCATAAACTGTTGAGTGCGTTTCACATAAACTGAAAAGTCAATTGTATTTTTTTGTTAGTTCATCAACACTGTAACGTCATAAATTTGAATTTTATTTTAGTTTTCGGTGCCCAGTCATGTTTCCGCATCTATAAAAAGTTTAATTTTTTCCTTGTAACATATTGTTATATTTATTTTTGAGTCAGGAGTATTCATTTTATTCTCACCAGATGGTCAGGGTATTTCCGATTGTTGACAATGGTGTGGCTGCATCGCCGATTAAGATATGTGGTGGGGAAAGAAATGGAAATGTCTTTACATTATTAATTTACAGTACTTTACTTTATGCACACCTGGAAAATCTATTAATACTGAACAAGTAAGTCCATAATTGTTGTTTTTTTTTTCCTCCATATTAGCAGTAGCATAAAAAACAGTTTATCAGGCCAACGCTATATAAATATTCAACATACGCACTTGGAAACGGATTGCTCCCAGATTGCATAACCTGAGCTACACTAAAGATAAATACTTTGTATGTGATGTGGTACAATCACATACTTTGTGAGGCCTACGTGTGCCTTGAAAATATTGTATGGTTTGTATAGTTATACATCATCTTCATTTGCAAAGCAACTGTAGAATTTTATCAAGATAAGAAGGGCTTAGTTTTCGAATTTTGGATGTTTTTAGCAATGCTTTTTGTGTTATGAAACGAATAGCTATATTTTGTCATTACTTTTTCACTTGCGAACTGAAAAAATTTGACTTAATTAGTCTAGCTTAATATAATATAATTTTATACGTTTATTGCATAAGAGAGACAGTACTGTGGCTTCTGTATTGCTCGCGGTGTGTGTTCTTTCAAATACGTAAAAATATTAAAGTATGTATAACCTAATAGAATGTATGTACGTAAAATATCTATATATCAGATTGCGTTTGGATATATTTACTTATGATGTCACTGTATACTGTTTGTGAGTATATTAATAGGCCTATACACACATATTTGTCAATGGTTACGAAAGAAATAGCTTTACGTATCGTGTAACAAAAGTGATGGGTTCAATCCTGGGTTTTGGTGTTTAAAGTAGTACGCTGTTACTTGTAGTGAAGCTCGAAGATAAGCGGAACGTGAAAAGTAGAAAATGGTATGCATATATGTTATGGAAACACTTTATCTAATTGATGTATCGAGACCAAAAAATAACTGTGAAACTAACTTGGGCATAGCGAAGTAACGCATTTTTTAGATGTACAAACTGCACAATAATTTGATCTATTTCTTTACACAGATACATATATGTTGTAAAATCTGGTATTTTGGATGTGAGTGAATAATTTTAATGCGTTGTTATATATGTGCAATATATGCTTATTAGAAATATAAATAAGCTCACATATTTGCGTAAAAGTAATAGAATGTGTAATATTTCCGTACCACAAAAAAATTATTTCCTTTCAAAACATACAGTTTGGTACCAACAGTAATGCCCGTATTTCTAGTCATATCTACTAACGGTTTTAATATTATGGAGTATAATTGTTAAAGCAAACTCCTTCATGAAACTAAAATCGGTATATATACAGAATAGGTGTTGGCCAAAGCATTTGTTTGTTTCTGTAAAAGCGATACATTTCCACAATGTTACTTGAGTATGTGAGAAATTTCTCTATCCATTCGTTACAATGGAAAAGTGTTCTTAAAAAATTTATTTGATTATTTTTATTCTTTAGGTAATACCTTGTATTTAAAGTCTGGGGTAGTCACAAGAACGTTTTACGAGCTCTGGGTGGCAAAACTTTGAAGTTAACAAAGAATCCGTGAAATTGTCGAGGAGGGGTAGTCACTGACTTTTCATGTATACAATTCCGAACTCTTTCACTAAAAACTGTGTAGTGGTGTCATGCAGCGTCACCATAAATCTAGGTGCCATTAATACACCTACAAGATGCAAACTTGAAAATAATAATAATAATTACACCACGGTTATCTTTGCTTGCGCATGAAAACTTAGTCCGAATCATTGATTCCAATCATTAGAGTTGTTTGACTCAATCGTCAGTTCATGAGCGGTTATCTACTGGCTGATACAATGACGTTTTACCGCCAGACCAGTGCAGTTCACTATGAATAATTATAAACAACTCTTGAATCAATGAATACATTCAACTAAATTGATGCAAGCGGATCAGTTTCAACAGATCTGCAGTCGAATTTGCGTATTTCGAGGAATTTTACTGTTACAATTTTAGAGTGTAAGGGGGCGACCCTTATGTCCGTAAATAAAGACTTTACCTAATAGATCAACGAAAAACTGCAAGGAAAAAAAAACGGAGCGAGGGCTGCAAATGTATCACCAACGCACTTTTGTTAGTGGAGTTTTGGACGGCCTGAACATTGTGTTGGACGTTTTATTACTCGACTTGAGTTCAGCAGTAAATTGCTGACATTTTCGCTGCATCACCAATTTATTAATTTAAATAGTTGTTTTAAAACTTTCGCACATGTTTTCATCTGCAAGCACTACATATTTTGGCACTGTATAAAACTGGATAGTGTAATTTTTTTTTTCTTTTCGTGAAAACGTAGACTGTGCGACTTATTATCCTTTATGAAAACTCACTTTGTGTGGGTTGTCAATCACGGCAAAAGAAATAGATCAGGTGATTTGGTTATACGTCAGATCAAGCCATATTGGTTCGTGGTCAGTATAAAAGAATAAAATTATCAACATACGTACACTTTCCACTCATGGGTATTCAGTTGATGGCTGGTGTCACTCGCGTGCACTGTCAAATGTAGATGTTCGTGCTTTTGTGTGCGTAATAAGCAATGTGATATTATAAGGCCATGGCTACTCTGTTAAGTGGATCATAAAAAGGACAGTGAAACAAAGCTTTGATCACTAACCAGGGGATTTAAATGTATAATACCGAACTTAGAAAACATGGTTTATTTTCTTATGCAGTGCCAAACATCATGTGTCTATTTGGTGGTATCACAGTATAATATGCGGTGGTATCACAGTATAATATGCCCTGTAATGTATTCAGTCTGTTACTATGTTTTAGTTCCTAAAGTATAAAATGTATATTTGTGTTAATTACTAACAGGATGTCTCAGCTAGTCTCTGCTCACCATTCAGTAATTGGGATTTACTGGAGTTCTTATGTGATCTGATTTGAACTTTGTTACCAAATCATGTGGAATCACTATAAACGACGCACTTGTGTGATTTGACTTCAATGTATACGCAATTGTGCAACTGTAAATATGTGTACAGTGTAAAATGTATTTACAAGGAGCGAAAAAACGCTGACAGTGTAGTTAAGTTCACCAAATAAAATGCGGTATGAACATATATTGGTGTTTTATTTACTATAGGTTGTAAGTAGTCGGGACACAAAAGAAAAAAGTGAACCTTTTAACATTTAGTTAAACTTCATTTTTCACAGAAAACGTGAGGGTAATGAACTAATTATTATTACCACCTTTATTCCATTTTTATCCTAATTTCCTTTGAAAAGTTACGCTTACGACTTGCGGAGATGTCTGGACACTTAGCCCCTCACCTTTTTTTGCCTATTTTCTTTTCCAATAACTTTTTAACCGCAGAACAAATCGCAATAAAATGTTATGTGAATACAAAGCTAATAACGGACATAGCGTTGTATCATTTCATAAAAACATAACTTATGTAATTATAAAAATACGCAACTGTACTAACTTCTCAGTGCCGATGCGTTGAATCAATTCAAAGAAAGTGTTATCATTCTATACGTGATGTATCAATCCTAATGTATACGTTTCTTTCAGCATGACATGCTTTTATTGGTCGCATATTAATATCAATCTCATTCTACTTTTTCCCACCAGATAATTTTGCGCTAGTTCTGCTCATTTGAAAGGTGGGAATGTCTGAAATATGTAAATGTGAGTACTTACTCGCATAAAGCATAATGTCTGCATAAACTTAGCAGCAAGTGATGCTATATTTAATAGACCTACCGTGGCACAGGTAAGAAACAACAACGCGACGTCTTGTATATTATGTCCGCCGCACGCGGTAGTTAAAATAATACTTTTATCGGCCTTTCATCTTACGAGAACTACTGACCTACAATATAATTTGCTCTGAGGGAGCTACGAAACTAAGTGAAGGAAAAGAAGATGAAAATTAATGCGTCGACACAAATAGTGCCAGTGGAATCACATTAATATTTCAAAACAAATACTAATAAGTATGGTAATGTTTCTAACATTGACAAAAAGCCACTTAAATCCGTTGGTTTGACGGTAAAGATGTCTGATAAAGAAAGCAAGACATACAGAGAGTACAAGGTAAAAAGATGGTTGTGGTGCCGGGGGGGGGGGGGGTTAACGAGGCCGCCGGCCGTACCTGTGACGTCATAGCGGACGCCACCACGGCACCACTCTCCCATCCCCTTGGCACCGAAAACCCATAAGCTTACTACTGGACTAAAATTATTTCTCCTTGTCAGATAACTGACCTAAGATCACCTTTTCCGAAGTTGTATGGTCTAAAGTCACAAAGCCTAAAATTACTTAGCCTAAAGTCACCTGACCTAGAATTATTTAGCCTAAAGCCATAAAGCCACTTGGTATAAAACGTTTAGCCTTAAGTCATTTGGCCCAAAATTATTTCGCCTAAAGTCACTTGGCCTAAAATTACCTAGCCTGCAGTCACTTAACATAAAATTATTTATCCTAAATTAATTTCGCCTAGAATAGTTTGGCCTAAATTCTGTTGGCCAAAAGATATTTGGCCTAGTCAATTACTCTAAAAATATTTGGCCTAATTTTAAGCCAAATATTTTTAGGCCAAACGTCAGATACCCGTAATCACTCTATAATGTTTTGGTAGACAGGGTTTACTAACCTGAAATATTTACAGGGCTGTAATTTTGAAAACCAAGTATGTGAGTCACACCAAGAAGTTTACATGGCCTACTATCACTACTTAGGTTAAAATTTTGGTGGGAATATGTTGACTGGTTACCGATATATGGCATATAATGCTGGTATCACGGTAGCGCCACAAACCCAACAGAATGGACGCGATACGACAGCAAAAAATAGTGTTATTGTGAACACTAACACACTAACCTCTTGTACGATAGCTATTACTGTTAAGATACATTTCCTTATTTTTATGTTTATTAAAAAAATTTGTTTCCACGCCCACTGATACTCCACAAATGAAAATTTGATCGTAAATACACGTAGGTATAAAAAGGTGTTGCTATGCTTATTATCATAAGGGACACTCGCGCAAAGTACTTGCACGCCACAAAGGTTGGGGTATAGATCCTCTTTACAATCCTGTCGTGCTGATGACACAGAAGTCTCGATGCTGACTGGCTGGACATGATTTTTCTCTTCGTCGCGCCTATCCTGCTTTAGTGATTCCAGCATAAGCCCAATATTATGATGAGATGCTATCTTCAAAAATGTACTAAATCCATTTTTCCAACATTCTGGGTTAAGGGTGGCTTATCATTTACTGTGGTTCTTTGTTCACGTGTGACTAACATTTACTTCTAAAGTGCATTAAACCCCATTAAAAAGACTTCCTAAATATGCATTTATTTCCGAAAAGTACTATATCCAGACAATAGCCTTAAACAAATAATTCTAGTTCGATACATACTAAATCCAACACAAGTAATGAAATTATATTTTCTGTTCCCTACTAAAGGTATCCATGAAAATTATACTAGTCATGCCAAATAAGTAGTATAAAAATGGGAAGTCTAGCGTATGGGGATCTAGGATAAGCGCCAGGTGCTGGCCGACGGCATCTTGAATTTCCCGTTTTCCTCCTTTTTTCTCTCAAAATTTCCCTTTTTTTCCGTTGAAATCGCCCATTCTTCGTTTAGAATTTCCCTTGCATGAAAATGAAACCAAAAAAATTACAGAAAATTTATATAATCCCGAAAAAACTCATAAAAATATATTTTTTTTGTTTTTAAATTATACAATAAATTATAAAAAAATATATTTTTAGATATACATGTAGGTGGTCAGGAATTCAATGGCCGATGGATCGACTAAATTCCCAACATGACGAGCCCTCGCCAGGTCCACCATCGTCCATCTCGTCAGCCATGTTAGATGTCGATGACCTTGACCTTAAACCTCGGCCTTGGATAATGCCAAAACTTTCTAAAAAGACTTACGACTCACGATTCACGACAGAATATTATAAAATTCCCAAAAAATCTTAAAAGTTCCTAAAAATTACAAAAAAACTTGTTAAAAAAATTATAAATAATAAAAATTATAAACATCCAAAATTTAGAAGAAATGTTATTAAACATTTATTTATAATACTTACATTTCTGGAGGTTCCCTGAGCACCACATCCAGGAGACGACTAAACCCCTCCAATGAATCACATTGAATTAACATCACGCTCCCATACCAGTGTTTCTCATTGGTTAATTAGTTGGAAGGCCTAACCTCCCCCCCCCCCCTGTATATTGCTCATCCTGACAAACGCAATCCACCCATAATATTCTTTTTTCTTCGTTTTTCATTTATTTACTTTTACATCACCTAGGTAACACTACTGAATTAATTATTGATTTCGATGCTCGAGGAGCTGTCGATTTAGCCACCATGCTGGTTGTTGTTGACCTTGGCTTTACATCAATGACATTGAACTCGAAAAATCGAGAAAAAAAAATCGGAGTCCGAACAATTGTTAATTAATAGCTCGTCGCATCAAGGGACCATACAGAATAACATGACTAATTAACGAATGACTGCATGGAAGGCCGACTCCACCCGAGACAAACTCAACACAAGACAAACCCCACCAAAATATATTCGGTGTCAACACTAAACACCTAACCTTATATATTACTGGGTTGCGTTCTCTGATACGTGTGGGTTTTACCATAGTGAAAAGAATAATACGTTAGTGACGTAACATTAATTTAAAGTTTTAAGAGGTATTCGACCTCTGCACTTTGAAAAATTCTCAGCAAAAGAGGCTTTGTTTAGACACATTATTTGGTTATAATGTACTGTATATTGCCATCATACCAAGTTAAGCTGAAATTTTTGACATGGTTTTATAGATAAAACACACTAAAATAAAATGTTGATACGCCTGCCTACATTTCGAAGTGCCTGATACACTTAAAAGGTATTAATTTACATGGTTTGTCGTAGTATTACCTACCTGTTTAGAGTTTTTTTTATAGAAATCTTTCAAATTGGCAGACAATAATGGTTGAAGTGGTTTACATAGTTTAGTAAATATAGTATATAAAGTTAAAATGGTTATATTGGCGCCAGTTTGAAAATGAGTACTTACTTGAATCACACAAAATGACAGGCCCTGCTGTAGTACCTACTACTACTTATTTGCAAAATTTGATGGCAATCGGTTTATTCTTTGCCGAAATATGACATGAATAGTTTATTTTTAATTTGGAGCTATCTTATAAAATGGTAGACCAAAAAAGGTTACATACTGCTATATTTGATGTTTGTAGTAGATAGTTCCGGCACATCAAACTTGGAAACTGGTAAAACTGAGAGGTAAGTACATCAAATCAACCTAACGTATTTGCATGACTGCAATTTTGAACATATGTGCCTTATGTACACAAAACGCATATTTGCATGTGGCCAACCATATAATTACATATATAAATTTTGGCTGAAATCGGTTGACCAAAATATGATGTAAAAGTTTTATTATTTCGTGTAGTGCTATCTTACAAAATGTCAGACCAATAGTAATTTTCGTACCTAATTTCAAATCTCACATTATGCACTCTCGACATACCATATATGGCATTAAAGCTAGATGATAGGAAGCGTAAAGACGTTTCAAAACCGTTATTTATATAAACATTTACCTAACCTCAACAGCTATCCATATTATTGACATAGTAATATTGGCAGAAAACCAATGTTCTACGGCAGTTACTGCACTGCTTTCATGAGCACTCTACTCATGAGGAAACTTAGGCGTGATCGTCAACAACATTCAAAATACTTAAATTTGTAAATAGAATGTACGGAATCTGTCACTGAAGATCTTCACTCAAGTAAAAAAAAAAAAAAAAAAAAAAAAAAAAAAAAAAAAAAAAAAAAAAAAAAAAAAAAAAAAAAAAAAAAACACGCAGCTATTAATGACTCGCTCTAAAATAGTTTTCAATATATGCGTATTATTTATAAACCTAGGTTCATTGTATTTTCCAATTAAAACTTGTTATGGTTTGAGGGGTAAACGAGTGCGAACAAAAAATTAATAGACATTGCTAATCCTGAGTAACCTCACCGAAGACAAATAAAAAATCAAAATCTTAACTACGTAACTATAGCTATATATGATCAATTCCATTAAGGTTTCTTCAACTCAGGTTTGGAAGATCAATGCTTTTAGTATGGCAACTAAGATTTTTTGCGGGTCTACAGGACTTGTTTATATTTTCTACGTTAAAAACTGTACAATATTGCAATAATCATAAATAAATTATAAAATAACTACGTAACTAAGTAACATATTTCTCTTTTATTATTCACGTCGCTTAAAATTGTAATTATAAGTGATCTCTTTGGAACACTTCGCACCTAGTGGCGGAAATTTTTCGCTATGTCAAACTGCCCCATAAAAAATTCCTTCTGCTCCTAACCCGAGTATAATTAACAGTTTACAATGTACACTAATCGCCAGAGGTAGACGTTGAAGATAATAATATCCAGTAAATTAAAATGGAAAACTTCATTCTGCAGCTTCCTGAATGCCGCAGAAATAAAATAAAAGATGTGAACGGAGGAAAAGGGTCTCAACTTCTAGAATGGTATAATGAGATAACAGGATTGGTATCTCGTTCATTTTTAACTGCTTGCAAACGTCAGCTTATTACTGTCCGTGTTCTCGTCGGCAGGCTGTTCAAGATAGAATCTACAGCCCCGGTTTGAGTCATGTCGCTTTACACTGAAAATAATAGTTGCGTCACGCCCATTTGTAATTATTCTTTTTTATAATCCTTTTTATACTACAAGCAGGATATTGTTAACGACGTAATCACTTCGCTAAGCTCGTTTCACGTCACTTGATTCATTGAGGGTACAGTTTTTCATTACACCAGAAGTTCTGAAAGGACTCATTACCCACTTTCCTGTATAACGTGTGTAGGTACATTCTCTACCATCTCTACGCAAAACTTGTACAACTGCATCTCCAGATTTACCCATTTGTAATAACTTGAAGATTTCCCATGTCATCGGCAGTTTAGATGCTGGAACAATGTATATTTATGCATTAATTTGTATCTTGTGCGTGCTAGATTTGTTTCTAGGTTTCAGTTGACGGTAGTGAGGATTGTATAGCTTATCTTGAATAGCATTAATTCCTTATTTATTTGATTTTGTAAGGCTGCTGTAGTCATCGTATTGGGATGAATACAGACTGTTATTCAGAGTAGGCTACATTACCAAGTCAACGAATCAACTTAACAATTCTCATCAGTTTAAAGCATTTGACTGTAAGGCACATGGAATATTGCACAGAAATATGACATGTTACGAGATCTTACAGTATTGTATACAGAAAACTTAAAACCTGGTACAAAATCCTGTAAATTGCTATTAAGGCAAAAAAAAATCCAAAACTTCAACACGGATGTATTTTATTTAAATTTTACTGCGTACTTGAGCATTTTAAAAGTATGAGTGCAGAAAGACACTTACTTTTGAAATATATTACGGGACTAATTCATTCTGTACTGCGAGCATCTTTTAAAATAAATATGTTGTTAGCATTTCTAGAAACACCCTTGACTATTAATGAGTTTCTTGATCTAAATTTAACTATTTCTTGGGTAAATATATACTTGCAATTATTATTGTGCTAGAAAGTATTTTCAACTTACACATGCGTGTTTAGTTAAAATGGCTATATATGAAATATTACGTCCAAGTAATAAAAGTATGCATTTGTTGCAAGCCAGTTTACGGCACGAGAATGTCTGGGTTCAAGTCCCAGATAAGGCACATGTGTTTTTTGTAACTGTCTCATTATTATTGCTCATGTTTCTCGTTCCATCTCTAATGACATCTCTGTCAACAAGTCATGAAGGCTAAACTACAATCTATAATTTTAAGGACTTCATAAAGAATGTTGTCATCAATGTCGAGAAAGTAGGTCTATTAGTTATATTTGTAACTTCGTGTTCAATATAGTTTCCGAACCTAATAGGACCTCATAATACAACGTAGGATAATAGGTACGTGTGTGTTTTTACAGTTTAATATAACCAAAACCAACATGTAGTAGTGCACCAAATAAGCGTTTTTGCAGTTTAAACTAACGTACCTATGATAGTGGTTGAACAAGGGAACCTTTCCAACACACATATGATCAATAGTCACGTGCCCCTCTGTCTGCGGATGCTTTTCGAAAGAGCAGTCGCCGTGGTAATTTTTTTTTTGGTGGTTGGATTTATGATAAATAGTAACTGTACAGAATTTTGAGACGTGTGGTCTTTTGAACCAACACACTCTGCAATCCAACAAAATAACATTTTTAAAAATTATGGATTTTCTTACAAAATTTCACCTTTTGATTTTACTTTTATCTTCTGTAGTTATTGACATTTTCAGGGAAATATGTGTACTATAAAATAATTCACTGTAGTAGCAATAGAAGCACAGAAACATTTTTAATTTAATTTATGGAGGTTAAGAAATAAATAATTTGCCAAATTTAGAATATCTCGGTTAACCAATAGTAACAGTATTGCACTCGTTACACATAATACGACGGAAATACCTCAAACGTTGCGCGTGTCGCAATGGCTGAAAAATGTAGTCATCAGTTTACACATTTATCTCAGACACAGATGATTCAATATGCGACTAGATTGATATTTGATTATGTTTCGAAATAATAATTTTTTTCTGAGTTTTGGTTTTTACCAAGTTTACATTGATCATAGACACTAACGAAAACATCATTTATCCAAGAAAATGTGTTGTCTGAATCAAAATTCTATAAACAGCAGGTAAATGCATACAGAAACTCGTCGTCGGAACTAATAGGAAATTTTACCCACCAAATGTGCTAAAAAAAAAAAGTATAAAATAAGCAGACATAATAACTGAGTAGCGCTGCCAAAATACTGTTTAACGTATTTTACTCCATAACAATGGCTAACAAAGCAATTATTTTAATATAATTTCCAGTTCTTTAGAAGATACTTGATACAACAATTTTGTGTCTGCTATGTTACAGTTCACTGAAGTATACAAATTGATTTACCTAGTAAAGTGAAAACGTACAGCTACTTTTATGTGACCTAGATCTCTGGAGAAAGCTTTTAAGACTTGAGGTAAGGTAACGTGGGACTATTAGTTCTACGCTCAAAGAAGCTTCTACCCCCCGAGCTAAGGAATTGCCCACTCCAAAGAAGGGCATTTCCCTCCGGGCAGTTCGTTGGTTTTCTCGTGATGGCTTCACCTGTCATCATGCCCAGAGCGTTATTCGCTGCTCTAATTCGATCTGATTGCTGTGCTCTTCTACTTCCCGTTCTTGGTATGCATCGCATCCTTTCGTCTGTCGCGTGAGGGGATCTCCGAAGGCCTTCCACCTAGTGATTTCTTTTTCATTACCTCCCAGCACTTGTTACTGGCAAAATGGATCAAATTATCCCAGAGAATCTATAAAATACTGTCCATGTTTCAAGCTCTTCGGTGGTCATGATAGCAAGGTGTCGAGCTCATCTGGCGATGATTCTGGTGCCGGCGATGGTTCGCATTCATCCAGGACGTAACTCAGCTTCTGATATACAAGATACCAGGTGTATCAGAGCTTACTACAGTCTCAATACAACCCGCCAAAGACGAAAAAATTCTTATTTTGCTCGGCGATGAATAATTGACATCTTGGTTGCCTTCTGCGAATGTCGTGTTCGAGGCCATCGACACCAGAGAAGATACTGGCCTGTCTTCTCCCGTTCCTCTCTGGCTTGCAAATTCTTCCCTCCTCATCAGAGGAGCTTTCTTTTATTCGTCCAGCACGGCGTGCAGCACATTTCGGAGTAGTGGCTTTTCCTAAAAATGTGAAACGACAACTTTGAGGAATGAAGCGAGAAAGTTTTCAAATAAGGGTAAAATTTTGCCTTTAAAAATACAAATTATTAACTGCTTATAGGAATTTTCGTGACTGAAATATTATGAACACATTGCGAAAAGTCGCGAAAAATTACAAAAATGTAAGCAGCCATTGAGTAAGAAATAACATACCTAATACAAAAAAACAAATTTTTTATGTGTGACCCTAGAAGTTCTATTTCCGCAAAAATGGCAGAGCATATCCACTCCCTGGTATGGCGATCAACTGACGTCTGAACCCCCACCTCTACTGTTCATTGGCATTATAGCCGATCAATTTTACCACCATCAAAGCGAATGATTGACTTTATGTAGCACATATACCCCCTTCCACCTCCCATTCGCAACATCATAACTCTCGTTGCTCCACTTACCTCGCCATTTACTTACCAAAGCTCAGCCATTCAACCGACTCTCCCCACTCCCAATACACCCACAATAACTCGCAATAGCTCGTCTCCTCACCATCCACCCTCGCCATCAACCAACCACAAGATTCTCCATCCCTCTCTCTTTCTCTAAACAAAACCTCATTTAGCGATCATTTGCGGAGCAGTATGCGTCCTTCGCGGAGCATGATTTCCAGCTATGCAAAGAACTTGTCTGGAAAAAACTGTTGATTGTAACTGCATGGTAATGTGGTCAAGGAAATAGATAAAATGTCTGGTTGAATGGATGCATAAAAATGCTTAAATATCACTGATTAAATATGTTAGTAAGTTTATATATAGAGCAGTAGCTAGGCAAAGTAGATACACAAGTTGCTACTGTAGAAAGATCATCACTTTTTTCATGAATATGATGCAAGCCAGTGACTGTAAGAAGTATACTAAAGAGCTTACCTCTATGGGTGTGACTTCTCCTGCTGTTGGAAAATTACATGTAAAAAGTGTTGCTACTGTGAAAAGATCTTCAGCAAAAGCTGCTATTCACGGCGACATGAGAGAACCACCTGTACGAAGAGTCCTGTTAGCGTAATGAAGCATTACGAAATTGGTACCATGCAGTTTATGCTAGGCGATACATTGAAGGAACACATCGAGATTGCACGGGTTCGTCTACTGGGAGCCAGCAAGTGATGTTCCCAATACTCCATGCTGCATCGGTGGATACTGATTCGTCAGGCGATAATGATGATAAAGTTAATGCTAAAGACGGAATGAGTGCAGTAGAGTCGGTTTGTGTGTAATGTACACTTGCAAGACTTTCGCATGAAGTTGACGATCTTCAAAATAAACAGCCTATGGCTCTACTGATGATGATCATGCGACTACTACTAATAAATAAACTTGATATTGAGGATGAAGGTGAAGGCGATCATGAAGATAGTATTGATGATAATGACTATGAATGCAGTGTTGATGAAGTATCTGATCAGAAGGATGATGAATCTCTTGATGTTCCTACACATTTCACCAACGAGTTTCCTTCAACAAGTGGTGTGAAGGCAGAGGGCGTCATAAACGCTCGTTCATTTGCTGAAACAAGAGAAATAATGTTACCAAAGAACCGAATGAACTTGTTAATACACTCAGACAATTGGTCGCTTTGCAACAAAATGGGGATTTCTCGCCCATTAAAGAGACATTTTCTATCATTAATGAACTGAAGGATCGGTGTAATATCAGATGAGACTGTTGGCTACTATCCATGATCTGCAAACGTCTGACAAATGTAAAGATTAAATATATGAAATAATTAGAAAGATAGAATGAATACTATACATTATACATAAAATATAATATACAGCGGGAGGCATTTAAACACAGACCACTTTAATAAATCTCCCACGTGTAAAGATAGAAGAAAACGGTTCAGAGAAACGTTGTTTGGGGTGAAAGGGGCCATAATGTGTAGTTAACAGTTTGGTGTTACTTCGAGGGGT
Organism: Dryococelus australis; assembly: GCA_029891345.1. Classification (NCBI taxonomy): domain Eukaryota; kingdom Metazoa; phylum Arthropoda; class Insecta; order Phasmatodea; family Phasmatidae; genus Dryococelus; species Dryococelus australis. Next base: position 285,511,517 of record CM056993.1, read on the forward strand.
GAAGGAGTATTGGGGGTCAACGTTGATATTGTAAATGGGATGGCATACTTTATTGCACACCTCTGAACAGCTGTTCGCAAGATGAATGCAAACATGTGCCACACGTACTAGAAATGTGAACATTAAACCACATCGTCCCATTTAACATACCGCAGTTCACTCCCACATTTACGTCACCCCTCGGCGTACTATTTACTAACTTAACATTATGGCCCCTTTCCCCCAAACAACGTTTGTCTGAAACATTTTCCTCTGTCGTTAAAAGTGGCCGATTTATTAAGGTGGTCTGTTTAAAATGCCTCACCTGGTATAATATACCTTTCCCATTTAGGCAATCTTAATTTCGGTTTTCCTGTGGTTTTCCACATTTACTCCAGACGAATGCTGGGATGATTCCTTACCACAGAGGATAGCCGAGTACTTCTCATTTCGTGCTTCTCTGAGCAAATCGCCCCATCTCTAATTACATAATAATGTGAGTTCAATTTCTTATTCAGACCGTTCGGCTTCTCTGAAAGACTTATTAATTCAGTGGTGCGTACAATCGATTTCGAGAGTCTGTTTTAGACAAAATTTACGCGAGTGTGTGTAGGAGGAGGGGCCATGGCAGGATGTGTAGTAGTATGCCTTACTCGGGTCGATTAAAATATTGGCTGAGAACGAATGAACTGGGGAATATTTTTGAGGAATGTTTCGCAACTGGTTATTTGGTCTGGTCATTCGTATAAGTCGACTTTTTCGAAATTGGTTGGCATCGACTGCTGGATAGCTGGGTGGTATGGTGGGTTGGTCTTGACCACTGTTCTAGCTTTTTTTGCAGGAATTGATTTTGGAAAGAGCCAGTCTTGTGTAGGGTTGCGCCTCTTTAAGAACCGGTCAGGGTTTCGTTTAGGGAAAGAGAGAGGGGTGGAGAATCGTGTGGTTGGTTGTAGAGAGGGTAGATGACGAGGGGACGAGCTATTGCGAGTTATTTGGGTGGATTGGGAAGGGGAGTTGGTTGAATGGATGGTGATATGCGTAAATATTGATGTTGGCTGAGTGATGGTAAGTAAACGGCGAGGGAAGCGGATCGTCTAGAGGTGTGTTGTTGTGCAGGGGTGGTGGGAGGGGGTACATGTGCTACATAAAGTCAATAATTCGCTTTGGAGTCGTAAGATTGATCGGCTATATAGCCAATGGTATATGGAAGTGGAGGTTCAAACTTCTGCTGATCGTCGTACCAGGGAGTGGCTATGCTCTGCCATCGTTATGAGAATAGAAAATTTAGGTTCACGCACATCCAACTTGGTTTTTCGTATTAGGTGTGTAATTTCTGGGCAATGATTTTTTATTTTATTTTTGTAATTTATTGGGAGTTTTTCTTGATTTTTCGAGTTCAAGGTAATTTGGGTTAATTTTATGCTCGCCAACGTTCAACATGTTGGTCGCAGTCAGTAACGTATTATTTTAGAGGTTTCACCGATGTTTATTCGGATTTAAACATTTTTCTCAATTTTTTTGAGTTTAAGGTCTAAGGGATCATGGTTAAGGTCATGCAACATTCAACGTGGTAGTCGGAGTAAGTAACGTTATATGTTCGTCGATTTCTATGAATTTTTTCGAATTTTTACAATTTTTTATAAATTTTATGTTTTCTAGTTCAAGGCCATTGGCATCCAACATGAGTGTCGGAGTTAGTGATGTAATATGTTCCTACACTTTTATTATTTTCTTTCGGTGTTATGCAATTTTTCTCGATTTTTTATGTTTGGGTGTGTGGGGGTGGAGAGGGGGTGATTTGAGTGTAGTGGGATGAGTGTGAGGTTAATGCTGTATGTTCCTCGATTTTTAGATTTTTTTTCGATGTTTTGCGATTTTTTTCGCTTTTTTATAATTAGGTGAGGTTTGTAAGGGGAAGGGGTGAGGTGAGGATGGAGAGATGAGAGTTAGGTATATATTATATGTTTCAATGTTGGGACACGGAGACTGGTTTTGCGCAGCAAGTGAGATCGGTCTACCTCATATTTAGTCTATGCTCAGAATATTAACATTTTGAATGGGCTGTAGAAAGTCAAAAATGTTTGAACTAGGGAAATCGAACTGTCAGTTTGTGGGTACGTTTGCCTTCAACGTGCCGTTATAGAGTTGTTATCCACACACTAAAATTTTTTTTGTAATTTTGCAAGAAAAATCCTTGGAAACCCAGTTACCAAGGAAATCCTTTACAAATGGTAGCCTTATATTATAACTGATATTATTGATAAGTTTAAATAAAATTACTTGTTTTTTCTTCTATAAACCAAATGTAATGAATTAGTAACAGAGAGCATCTAAAAAAAAATATATATTGAAAATATAATTTACAAAAAAATAACTTCCCTCGCCAGCACGGGGACTATAACTCACACCCCTTGCATTGCTATCCAGCACCTTTATGCACAAGACCAACTTGACTTACACTATTAACGCACATTTTTACTGAAAATATATGGGCAAGTACATACAAAATAACATTTATGTTATACAGTTAAGAAGAATAGGTACTTTTTGCACCCATAGTTTTTGCACAAACAGGTTTATACGGTTTTACGTTGTTGAGTGTTTGCCATTTTGCTGAAGCTCATGGATACGGCTCGGTATAGTACAAACATTTCCTAAGATCTGTTATAAACACGGATCTTGCAGTTTTACAAGAAAAATCTTTGTATCGTTACAAGAATTTGTAAAATTTAAAAAAAAAAATTTCTCAATAAAAATTACAAAATTTTTCAAGAGTGCACCCTTCCTTTGCATCCTCTGTCTATCTCAACTTGGAAACTTGGCTCATCGGCACACAATTTTTATAACGAGCGGCGCACTGACCTTTCTGTAGTTGCGTCTAACATACCCGCCATGCGCTCGCCTCATTTCGATACGCTTATCCCGCATTATGTCCCAGTGCAACAAAATTACCCGTATATAATGATGTTCCAACGTATTACACGGAACCTTGTAACAAGTTCTACGAACACCTGCAGATAACACTGCACATGGCTCGTGCTTTAACGGGTAGGTATTACTCGGGGTTATATCAGCCTCGTACAATGGAAACATGTATTACTGTTGAGTACGTGTTGAATGCGAACAAAGTTTATTTCCTTAAAATAAAGTATGTTAGAGGTTACCAAAATTAAGTAAAATTTTTTAGTAAATAGGGTAGGTTTTATGTAAAATATGAGTCACTGACAAAATTTGAACTTCACAAAGGTCGTTTCTTGATACGTGTAACATCAAATGACATTGCCTTTTTAAGAATAATTACTTCATCTTCTTTGATTCTTCAAACACCAAAGCCCGCCGCGTTGAACACTGAGAACGTAAAAATAATCATTAAAATTACAAGTACAGAGACAAGGAGGCAAATTATATACAAGATGTTTGGAAGCTACCTGTCGGAACTTAAACCGCAGTATCTGTTAGTGAACAGCAACAAGAATCTATAGTCCCAAAATGTTCGGAAAGGCCTTTTGGTATGTTTAAATTGAAGTTGAAACTCGGCAAAAGACGCCGGGTGTCCGCAGCCGTATGTAGCTGCGTGCACAACAAGTTGCATAACACGAAGGCGAACTGGTCCACGGGCAGTGCGGCACGCGACACTTTGCGCCGCGTGTTGGCCGAGTGGGTTGCCACTGCCCCACACACAGGCGCCACCGCAGTGGCCAGTGCCATCATTGTGGCCTATGTACAGGCGCTGGCCGCATGTCACGCCACCGCCGTTCGCCTTCGTGTCCTGCAATTTGTGCATGCTAGTACCTATGACTGTGGACACCCTGCGTCGTACACCGAAATTCAACTTCAATTTAAACATATTATATGACCTTTCCGAACATTTTGTGACTAGAGTATCTTGTTTCTGTTCGTCCAAAGATGCTGTGGTTTAAATGTTGACAGGTAGTTTCCGAACATCTTGTATAGTACATCAGTGACGTATTTTTATGACATGTAGCCGTAGGTTGCTGAAGTTATTCATTAACATCGTTAACAAGCGTGGACTATATGACATTAACCGTAATTGCATTGAAACTTCCTTCAAGTGACTTCAATTTAGATGTTACAGCTGAGGCGGAAAATCGTTTAATGGTTGGCGACGCTTCGTTTGCCAACCCTGAGATTAAATGGATCTGCTTTCTAACTTTTTAAATAGATATATGTAACTTTACTAACGCAAACTAACACGATAATTCAGTCGCAGTTTGTTAAGGTTAATTAAATGGTATGATGTGCTGTCTGCTGGACCTCTGTTGATAGGATAAAATGGCAGCAATATAAAGTTGTCTTTCGAAACTCTACCCCTATTAATCTGTGATCACCTGTCTTCACATACTTTCTGTTGGTTAGCAATGCAATACTAACTTTTTTTTTGTTATTGAAAAAAAAATCATATACCTATGAATAGTTTGCATCTATTAGTAGACATATAACAAAATATTATATTTCTGTGATGTTATGAGTTTTTAAATACTTTTACAAGTGTTTGGAATTAAATATTTCTGTGTGCGAACTGGATGATTACTCTGTAGTTTCCTCAACACGATTTATAGTATTATTGGCTAAGTTCGCAACTGAATTGCCGTGAATGCGATACGCAGCGCAGTAGAGGGAAGCTACACACGTTAATTCTTGACGCGCATTTTGCTGCATTGTGATACTCGAATTCGAACCATGAACACTATATACGCTGTGGAGAGCGGTGTTTTTCATATTATGTTGCAAATAAAAAAAAGTTTAGTCTTTCTTAATTTCCCTTTGTGTTTTTGGTGAGTCGGAAATAAGGCTTAGATTTTTCCTAAATTATTTCCTCGATATCCTGAATTCCTATCGGAAATAGCCACACAGATTAGGATATTTCTTGAAAAAAAAAAATGTATTTACCTCAAAAAACAGATATTTTATTAGGGAAACGAGTTCGTCCGTTTCTCTCTTCCTCATGTTTCTCATTCATTGTTCTGCCTCTCAAGTATCTTTAAAAATTTCGATGTAGTCTTTAACAACAAAGTTATTTAAAAAACGGCTTTGTCCCTCAGATGCTCAGACTGCAGGCCTTGTGGCAGCGCTTCATGATGCGCAGCAACCCATACACTTAGAAACCAGCACCGTCATCTGAACGTGTAGATATATTACAGGTAGACTGCATACGCCAGCTCTCCGTGCTACTGACATTAGACTGTTATTGTGCCACTAACACTATAGTCAATATACGGTTATTTCCTACTTTTCTGAATCCCTCCTAAAGCTATATTTCCAGGATAGACCTCCGCCTCATGCAAACATAACTTAAACCAGGCTAGAAAATTACACCAAAGGGACAAAGCCCCACATTCGTGCGCATTCAGTGTAATAATAGTTTACATAGGAATTATTTCTTACTAGACATTACCAAAACACTTTTTTTCTCGCTGTTTTATTCATATTGTTACATGCGGACGCCTGCAGGGCGTATCTGAGTTCGTGAGGGATGGAGGTCTTATTCAAAAAATAAAAGAAACTAAACTTTATTTCTAATTTATTCACTCCGCTATCATTTACAACATTAAACTATCTGTCTCCACTTTTACTTTTTCTATTTAACAGTGAGCGCAAAATTTAATATATATTTCCACTCTAATTAACGTCCTTCTTAATTGTATCTGATGGTTACAGTCAACTAACTCATACGCATTATTAACACATGTTCAGTAAATTTTTTGCCATAATTTATAAAGTCATTCATTCACATATCCATTTCAATAGTCCCGCCTTCCAGAAGCATCCTTTACTGTTTGATACTCTCAGTCGCAAATTTCCCTTCCGCTGGTCACTTCTCTCGCCGCTCGTTCTTCTATCGCTCGGAACTCAGCCACTCATTCACTTGAGTCCCTTTCTACACCATTCAACGTAGGACAACGCAAGGACTCTTTTCCCAAAAAACAACACGAACAAGAGTTGTACCAACAGCAGAGAAATTCCCTTAAGGGAGAAAATGTTATCGACTTTACTAACAACACAGACAACACATGAATTCTTAGAGACATTTTTGTATTTGAGACAAATCATGCAAAACTACATAATTTTATATGCATTAGAAAACACCATATACATATTAAAGTTTTATAAAAACTTCTACCATACATGCAATTTTTACTACCATATAAGATATGACTGGATTATTTTACACAATCATATAATCATCTAAAATGACCCAAAACCTGAAGGCTTTCTGATATTACAGTCAGGACTCGAAATTAGAATGATATCCTTCTCCTTACATTCTGGAATTTTTTGCAGGCTGATAAAACATTTTGCATAAAATAAACAGCCTCCTAAAAGTTATAGTGTCTGGAATAATCCTGCCCTAGTATTATTTAATTTACACAGTGAATACATTTGGTAACATTTGGTAAAGCTAAAACTTTTATTCTTTAAAATATTCATAAAATACATTGTTATTAAAGAGCCACATTTTCACATTTAATTTCTGTTAAAACAGGGAATAATGTCACTTTACTGATAGTGAACACTTGTACTGTAATACTGGCGTTACCATGTGGTATCATTCGTCTCAAATTTTGGCTAGGCAGCATTTTAGCATTTTCTCAAATTTCACTTTACGTAACATCGCATGACAAGGCGTAAACTTCAATGAAAATATTACAAACTGCCTTGTTATCTAAAAACTACTTTTCAGAATTTTGCTCATTCTTTTGAAACTACCACAGAATTCCAGTCATTTGAACTACTAGACAACAAGTCTACAACAATCTGGTTTTCAAAACCTATCTCTACTGGTTCTGGCCAAAAGGGCCCTAATACTGAAAAGTTATTACTTATATAACATTGCACCTCTGGTCACATCCCTAACGGCCGAGTGTCGGACGACCAGTCGACCGAGGGGTCTATTTATATCAGAAAAATACAGGGAAAGAACATCCCACAACAATCTTTATTTGTACAGCATATTCTCGAATAACGAGTATTTCCGATACAGGTGGAGCAATCTTTATCGTTCAAACCTCGCGGGGTACACGAATGCAAGCGTCCGCTACTTCAGCGCCCCTACCAGCGGAGCTTGTAACCAATACCCAACAGCGTACGGTGGCCATTTAGTATGACTTGAGACTCATGTCCGTACAGCCGCGTTGACGGGCTTCAGCGATATCATCTGACCACCACATACTCGTTATCGTTCGCCGAAAACACACGTCGTTTTCAACATAAGGTAAGAAGCACTCAACCAGTTTTTAATTATTCATAAGTCTGTGTATTAGGGTTATTGCAGAAATAATCGCTAATAGTTTTTTGCATCGCAATACGTAGGCGGCCGAGCAGAGCGGGTACAAGCAGTCAGCTAGGGCCGCGACCTGGTGCTTTTCCACAGGTAATGAGACAGCGTGTCTCACACTCATCAACTCCAACTCCACTGTCTGCCCAGAGGCCTGTCGCAGTATTTATAATGTTGGCCTGGACATCTCGAAGGCTCAATGCACCCCGAGTTATTCTAAGAAAACGAGGTCAGTAATACAGAGCATTCGTCAGACAAACGTCAGAAATCAATACAACTAGAGTCAGCAACACGCGCTGCTAAGGAGATTATCGTATCCGCTGGCTTTGGAACTGATATGCCATTCACTCGCCTCCCATTTAAAACATTGCACTGACATGCTGCCCCGTTATCACCACTACTCTGTCCTCTTCCGCCCGCTCGCACGGGGCTGGTCAAGGTCAGCAGCGCAGGCCAGCGACACAATTTAACAAAAATAAAGTACTTTTATATTATGTCATGTTAACACAAGTATAATACGCTTGTGATACATAGTAAAATTTGCAAATAACCAAACACGTCAAACATGGGGTGATTTTTGAAAGGTATGGTCCAAAAAATGTGAAGAAAGTGCGAATAGGCTATATAAAATAATCATACATTGAGTTCGAAGTTACAGTACTATATACGCGAATCCTTGTTTAAAAATTTGTAGTATTCTACATCCAAGATTAAATGCCAGTAGAATATAAAATCATGGATGTAAAGGTAAGCGAAATGTAAAGAAATGTCCACATTACTGTTTGACCAAGTGACTTTGAAAGTTAAGACGGGCGTGAGCCTGTTCATGTTGGCGACATGCGCAGGCCACGAAAATCAAATTACATGTAAACAAATACACGGCTATGTGACTTCCACGTGTTCAAATACCAAATGCTTTGTTCGCGTTTTTAACAGTCCGAACAATGCAAGCATTAATTCAACAAATGTGGTTGTTATGATTTTTAACGGTTTCTACATTGTTACAGAGGGTTTTTTTTATTTTGGATGTATTGCCAATCAATAAAATATTTGTATAGTTTAAGATATCATTCATTGATCATATTTGACGTAAATAAGAGACGGTTGCTCTCTTCTTAACATTACTGAAACTTGGAGGGGAAGGAAGGGAGAGGTTGTTGTGTGAATATATATTTATGTATACCTCATTGTTGTCTTATGTTCATTCATATTTCAGACATGAACAATATTTGTGTCTCAAAACGCTTTTTTTTTCTATTTCATGTACTGGTTTTTATTTTGATAATTACAAACCAGAAGTTGAGTAAATTTCTTGGACTGGATATGTTATCTTGACACATTCACTACATGTGTTGTCATATATCTCTTATACTTCAATGCTGTGTTTTGTTTTTCAACATATTTGTTTAACCAAAAAAAAATACTTTATTTAAGTCGCTACCAACATTACTTTTTTTTTCATAGTTCCCCACTGTTTATCATTTATACTGACAATTAAATAAATTTATATAAACACTGCAAATAAATTATTATTTTGACCAAAAAATTAAGTTATTTTAAGTTACACTGAATATCAATATATATATATATATATATAATACAATTGATTTTAAGAAACAACTATACAAGTTAAACTTGGAGTGATTTTTCAAAGGTTTGTTTGAAAATGTGTAAAGAAACTAATGGCGTATACTTAGTTTGTGGTGTGTGTATTGGGGGGGGGGGGGATGAGGGTTAATGTGTGTGTGTGCGCGCGCGTATGGGTGGGTACGCGTGCCCACGCAAGCCTTGCGGCCTACAGAACTGTGGCATTCCTCAGTTCTCTTCCTTACACACGGCTTTACGTGCCGCGTTGCATGCCACGCTGCAAGAGTCCATGTGTTTGATGACATTTAAGGACACCCCACGCTGACACTTCCCATCATCGAAAACATATTTCTTTACCCCTTACAATTTCAATTCCTCTAGAGTCGCCGAATGCAAAATTACATGAATACACAACTCACGGCTCGATATGCAAACACACCGGTACACGCAGTGTATACTTTACTCTGTTAACTTGTGTAGTCTTTTTAATTCATAAGATGTTTAATGCAGATTTATATATATATATATATATATATATATATATATATATATATATATATATATATATGCTGTTCGCGGTAAAGTGGGCACTTTTTGAAGCTGTTTCATCAGACATAATAACCAATAAATACATTTCCTTGTGGTCTCGGACTTTTGGTTTTGGGTATGATGAATGTATACACTGCGTTTATTACTCACATGGCAGGATTTATATTAACAAGTGGTAGAAGGATATAAATTGGTTGGGAGAACGATATTAAAGTGTGACAAGCCTCCGAGCCGAGGAGTTGATGAGCGAATGAGTGGCTGAGTTCCGAGCGATAGAATAAGAGCAGCGACCAGTGCAAAGGAAATGTGCAACTGCGAGTATCAAGCAGTAAAGAGTACGGTTGGCAGGCTGGACTATTGGACTATAAGCGTGAATAAAAGACATTACATATGGCGACAACAGATAGAGTGAACACGTGTTAATGATGAGTATGAGTTAATTGACTGTAAAGAAAAAGGGACAGTTAAGAAGACCTTCAGTTAGAGTTTAAAGAGACATTAAATATTGCACTTACTGTTAAATAAAAATAGTATTAGTGGAGACCGATAATTTAATACTGTAAATAATAGACGGGTGAATAAACTGGAAATCAAATTTAGTTCTTTTTTATGTCATCCATCCCTCACGAACTCATATACGCCCTCAGGCGTCCTGTGTATCAATAATATGTTATATTATAACATTTTTCGAATAACCATTGCCACTATGGCACTTTTTTGTTTTAATTCATATTGATAATTACATTGATATTATATCTCATAAACGGCATGTTAGAGGAGCGGAATTCTCATATAATCAATAAGGAAGCATAAAATGCTTGTGATATGTGATTTAGTTAGGTAACAACAAAACATGTCATAAATGGAGTAATTTTTCAGAGATTATATTTAGGAAATGTGGATATACCACAAACAGACTGTACTGTAGATGTTTTTAGTAAAAATAGTGCACCAGTCACCAAAACGTCCTCATATCAGTTCATCCCTAGTGACTTTCAGTGGTTACTGCACACCGAATAATTTAAAGTAAATAACTTTGCCATGAAAATCACAAAGTAATAGTAAAAAATTAAGTTTCAAATTTAGATCATTTTTGTCCATTGCTTATTAACGTCACCGCTTCATATTTGAAAACTAATCGTGTGAAAGGTTACCTACTAAACTAAAATGATGCCTAAAATACACGTGCTTCCATGGCTAAACACGTATTCTAACCCAGAACCTTGCCGTGAAACGACGCCGTAACAAACTCGGTCGTATATTTTTTATGTTAAAAATGTTTCCGAAACACTATCATATTTTATTCAAGCACCGAATCGAAGACGGCGTAGAAACCATGGAAATTTTACTGCGGTATCGGATTCTTTGTCTAAAATATGTGAGCGATGACCTGTTTTCTCAAGAAGTAAGAACGTAATCGGAAGCTACAGAGCTCCTTCCTGGAAGCAGGAATAGTCGGAAACTCGCTGCATTAACAAGTGTTTCTAATTCACGGGATACTTGCTCTTGCAAAAACATTTCTTGGGACGCGCAGGCGATAGTGTTGCCCGCCAGAAGGCTGCCCCGGCGAGAACTCGTTTATCAAAAACCGTTGACGCTGCGCCGCTTCAGATAAGAGGCTAGGAGCGCCAATTTATTGTTGCCTGTTGCGAGGGGGGAGGGGTGTTCCCGTGGTGCGGAAGTGGGCGAGGGGGGCGGGAAATCGTATCACCCCCATCGGCAGTTAATTTCGGGTTCCGCATCGCCTCTGCTCCGTGTTCTTTGCATCCTCCCCTCCTACTTCGTCATGCTTTGCAAACTCTGCCATCGGAATGTGCGCCTCGCCTCGCCACGGAGTAGCTAAAGCTGTGTTCACACGATGCAAAACGGATATCGTACGAAGCTTCGCATGTGCGAGTGAATAGGTTTGGGCGGCTATTAAAAAAGTGGTCTTCAGAGCCGATGAGGGTGAAGCGAGATGAGTATGGAACATCGCCGGAATGCAAGGACGGGGAAAACGGGATATCCCCGAGAAAAAACCCCGACCAGAAGCATTATCCAGCACGATTCCCACGTGGAAAAATCCGGCGGCGACCCCGCCGGGAATCGAGCCTGGCTCGTCATGGTGGGAGGCGAGCGCTCTACCCACAGTGCCACTGCGGCCCCATTACCTCGCATGAGAAATATAATGCGAGAATATCAGGAAAAGACCATGAGAAACGAATCCACAGATAAACTAGCTTGAGAAAAGTTGATTCCCTCAAAATATCTGAAATAGTTGTGATTGTAATAATTATATCTTATGAGTATACGTCGTATCAAAGTAGTGACTATAGTATATTCGCGGTACCTTCAAAGATTTCGATTGAAACGTTTAAAAAATAGCGTGTTGGGTTATTTCCTAAATGTGCCATGTATCACAAGCGGTTTACACTTGTGTGAACTAAAAAGTACCTTGGTTGGTTCGAACTTTTACATAGAATTTATATATAAATAACAATATTTCACTTAAAATCAATACGAATAAAAACTGTGAGAAAATAGATGTGTTAGTAACGCCTAGTAACAAATAGTTCTTATGCAAAATATTATTAAAATGAGCGCCTAAATATGCGTTGCGTTGTTCCTTTGGTGTAATTTTCTAGACTTTGTTAAGCTTTGTTTTCATGAGGTGAATGGATGTCCTGGAAGTATAACTTTAGCAGGGCTTCAGAAAATATATAAGTAACTGTGAGAGGATATTACTTGTATTCTCTTAACATAATCACAACACTATCTGAACTCCATTTACAAAACAAAATTTCCAAGAGTTCACAATGGATTTTTCTCACCTGATTTCTCTTCTCATAGCTTAATTGTCTTATTCTCCCACCTCTTTGATGGATATTTAGGTCGTCAAATGACTAGCAGAGAACGACCAAGATAATCACTCGCTTAGTGCCAAAACTCCTGAAAATACGACGTGATAGCAGATATCCTGCTTTGGTACGAAATCTGACTTGCGCGAGATATTCTCACACGAGATTTTGTCAGCCTCATCTTTAGTCTATGCAAGAAAAGGCTGCATTGCTTAGAATACAATCGATCCGCAGTATCTTCAAACCTTTTCAGGCAAACCTTTGAAAAATAGCCCCATGTAGTCCTATGATGTGTTTGGTTGTTTCCTAAATATGTTATATAGCTGTTACAAGCGTTTTATATATATTAATATAAAATTATCTTATTTTATATTTAATTGGACGTTTACTTATGTATTATCTATAAATTATAACTAATGTTAATTTATAATTATTACTAATAAAACAGAGACAAAATGCGAGGGTGGTAATAAATAATAAGTGAGACTTCTCATACAACAAAAGCAGTGTTTTGTCCTCCTGGTATAATTTTCTAGACTTAGTTAAGCTTTATTTAGAATGAGGCTGAGGAATATCCTGAAAGTAGAACTTTAGCGCCGAGTGACGTGGCGCAGTGGTGACTCACTGGAACCGCATTCGGGAGGACCCGGGTTTCTATTCCAGTTACGGCCATCCTGATTTCTGTCTTCCATGGTTTTCCGAAATCACTCCAGGTGAATGCTGGGATGGGTCCTTAACAAAGGCCATGGCCGATTCCTTCCCCACTCCCTCTTCACTGTGCAACTTGCACCGTCTCTAATGACCTCGCTGTCGACGAAACGTTAAGCCCAACTTCCTACCTAGAACTTTAACTGGGCTTGAGAAAAGTCATGGGTTCATGTGGGTGTAGATGGACATGACGCTAAAAGGACTTTGCTCCATTATACGCCAACCTGACGCCGCTACTGCGTTGGTGCATCTGCCACACTGAGAAAAGGGTTTTGTTCAATCAAACAAGATTTGTTTGGTGAAACCAAATTATTTTTTTTCTTTAGGGGCAATGAAATATTTTGTTGCTGAAACCAAATTATTTTGTTGTTCTCATTTTGTTGCCCGGCTGTAAGATACCGTTGTTGCAACTAAAGATTTGTTTGGCTACATGCACATTAAACAGTTTGGGCCGATATACAAAACTTTACAAGTTCGCGAGAGTTTCAAACCTAGCTCACCTGCGTCCGAACGCTACGCCTTAGTAATCTCAGCTCATGTGACAACTGATGACGCTGGAAAGCTTTTAAATAGATATACTGCAAATATTGGGCAACGTGTGCAAACAAATATTTCAAATTTTAACAGCTTTACTTGTCAGTTTCTTGTTGAATTATTTTATTAATGTATTTATACGATTGTTAATCATCAATAGACGAACTAACAAACACGGTTACTATTCTAACTGTCACAAAAATTACAAACAAATCTCGAGCTGTATTTACGACGGAAGGCATTCAAATGAGTGGCAGAACAAATATATACAGTTGATTCAACAAAATATTTAGTTGACAGTCTAATTTTTTTTGGCCCAAAGCAGAGATTTTGTTCATTCAAACATATATTTTGCTAAACAAACAAAAGTAATTTTGTTGCTTTTCAAATTTGCTCAACAATATATTTTTTTACGGCAACTAAATATATATTTGGCCCTATAAAAACAAATATTTTGTGGGGATTTTTTTTGTTAATTCCGACAAAGACTGTTCACGTTGGTGACGAGAGGAAAAATTCATTTTTAGCCAACTTTCGCAGGAAAGAAATACTTCTGAGATCACTTTCCTGTTTGTGTGGCTGTGTGTATAGGTGTGTTTGGCTGTGTGTCTGTGTGTATAGGTGTGTTTGGCTGTGTGTCTGTGTGTATAGGTGTGTTTGGCTGTGTGTCTGTGTGTATAGGTGTGTTTGGCTGTGTGACTCTGTGTATAGGTGTGTGTGGCTGTGTGTCTGTGGTTGCGAGTGTCCCTCCTTTCGAATTTTGTATGCTGCTGTAACCGAATTTCACTAAACTTGGTACACATGAAGTACTGAGTAATTAAATATAAATTTTAAAGTTTCCGACCACGCTGAGAGATTACTTTCAAAATGGCGGCCACCTTAGTATTTAACGGAAAGGTCATGTCTGGGGAACCACTGAACCGATTTAAACCAAATTTGGTACGTTGACAGTACATCCAGTAAGTACTGAATTTAGTGATGCATATCGTTGTTCATCCTCCGTTTTGGAAGACAGCATCACATGAAGAAATAAAACTTATACGTTATAACTCTAAAACTACTCAACCAATTCTAACCAACATTGACAATTAAGTAACACTATGGTAGGTAATGTAATGTATGCTACATAAATTTATTTGGCACTTATTTTCAAAGTGGTAATCATTCAAAATATTTTAGGTTTATTTAGTATCTCTACCATACCGTTTGGCAGATTTCGACCAAATTTCGTATTCTGACATTATCTATTGCAACAATAATATACGCCAAGACATAAACACTTTTGTCCCCCATTTTGTAAGATAGCGCTACAAAAAGTAATAATGCTGTTACGTCATATACCAAGAAAAACGTAACCAATTTATACCAAATTTGGCAACACAAGTACTACAGTGACAGGTTACGCAAACTGGTGAGTTTTAAGTCTGACAGACTTTTTTTTTCGAGATGGCGACCATATGTTGACACCATCAAATGTGCCTACGCAGAAACTCTCATGTCCGCCATTTTTTTAAGATAGCGCCTTATTTAAACAATAACTTTTTTTGTCATATCTCGGGATACAATCAACCGATTCATGTAAAATTTGGTAAAGAAGTCGTACTGTACTAAGCCATATTAATTTATATGTTTTGGGTGTGCCATACACTTATTTTCAGAATGACGGTTATAAAAACTTTTATATTAGCGTGCTCAACTTTTATATTAGCGTGCTATATCTACGAAAATATGTAACCGTATTTTATTTAACTTTGTATGCTGGCAGTATATATGATAATGATTGAATTGACTTATACATAACAATTTTGTCCTGAATTTGTGGAGATGCTTACATGTAAGACTATAGATTTTATTTGCATATCTCAAGGACCAATAAACCGTTTTCCACCAAATTTTACACGCAAGTAGTGCTACAGTAGGATATGTAAGCTACCACGTTTTAAGTGAAGCAGACCTTTTTTAATGCCATTAATATAAATAATTTTGGGTTAATATGTTGTATTTATTATACAAGTCAACAGTATTCATTAGAAGCATTAATTATGTCTACAGAGATCCTATTTTGCCTGGCCATTTGCACAACAGCACCAGGTGAGAAAATTGCTCATTTTGACATATATCCAAAACACTTCAACTAATTTCCACCAAATTTTTTCACACCAGATGCTACAGAGCGCCAATTTAACTTAAATGATTTTAATTGTGCCAGGCATTGATTTGCAAAATGGCGGCCATATAAATATTTTGATGATTTTGTCATACCAATTGAACAATTTCACCAAATTCTACCAGCAATTTTATGCTGGCAGTATTTGTTATAAGCATCGTATACAAAACACATTTTTTTAAACGCAACTTTGTAAGATAGGATTAAAAAATGAAATAAAGTTTTTATGCCACATCTCAAGGACCGAATAAACCAATTTCCACCAAATCCACCACACAAGTAGCAGCACTATGATAAGCCATGTAAACTTGGGTGTTTTAAGAGTCTATGACGGTTATTTCCAAAAGCCCTATAATAAATATGTTGGATTAGTAAACCCTGTCACTCAAAATACTAGACTGATTATGTATATGTGAAGTTAATGCTCTGAATACTATCTCTGTAATGCAGTTGATTGTGCACTAACTTATGGTACAAGGTTTTCTGTGTTCGATTCCCGGGTAAGGCACGTGCTTATTTGTAATTGTCTCACTACTGTAGCATACGTTTCTGGTCTCATCTCTAATGATATAGCTGTCAAAACTACGTCAATAGCTACGTACGCTCTAAGATTTTAAGAACTTCATTATGAATTATTTGCACACATGTAGAGGAAAGTAGGCTCATCAGTTATATCAATAACTTCTTTTTTTTTTTTTTTTGTGCGCGACCAATGGGGCAGGCCTTGGGTCTTAATCCACCATCTGCTCTGCGACTGGAAGTCGTTCAAGTTGCCTTCCGAGTGTTTGCCTGCAAACTTGTGAGATGCAACCCACCCGACAGGTCAGTATAGTAGACGAATCAGGCAGCCCTGTTAAATAAACAGAAGCCAACACTGCTACTGCCACAGTCGGAGCACGGTGCAGGAAACGACTACACCGCTCACTGTAGTATATTCACGGTAACTTCCCAGGTTCTGAGTCAACCCTTTAAAATATCACCCCATGTATGACGTGTTTGGTTGTTTTCTAAATATATCATGCTTAACGAGAGTTCTATACTTCTGTTAACGTAAAAGTATATTACTTTTGGTTGAGTTGAACATTTACTGATATTTTATCTATAAATTATAATATTCCATTTATATTCATACGGATAAACACAGAGAAAATATGTTGGTCGGTAATAACTGGTATAGGCTATTCGTGGTAAAATGAGCAGTTTTGGAAGCCCTGCTTGAGATCTACTTGTATGCTCTTTGTGTAGTCTTCCACCTTGTGTAAAATTAACATTGCTATAGCCTCATCATTTTATTCATGCATCGGTCAGGTGAAACTGTGAAAATATTAGAAAAGTAAATATTTTACAAATCTGGTAATTTTTACGCTCAGGTGCATTAAAAAAAAGAAAGCTAAAAAAAAAATGTATCTTATAACACATTGACACCTAATATGTTTTAGTCAACGTTAACATATGGAACTACTTCCCACCAATGATTACCAACCTTACTGGGTGCATGTCACTCAGTGCGCCCGTTGAAATATATGCAGGCAGGGGCAGTGACTTTTTCTACGGTCGATTAAAAAAATGCTCACTTTATCGTGAACAGCCTTTAAGAAATTGTTTCCGTGCAAAATATTATTAAACCGAGTGTGCACAAATGCGATGTTCTGTCCCTTTTGTGTAATTTTCTATATTTAGTTAGGCATTGTTTGGGTGTGTCGGAGGAACATCCTGAAACTAGAACTTCAGCAGGGCTTCAAAAAAGTTGGAAGTAGCCATGAATGAAATATAGTCGTGAACTCAGGTGCGCACAGATGGGCGTTGCGCTGTGGGGAAACGCCGAGATGGCCGCCGTCCCATTTTCACCGACTGACGGGGGATGAAGTGAGGTGAGTATGGAGAAGCGCCGGAATGTAAGGGCGTGATAAACGGGAGATCCCCCGAGAAAAACCCGCCGACCAGTGGCATCGTCCGCCACGATTCCCACATGCGTAAACACCTTGGCTTAGCGCGGGGTGGCGGAGGAAGGGGGGGGGGGTAGTGGCCCGACGGGAGTCGAACCCGGTTCACATTATTGGGAAGCGAGTAGTCTAACCACTACGCCACCACGGCCACTTTGGTTCTTCAACCACCGACCCGCTGCACTCCGTGTTTCAAAGAAGGCGGAGACGTGGCGAAAGGAATAATTTCGTTTTTCGTCTAGACGTGAATTAAATAGACGCCGAGCGTGTCGCTACTTTGAATCACAGAATACTAAAGAACACAGAAGTGAAACCTTGGCTAAAGTTGGGTTTACGATTGACTTAACAGAATAAGTTTGCCGTGTGCTTAAGATATGAATCAATGTGTTCAATCAATGTGACTGTCGTGCGTGGGTCTTAACGGGTGGTGTGCGTTCTTGGCATGACTTAAGATATCTTTATATTTTTATATCTTAAGTACTGTACAATTCAAGACGAAGAAGCCAATCTGAGCCCAGCGACATTTGTTTTTGAAGGGAAACTGTATTTACATCTTATAGTTAGGTTATGCCGTATTGTGAAATCGTATGAAAGTAACTATTTTAATCGACAGACGGTATCCTCTTAATTTAAAGAACTATTCATGGTCAAGTTTTATTTTTTGGAAGAGGTTATTGAGTTCACTTTGATTAAGATTTTCAGATTTATTGATATAACTGCCCAAAGTTGGCATCGGCTTCCACTTCTATAAGATATCACGAATTTTTCAAAATGATTACACAAGCAGTAATCACAAATAATTAAATATATGTAAATAATCTCCACTCTAGTTCATATTTCCAGGTTACGTCGGTTTCTTTCGTCTCCTACAATTCTGATTGGCTAGACTTAAAAGTTGCTAATTCAATCATAAACTGCAAATCTTCTTATTGTTCGTTTTCCGTGTGCTTATCGAGTCATTAAGTACTATACAGTTCTTAATTCTTCAGTCTTTAATCGTAAACTCACCTTTATTCCGCTTGCAGCACATGCCAACACACTGGCCATCAACATGCCCGGACATTGCCGTTCGCCAATGTGCACCTGGTAGCCACTTGCCAGTCGGTAACCAAGGCAATAGGGGATCTTTGGCAGTACGAAGTAGCCAATCAGACACGAGACGCGTTCACAGAGCCTTGCGCAGCGAGTGGGTACGCCCACGACGAAAGAACCACCACGTCAGTTCGTCTCTTGTAGCTATCGACTGTGTTCGAGTGTCGCGAACACTAACTGCAGCACACGTCGACGAGATGGAACTGCTTCACCTGCCAGTCAGCACCTAGCAACTAAAGGCCGTTCATGATAAAGTGAGCACTTCTGGAATCAACCTTAGAAAGAAGTCACTGCTCCTACCTGCATATATTTTACCGGGCGCATTGAGTGACATGCGTCCAGTAATGTTGGTAATGGTGGAGGGTGAGCAGTACAACATATTAAGGTCGAATAAAAAGTGTTCGGTAACCATTTTCGATAACTTAAATTATTTATTTCACTTTATATGAATATTTTTGAATGCTTCAAAATGTAAAAATGAGCATATATTTGTTAAATATTTAATTTTCTAATAATTTCTGAGTTTAAATTGACCGACGCATGAATAAAGTGATGATGCCCATGGCAATGTTAATTTACATGAGGCGGAAGAATACACAACGTGCATACAAGTAGATACTAAGCAGGACTTTCAAAAGTGCTCAGTTTATCGTGATTAGCATATAACAACCGAACATTGTACGTTAGACACAAACTCGCAGATCATTTCATCAGCTAGTGAAGGATTACGCGTATATAGGCTAGTCACGGTAAAGTGAGCACTCTTGAAAGCCCTCTTATTTTGAATAATAGTCAGTAATTACATTTTATTTCAGTCTTAGACATTAACTTCCGATTGCGGTGGATTATACACACTGTGTTTATTACTTACATGGCAATATTTATTGAGAAAGGTGATTAAAGGATAAAAAAAATAGTTAAATGGAGAAAGTAACTAGGGCTTCAAAAGTGCTCACTTTACCGTGAACAGCCTATATCAAAGGCATAGACACGAGATGCCGCTTCTGTAAATTTTTTTTATTCGGTGCTTTCACTTTCCACCGACGCACGTATACGCGGGGTGCCTATCCTTTTAAAATCCGATATCTGGGGTTTCTGTTGCGCGTTTATGAGCAGTGCATAACGAAGACGAGACATCCCTATTACGGCTGTCTCCAGCACTTCGGTCGAAACGAGGTCTGTTGTGACACTATCGCCCATTCGGCCTCTTCGCTACGTAATTCTGGCGCCTTAACTATTGCGGCTACCAATTATTATCATCGTAGGCGTTACTGACATTTAATTCGACAAGCCACAGCTCATAGCAGAGATATACGACAGTCGCCCAGAATGGATAACTAGTACAGAACTGATTCCTTGCCTGGGACTTGAACCCAGAACCTCTCGCGCCGTATGTCAGCGGGATACAGTTGCCTGATGTCGGCTCGTTAACATTACCACGCTTTATTATGTGCAACATGCCGCAGGTCGTGGACACAATCACAGCAGTACCGAATTACGTATGGTCATAACATGCGTGCAGCTCTCAATTGCAAGTCAGTCCAGGCACATCAGTTTGTTAGGACACAAGCTCCATGACTGGTGTAGTTGAGGTCGTGTAAGTGTCATCCCACATCGAGATTCAGACCCTTGCACTTGGATACACCCACGGTACAGCACATCGACAAAACAAATATATAAGTTGTAAATTTTATATAACTTGCTTTCTAATTGATTCTGATTAGTATAGTCTACTCGCGCCAATTTAAGCACTTTTTGAAACCCTCTAAGTTGGATAACAGTCAATAAATATATTTTATTGTAGCCTTAGACGTTAACTATCGAGTCCAGTGAAAAATATTCACTGTGTTTATTACTTACATGGCAATACTTATATTAAAAAGTGGCGGAAAGATAAAAAAAGATAATATGAAAAAAAATTAGCTAGGACCTCAAAAGTGTTGACTTTACCGTGAACAGCTTATACCTTACTATAACGAGTGCACAATTGGCGCCATTCGCGTTAAGGAACAGCATCAGCATTTGCTACTAATGTAGGTACTTATAGAACAGGTGTTTGAAACCAGACCCAATGCTGCCGGCTGGTATCCAACCCAGGACCTCCCACACGCTAATCGGACCATACAGGGGAAAGAAGGTAGAGTGCTCATGCGAGCTGCAGATTTGTCATTCTCCGTGTTCCAACCTTGGACTGCTTTACTGCCAACAATGCTGTCAAAAACAACTTGGATATGATTTGAAGTTAGAACAGTGGTTATATAAGCAAGTGCTTTATAATTTATATACACTTTCTCTAACCAAGTTTCAATGCAACTGGAAAATAAATTTAATTTAGTCAAAATATTTTATGAATATAAAAACGCGAGTTGGCGGAAAATTCAAATGTAAACAAACACGTATATCATTCGCAGTGGTGAATGTACAAAAATCTCTATCTAGTAATTTACCCCCATCGCACTATTCATTCAAAGATCATGTGAGTGAGTGAATATATTTTGGAAGCTCTTAACAGCGAGGTCTTGAGAGCCGATGAGGGTGATTGAAGTGAATATGGAGCGGCGCCGGAAATCCCGCCGACCAGTGGCATCGTCCGGCATGATTCCCACTTGCGAAAATCCGGTGATCCGGCCGGGGATTGAGCCCGGTTCGCCTTGGTGGGAGGGAGTGTGCTAATCGCTCAGCCACCGCGGCCCCTTCAAAGATCATGGATGGATACAAACCACTCACTTAAAAACTGTGTAATTTCAGTGAATACGCATCTCCACTTCACATATTAGCTATTACGTTGAGATAAGGGTTCCTTATAGGTTTCAACTGGTACTTAATTACAGTTTTATGAAGAACATTTAGTACGGTTTACAATGTTCTCATTGTGTTCCTTACATTTTATTCAGAAAGCATTTTTTTTAACACTCTGGCCGTTTTGTATACTATACACATTTCCTTGATATAAAGGGCACTTGATAAAACAATTTACTTATTTTTTAAACACAAATTAATTGGCATGATGAAACTATAAAGCAGTATATTAATATACAATCATGAGCACTTTGTTTCCAATCAGCTACTCTTGAAACAATAAAGTTTATTTTGTAGCAAAACCAATTTTCTCCCTACTGAAAAATTGATATTTAGGACGTGTGTCACTTCAAAACGACGGATTTAGTTATATTACGAATTTATGTAGCCATAAGGCTGAGGAATGGATTTTAATAAGTATTAAAACACGAATTCAAATCGAACTAATAATTTTTCGTATTTCAGTCAGATGCGCAAACATTTTCACTGTTGTAAAACGTGGTATTTAAGTTTATTGTAAACAATTTTGAAGGAAAATACTTATAGAATTGCTCACTCGTTGACTATTGACGTATTTTCAGTACTCATTAGCGGACGTGAGTAAAATATTTTGCAGTGATATCCTAATGGAATAAATCTTGGAAACTTTCACCGTTTAGCTCTCTAAGTACCTCGTAATATACCCGATTAGCATAATTCCACGGGGAAAAAAATCACTTATCATTTTTAACGAACTAATAAAAGAATGGAGGGTTGAATGTTCCAGCCATGGAATCAGGATCATTAGCCGGAAAATACGACATTCGAAAGCTGATGGCCGGTTCTGTATTTGCAGCTCTATTTTACCGGATAATCGCACGCCATTGCTTAGAATTGGTCTTCTTTTTTCCTGAGCGATATCCAAAACTCAGTCGAAAACTCGGGACGAGTTTGGAAATGTGTAACTGGATCGAAGAGAGAAAATCAAGTTACAGATAGCGATAAATGTTAGTACGGCGAAATCTAAATGTATTGGATTACTGGATAATCATAAATAATTATTTACTTGAAATAATAGAGTTTAAAAATTCTGTTAAATCGTGAAATATTGTAAATGGGTGTAACTAAAATGTATTTCTTATGCACTTATAAATTTTCTGAAGATACTTTAAGATGATGAATAATAACATTTGTACTTTTCTCTTGTAATAGTGGCACACGCTATCATATTGTTACATACAAAAATAAAATGTAACACGTAGTAAATTCCTTGTCGAACTACCAGAAATTATATAAAAAAACTATTCTACAATAAGTATGTCGAGTTATTACTGCATAAAAATTAACTTAATTTGTAGAGCTCTTTGTAAGGTCTCATTTTCAGTCAGGAATTACTGCTCTTATAACTAAGCTACGATTAGTCATCTGTGTTCAGAAAAGCCTGCCAAAACATCTCCTATTTAACTGTTCATTTATTTATCTATTTACGTATACATTGTCAAACACTTGAATGGTTTAGCGTTTTCGAGTACAGTTTAACTTATTAAAATACAATAAAAGTTTATATTAATCTACTATTAATTATAGTGGTAAATGCAGAAATAAAAATAACTTATATTCCTATGAATGTAACATCTGAAATTGTGGTTAATGTTAATTTTTTTCTTGCACACGTATTTTTAATGTAAATTTGTTATTTTTCTTTCTGGTCAAAATTTCCATCTATTATTATTACTTCAGCACATATGTTATTGTTAATTTTTCATCCAGAACAGGATAGTGCGAGTAAATGTAATTTTTATTTATTTATTTTCTTGCTTTGCCAATAAATATTTGTTTTTTAGAGGGTATTTTATTTGTCTTCTTCAGTTTCCAGCAATTTTTTGATTATTGTATGGGACGATGATACTCCCGCCAATTACGGCTTAGAGATTTTTTAAAGCCTTTTTTTGTAAAGAATTTTTCTTTATTAGGAACTTCTTTAAAGGTAATAAGGTTTTTTTTTTTTTTGGAAAAAAGAAGAATGGCGTCACGCTAGGATTGGAGGTGGATTACAGCTGTCCGTTCCACTAGAAATTGATTAGAATTTCTCTGTTTAACGAGTCCGAGTGTGCAATACCAGGCGAGATATGAAGACTCAAGACTCGCGCGTGCTACAGAAATAAGAAGTCTCATGATGTCGGGCGACCACGCGTTTAATGTTAGATTAATCAGTATTCCGCGGAACGCTTGTGTAGTAACGTGCTAGGGACTGTATTTACGCCTAGGGAATTTTTCGAAGGACAAAGAGGATCCAGCAAGAACTGAGTTCGACTTCGGAGATATTTATTTCGTTATTGGTCATAACGGAATACAACTACAGCCAGCCTACATCATCGCGTCATCGACGTTACTAAACCGCAGCCAAGTACTTCTACGCCTTATTACTAAATGGAGAGCGGCTCTAAATCCATGTATTTTGATTTCTTTTAACAGTAATAAATTTAAACAATTTTACTCTGGGAATATTTCTTTTGCGCATTTGATCACCTACATATGACCCTGAAGAAGTTTCGATGTAAAAGTAATTCTAATTGCACTGGAGCTAAGTTGAGCTGTAATGTCACGACTGGTATCGTCCCATTCTTTGCTGGAATAATTTAAAACAAGTCTGAGAGCATTCTTAAAGTAATTCCTCCGCAAATTTTCTCGTGAAGTTCACAATAATTTTTCTCACTATTTTGCACATTTTGCACGCAATAGTAATGTTGGCCAGAGTTTTTGTTCTTAAAACTAATTCAAAGTTAAGAATAAAACCTATCACTAGTCCTCAAGAGAAGTATTTTTCAATTAAATTCCTTATTCGAAAGATCTGCCGAAATTTTTCTCCTCTTAGTAATGTGTCAGTAGAAAGAATAATGTTTTTTAGTGTCTGAGCATGTGATGTTTCTTTCCAGTGGCAGTGTAAATATTTGTAGACGTGATATGACTGACTTCCTATATAGAGTGCTGTTGGTAAGTAATAAAACAGAAAATAATATATCCCTATTCATGCTAGTGCTGTGGACTAGTCGAGGCAATTGACATATATCACATATATTACATAACTATCAGCCCGCCATCGCTTAGCTCAGGTTTTATGGAGTTATTGAAATGCATACCTATATATATACGGTTACCCATGACTACCCGTGACTACCTGCGACTACCAGCGAATCCCCGTGACTACCTGCGATAACTTGCGACTACCTGTGACTACCCGTGACTACCTGCAACTATCCGCGAATACCCGTGACTATCCATGAATATCTGCGACTACCCGTGACTACCCGTGACTACCTGCGACAACGAACGACAATATGTGACTACTTGTGACTACCTGTCACTACTTGCGACAACTTGCGACAATCTGCGACTACTTACGACTACCTGCGACTACCTGCGACAACTTGCAACATTTTCTTGTAACATTGTTTCAATTTATCGTTAGTAGAGTAGTGATATCGTTAGTAGTTGGTAGAGCATGCTTAGAAAGCAGTCAAGTAGCTAATTTTTGTCCGACTTGATTTACAAATTTTCAAATTTCTCAAGAATTTGTTTTGAAAATTAAATATGGCCTATATCCATGTGGGAGAACGTTGCTTCCTAACAGTGAAAGAATTATAAGAAATTACCCTATAGTTTTCGAGATCAGCTGTTACATATAAACAAACTCGCATTACCTGTTTTAATATTGGTATAGATATATAAGAAATAATTTGATAGTAATCAACAAAGGTGTTTGTAGGAGAGTCTATAATACAAGTCCACATAAAATGGAAACAGTATACGCGTCCATAAGTTATGGTCAATTCACGGTTGCTTCCAAATTTTCCGAAGCCATGCTGAAGTTCTGCTTCCAATATATACCTCCGCCTTGCGTAAACGAAGCTTTAACCGAATATAGAAATTTTACAACAAATTGACAACGCGTTGCATTCGTGCGCGTTCAACGTGATAATATTTCAATAAGAACTAATTATTAATAGGCTTTACCAACAAGTGAATTTTCTCCCTGTTTTATTCGTATTAATTATAAATTATGTATCATAATTTATGATTAAAATATAAGTAAAAGTTCAATTTAAAAAAAAATGTTATCCCTTTCAGAATTATAAAAAGTTTGGGATAAACGACATATTAAGGAAACAACAAAACACGTAATGCACAGGGTAATTTTTCAAACGTTTGATTAAAAAAAGTGAAGAAACTGTAAATACACTATACCAGGGAGTCTACCCAGAGCCCGTTGCACTGTAGGTGGGCTTGCAGCAAACTGAGTCATCGTGATCGGCATGCTGGTATCAGAGACTGAGAATCATGTAGCATTTGGCTGCCCAGTTCATTTGGAAGTTATACTTCTGCTTGTTGTGCAGCTCCTCAATGATTTTTTTATATCAGCACTGCAGTTACTGTATGAACATGCTTGATAAGTAGAGCCCCGAGTATTTCCCGGATCGAGTTGTCAGCAAGCTAGGCTGGACAGTCCTCTATACACTCAAGACATTATCGTTTGCTTATTGGTTGCTGTGATCAAGTGTACAGGACTGTTAAACACTCACTCGCACTACTGCTCCCTGCTTATTACCGGCTCACAGTTAAACGGGGCGTGTCTAAAGAACTGTCGTCCAATCACAACAGTAGGAGAAAAGTACAAGTGTTTGGAGTCTACCTCGCCGCCGAATGAATTCGCGAAATACTCGTGGCTCTACTGATAAGTCATTTCAGAGAAAGTTGGCCTGGTTATAAACTAACATACATTTTCGGAGTTTGAAAAATATTTCTGAATGTTATGTACTTGACTTGGCAACGGGTGGTTATTTTAAAAGCGTGATGATGTAATAATATCAATACATGAGTCCTATAATGCAGTAAAATTGGGTATTGAAAAATGAGATTTTTTTCAAACGTTTATTAAGAAACCTGCAGTATTTACATGCTTGAGAGGTTGAGACTGGGAAATTATTTATCTCCATTTTAAAAATATGTTTAAGTCGTGTAAATATTCCGGCTATTTTCACTTGAGTCTATTTCTCGGTATTAAATATTCCGGTAATTTGTATGCCCTAGAAGTGCCGCCGATGCATACCTTCGTAAATTTGAAGTACTTCTTGTGAAAGTTTATCAACAATTGTATACATCAGTATCATCTAAATAGTGATGGAATTTTTAGTCCTGACCAAATGTAAACAAAATGAACAATTTTGCAGCACAGTCATCGCATTTATTTTATTTAAAATTAATTAAACTATACTAGTGTGAATGAACTTTATTTACAATGTTTTAAAAAAATTATTTTGAAGGTCACAAGGTTGTCTGTGAAAAACCGAAAGAGCTAGTTAGTTTAGGGACAAGTAATAATAATAAAATGTAAAAGTTTAGTAACGTCATGAAATATTAAATTATCGTTCTGTTCATCGTCTAGTCAAAAGCATTTGTATGTCATATTTCCTGGTAAAATACTAATTAGCTGTAAATAATTTAGCTCTAGTGTTTATACTAGTTTGACTACAATACTACAAAAATAATCCTTTACTTGTTCTGTTAAAGTTCAAAATTTAAATTGTTCCAAAAACATGTTAGGATAAAGCAGGACGTGCACGAAACGATTATCAGTAAGGTAATGCCATCCAGTCCTATTCCGTTGATTTTAAAATTGATGCAGGTTACGTATCTAATATAAGTGAAATTCTTTTAACTCCAAGTTTCCGAAAGAAAACTCCATCTTTATTAAAATAGTGCATATAAAATCCAATACCATTGTCGTCAATCATCTAATATCTTAATTTAGGATATATGTGAATGATCTTCTGAGATTTCAGTGAAAAAGTTGACAAATTATAAAATAAAATTTATATTCGTTAATGTAAATCTCTACACTTTAACACTTTTTAAACATTTCGCTACATTACTTCTGTACACACTGTTATGATTCAGTAAAATAATAACACGATATAACTATTGCATATGCTGTAAGGGAAGGGAATGGGAGGCAATTGATGTTGTGAGAAAAGGCACTGTCGATTGAATTGGTTTATTGTTGCAACAGAACCATCACAGCCCCCTATTGACCTTTTCTTCGAGAGTTTGCAACTCTGCAGCAGACAACAACGGTAACAAGATGCAGATATTAGCCCCTATTAAACACATCAATCTCCTCCCATTCACCATATTCTTATGTTGAATAGCTAAACCTCAATACACACATGATAGGAAGGATTGAAATATATATATATATATATATATATATATATATATATATATATATATATATATATATATATATATACTGGGCGAGGCGTTTAAAACAAGCCACCATAATCGGCCACTTGTAACGATAGAAAAAAATGTTTCAGACAAACGCTGTTTGGGATAAAAGGGACCATAATGTTACGTTAGTAAATAGGTGTGTTGTACGCCGAGGGGTGACAGAAATATGGGGTATGTCAATGGGACGATGTTGTTTAATGTTCACCTTTCTAGTACGTTTGGCACATGTTTGCATTAATCTTGCAAAGAGCTGTTAAGAGGTGTGTAATAAAGTATGTCATCCCATTTACAATACCGAAGTTGACCCCCATATTTCCTTCATCCCTCGACGTAACACCAAACTGTTAACCTCACATTATGGCCTCTTTCACCCTAAACAACGATTGGCTGAACCATTTTCTTTTATCTTTACAAGTGGGCGATTAATTAAGGTGGGCTGTTTTAAATG
Source organism: Dryococelus australis (assembly GCA_029891345.1). NCBI lineage: Eukaryota > Metazoa > Arthropoda > Insecta > Phasmatodea > Phasmatidae > Dryococelus > Dryococelus australis. Next base: position 285,539,724 of record CM056993.1, read on the forward strand.
CCTTAGCCTGTATATATTTACTCCATATTTACATTTGTATTAAATTTCGTGAGGAAGGTTAAATTCCAGTAAACTACAAGTTTTATCAGAAAATAACAAATAAAACTATGCATAGTAAGATAAATAATCCAACACAAACTCCACATGAGCATAGCTTCAAGCACACAGGCATATCACGTGATCATTAGTGTACCGCCGTTACTTTCAGAATCCCTTTATAATCGACGTATTCGTTGGCGAATGGGTCAGCTAAAGTCTCCCAAGGGAGAAGCTAACGTCCAGTATCTGAGCCTTAAAATATTACTAATTGCATGTGTTCTTGCGTGTTTACAAACTTCGCGCCATGTTTCACTCTCGGAAAAACCGATAACATCGGGTGGCGCGGCGTGAGCACAGTTAAAATATTACCCCACTTTATCAGCCAGGGGCGAGCGGGCCATTGTCAAAGGAACGATTTCTTTTTTTGCGCTTTATGTATCGCGTCCAATAAAAGTAAATGATGCATTGTGAAGCAACTGTTTTGTGGTAGACAACAATTAATTCTTAACATACATGGTCCTTGATTGTTTGGTCATTTCCATCAAGCATGCTCTGAGTTAAAGCGAGTTTTTTTTTAAATAATATCCTTCTTTTAGAAAAGAATCACCGATAGCGTATACTGTGAATATACATGTGACCTTCGAGAGCAAAACTGCATCTTTACTGGATTTGTGGTGAGCGGAGTACCCTTAAGCTCTTCGCTCTGATACTGACGCCTGAAGATTCTCAAACTGTTATGGTGTTGTTTCATTATAATATCGCTATAAACCCCTGAATATAATATCTCTATAGACCTCTAAATATAGTATTTCTATAAGCCTCTAAACAAGACTAATTTGGACGGATATTATTTTGATTGACAATGCATTAGCTTTCCTTAAAGGTATTATACACGAAAATTTTGAAAAATCATCTATAAGTACCAGCAGCATGTTGTTGTCAGATTTGCAACGGGGCATAGGTCCAACAAAATCAATAAATAACTTTAGCATGGGCCTTTCGGCTACCTCAGAGATGAGAAAACCCAAATGGGTGTTTTGTGCAGGCTTACTCAACGCATACCAGGTACACATTTAGTCTCTGTACACAATTTCAACATTATTTCTTTTGCAAGTGAAATGTTTTCCAATAGCCTCAATGATATTATAAATTCCAAGGTGTCCACCTACAGGAGAAGAATGAAAATATTCAAGCACCATAGATTTCAAAACGCTAGGCAAAACGATGCGATTTCTGTTGTCCGAGATTTGCAATATAGGACACCCTTGGGTAAAGAATATGGCTTTTGTTCAATACCAGCATCTAAGTTTTAGATGATGCTCTTCAATTCCTGATCTTGTTCCTGATAGTGCTTTATATTATCAAATGCGATGGGAATTCAGTCAAAATGTTATAATTTGGTCAACTCTCAGGTTCATCGATCAGTTTGGTTCCTTCAAACATGCGCGAGAGTGCATCAGCAACAAAATTCTGGGTACCTTTTATGTGTTGAACTTTAAATTTTAATGATGAAACTTCCATCACCCAATGGTCCATTTTACCTAATTGCTGTGGATGCGCTAACAGTCAATATAACTCCTGGTTATCGGTTTCCAGCAAAAATTCAGCATGCTCAAGATATTCACGAAATTTGTCAATACCGAGTACCACGGCCAAACACTCAAATTCATAGATAATAGATGACTTTCTTTCCAGCGGGGGAGAGGTTCGTGATGCAAAAGCTATGGGCTGGTGCACTCGATTTATCTCCTGCACAAGCACCGCCCCAACAACCAGGCTCGAGGCATCAGTCTTTAAAACGAATTGTTTGGAAAAAAATCTCCCATGCGCAACACAGGGGGGAATTAGTAATACCGTGTTTCAACATTTTGAACGCCTTTTGTTGGTCTCCACCCCGTTCAAATTTAGCAGATTTCTTTCATGATTGGTTGAGGGTGTAGCCTTTTCCGCCAATTATGGAATTAACTTGACGAAAAATTGGACCATGCCAATGAAACGAGCTATGCCCTTAGCATTCCTAAGTTGGAGAAAATTCCTGAGTGCTCTGGTTCTTTTTGGGTCAATGGAAATACCCCGACTAGTAATTTTGTGGCCCAGAAAGGAAATTTCCGTCACGGCCAACTTCACTTTGGCTGGATTTACAATCAACCCAGCCTTTTCAAAACGGGAAACCACTACTTCTAGATGCTTTAAGTGTTGTTCAAAATTTTCAGAAGAGACCATCAGGTCATCTAAATAATTATAAATAAAATTGAATTTAATGTCATGAAATTTTTACCCAGAAGCATAGTAACGGCTTGAGCTCCCATAGCCAGACCAAAAGGCACAGGAGTACACTGATAGAGGTTCTATGGGACACAAAAACTGTTTATGGGCTTAGGTTCTTTACTCAATGGTATCTGGTGGTAAGTCGCATTTGAGTCTATAGAGGTAAAAATGCTTGCTTTACTGAACCAGTTAAAAGAAAAATGTAAGTTAGGCAATGGCACTGATTCAATTTCAATTTTTTTTGTTTGCATTATGATAATCGATAACCATTCATTGTTTTCCATTTGGCTTGGGTACAAGAAATTTGGACTGGCGTACTGTGATTTAGACTATGCTATCACGCCTTTATCAATCAGATATTGTTCCCGGAATTTTTAAAGCTCCATTTTAGGAAGGGTCAAACAATGCGGTTGACTATTAAATGGTTCTTTATCAAACAATTTAATTTCATACTCCAGTACTTTGGCAAGGCCTAACTCTGGAGTCCAAACACTAGGGAACTTAACACTAAGTTCTTGAATATTACTCTGCACTTATCCAGACAAATGGCCAAAAATTTACTGAAGTTTTCTTTACACAGTCTAGTGTTATTTCAGTGGTAGTATAACTAGCATTGTTTGGGGCAGATTTAAAGAAAATGTGTTTTTCTTGCACATCTAAGAACATAAAATCTGCTCCAATATCAAAATTTAAACTTGACTCATCAGCAACAAGACATTTTGCCATCCAAGTACAATGTGAAATCCTTACCTTTATCGCTGCACTACAAGAAATTGACAGTGGAGCATTTGAAGTGGTATCGCATTTGAAATAAGTATCTTCAACACACTTTATTAAGTTTAATACTTGCAAATTTTTAATAAGTTTTCCTGAAATAATAGTCTGCAAAGCACCTGAATCAACTAGTGCGCAAACACTCAATGGACCTACATCCAATTCTACATGAGGGGTACTCGCTCTTTGAATGCCAACAACATTGGGAAAATGGACACGACACATGCTCAAAGGACTAAAATCATTATAAGTAGTAGGGAAATGTTCCTTCTAGACAAGGGTCCAGGGTTAGGCTAGGGTTCTGGTCGCCATTTTGAATTTTTCTCTCAAAATTTCCCATTTTTCCTCAAAATCGCATGTTTAAGCCAAAAAATAACCCTATAAATTTCCCTTGTACCTAAAAATTTCCCTTTTATCCTAAAAAGTTCCTATTTTCCCCTCAAATTAGTAGAACCTTTTCATGTAAAAAAAAGCCCCGAAATCCAATTTCTGGGGCTTCCCTAATAATTGTAGGCTATCATTACATTCTGTATTTTCAAGCTCTATCATTCTGATCACCCAACCGCCATCTTGGATCCAGGCTGTGGCCCTTTCACTCCAAAAATTCAGAAAAAATTCCGAAAATAGACAAACAATTATTATTAAAAATTATTTTAAAACCCCAAACAATAAATATAAATATATATATATATATATATATATATATATATATATATATATATATATAATACACTAAAAAATTCCCTGAAAATAAAAAAGTATATAAAAATTTTAAAAATCTAAAAACATATCACATTAACATCACGCTCATTCTATCACCCTAAACATTAACCCATGCCCTTACCTACCTTCCAATACTACAAAAAAAAGAAGAAAAATTGAGAAAAATTGAGAAAAAATATACCAAACAACGTAACTCCAGCATGTGTGTCATATCGTATCATTACCCCATCCATGCCAATAAAATGCTGACCACCACACCTCAGACATACGCAACAGAATATGAGTAACCCTGCTGACCAGGAGCACTGGGTACTATGCCAACCATAAGCCAGCATACTTAAGTCATCCACACAGATCACCTTGTAGTCATACAATCCAAGATAACAACTACTCATTTCATACCACCCACACCATCCATTAAACTAATAGAATAGCTTGCCTAAGCTATGTGACGTCTAAAGCAATACAACACAGCATACCAACATACTAAACTATTTGAATATATCAACGAACCACCACAGTAGATAACCATACCAACCAAAACATAAAGCCCATACCATATCATTCGCTCTAACACAAGCATACCTCAGTCATGGTATTAATAATACAGACCATATCAACCACCATATCTCATACTTACTGATCATTCATAACAGTCAACTATATTGACTACCATTTCAGACCATCTAACTTCACCAGTTACACATCTAAATAAGCCAAACAGCTACTGTAACTCATGCATGCCACCTGCTATACCAACCCACACCAGACGAAATATACTCATCGCTCAATCTCTTACTATAAATCAAGCATACATAAACCCTTCAGTCCACACTGACTTACCAAAAATGTTCTTACTGCTCATACTTTCTGTTCTACTGGTCGACATCAGACAAATATATACTAGTCACTATACTACCATAACATCCACATTAACCCAAGTGTACAAGGAAAAATTAATAGCCCAGACCAACCCGCAACACAAACATTCTTACCATATGTCAAACTAAAATAAAATTAACATACTAAAGCCTAAAAAACCTAACCTACATTAACATACCAAAGGCCAGAAAAAAATTAAAAATAATCTAACCTACATTAAACTACCAAAGGCAAGATTAAAATCAGAAATAACCTAACATAACCTAACCTACCATAGTCCAGATAAAACTTATACTTATCCTAAGCACGCACATGTCCTACATGTCTAGCATTATTTCAGCCACTTAAGAAAATTTGACTTGTCCAAACATCAGCACCACATGCACCACATTCAGCACCATGCACTACAATCAGCACAATGAACTACAATCAACACCATGCACAACAATCATCACCACATGCACCACATTCAGTACCATGCACCACAATCAGCACCATGAACGACAATCAGCACCTCCACCACAATCAGCACCACATTCACCACAATCAGCACCACCGCCACAATTTTTCGCAATATTTTCCAATCTTTTTCAATCTTTCACAATATTTCGCAATATTTCGCAATCTTTCACATTCTTTCGGTTCGGTTTGTGCCCCCCATCCATATGTACAGAAATTATATTCGTTCACCAACTGTATGAGGCATGAATATACTAATTTATATATGCAGATAATTCATAATGTTCATTTCATGCAATATTGAGTGTCAGCCATTTGTCGTATGGTGCTCATTCGATGGTGGTTGACAAGCTATTCACTGACTAAATTCTCGAGCAAAAATGAACAGACACTGGATAACTCACCATCCATACCGCTCACTTGCGAGTATGCTTATGATGATAATCAATGTAGCACTATTCGCCCGGGACTCTGAATATTTTTTCCCCCACTCGTGTAGGACTAGTAAATTTTTCCGCTGGTGTAGGACTTATATTATCGTGCACCATGTGCAAAGGCTTAGAAAAAAATCCACTCTATATACGACTTAGAAAATTTTTTATATTGTGTAAGAATTTTGAATTTTTTTTTTTCCACCTCGTATCAGACTCTGAATATTTTCCATTTAGTTACTAATTTCTCAACTTTAATCGACATCCACTTCACTTAACTGAACTCCACTTCAGTATCCACTTAATCTAACTTCATCTAACCTAATATAACCTAACCTGATATAACCTAACCATCATGCAAGAACTCATTTATACATCTTGTGTAGGAATTGGACAAATGCATTTAGATGATATAGGAATGCAAGAGCAGGAGGTTGCGAATAAGGAAGAAAGGGAAATTCCGAGGGAAAAAGGGAAATTCCAAGGTAAAAACATCCCTTACCAGAAACAGCAGCTAGAAGTTGTGATGCCATTATCCCAATGGCGTGGCAAAGGGGCTTGAAAATCCCAGCCCTAAATTTATTTAAAAAATCTACAAAATATAAAAGCTCTTATTAAGCGGGCAAGTCAAGTATTACCAACAACTGGTAAAAACTACCAACTGGAAACAACAGGGATTGTTCTGCTCTTTTTACTCTCATCATTATTTTAGAAACATTTAACAAGGCAATACAATGCAAAAATATATAAATATCTCTTATATATGTCTTTTAAGAAGTATTTTTGTAAATGTTCTGATTCCCTTTTCAATATTAGGCTTAGAATTCACAAGTCCATACAAAATGGCGGCATCCAAAATCAATAAAGACGAATTCTCTAAATTTACCAACCATTAATAAAGCCTTAATCCAAAAACTTTGTTTTTTAAAGCTTCTAGTTTTATTTCTTTCACTTCGAAATCTTTAAAAACTGCCATATTAAACGGCGAAGATTTCTGAATAAAGCAGAGAAAAATCTGGTAATGACTAGTTTCCACATGGCTAATCTCAACTCAAAGTCATTTATTTTTATTAGCAATGTTACGTTTATTATGCCAAACATGGCACCAAACCATCATTATAAACTTTCAAAAATTAATACATCATTGGTAGATAACCATGACACGAAATATCATAAACATGGCTAAACTCATAAAAGAATTATCTCTGCCAATCCTGATATTTTCATGCTGGAATATTCAAAACCTTGATTTTAGATGTACGTGAAAGTTTTCTAACAGTCGCCAAAACTATATTGATTTTTAAAGTACTTCTTTAAGATTATTTCTGCAATTTCGGCAAGCAATAAACATCCATTTAAAACAGCAATTGCCGAATAAGGTAGAAATCTGAACAAGTTCAAGTATTATTATGCGCTCTCCTGGTGACTACCAGAATATGTCACCGGACATAAAGTATCCCTCCTACAGGCATGACGGGCCATAATTATTATGATTATTATTATTTTCTGAACTATTATTTACTTATCTTTGTTGAAGTACTCTCAGGGGCTGCCATTCTTTGCCGAATAGCCATGGTATTTATAATCGTAAAATTACAATTATCCCTATCGGGGTGGCTACAAATGAACAGCCAATGACAAATTACAGAAAGTTTGACACTATTCTACGACATTTCAAAAACTCAGTTACGAAATCTATTCCTCCAGACATGACGTCAATGCCAACCTCCACGTGGCGCGACGCGATGTTCCAAGTCACAGCCCGTCAGCAGCGCACCTGGTGAAGGCGCCCGAACTTCAGGCACCCATTCGCATTAAGCTTCTTACATAATAGAATATTTCAGCATTTGACTTTACATTTCCTTTCCTCTGACGAAACCACCAATACACAATACAATTGTCAATTCAGAGTTCAGACAATTGAACATCGGTTCTGCGAGCTTTATAAAAATGTGTATCTTGTTATGTAAATAATTATGATATACTCTGTTTCGTATAACTTCAATGAAATTTGACAGACGTTGTGACCAACCTATACAGCGTGTAAACAGTAAACGCCCCCATTTCCAAAGTACTGTGCCAGCTGATGGTTGTTGCAGGATACGTGTTATTATGTTGGCGCTCTTGGCGATGATTGTAAAAGAAAATATTACTCGTAATTAAAAATTGTAATGTGGAAAATTAATGATAATTACGACATTTATAGTTAACATTACGCTCATTGACTAATACGCAATTTTTCTGAGTTATAGAGCAAGGGCTTTAAGAATATTTAGAAATATTGTGGTAGACCATGCGAACATCACGGTTATGTGAAAGGTTTCCACCAATCTCCGTTGAGTCTGTTGTCTATGGTCTCCACCCGCCCGGTGAAAAACCGTTGTTGCCATTGTGCACTCTTCCGTCATAATTTATCAATATGAGAGAATTCCTTGCTGGTGATGTCGGAATATTATATATGCAGTTAATTAATTTTGTATTTACGTGTTTCATTAAGTGTAGTTCGTCGTAGGTGTCTTTTTTAGAACAGTCTCCTCAGTGAAATGAATTATCGACATCTGTCTGCCGCTTTTGAAAATGGTTTATTGTGTGCTGTGGTCCGCCATTTTCTGTAACCATCGCGAAAATTTATTTTCGTTGTGAAGTCAAGTGTTTTGTTAACTGCCAGTAGCTGACACGTAATTAATCATACAATATTTGGTACGTGTTTAGGAATTACGAAGTGAACAGTAATTTTGTGTGTTTTGTAAATGATGTTTTCTTAAATTGTTGTTAGGATATTTTTAATGTCTGTGGACTTTTATTTAATAGAATCTCTAACGATTTTTACGTAGAAGTTAAATTTGCTTAACATGTTTATGTGCATTTCGCACATCGGTATTAACAGTGACGTATTTATTACGTTTTGTTCTTGCGGGAGGTTTTCAAATATACGTGGCTTAAATAAGCGCCCTTTAAGTGTAGTTCATTATATAAAAAATTCATTGATATTTATCTGTTGAGCATTTCTCGCAATGGTACTAACAGCGACACATTTATCGCATTTGGTTCTTTCGATGAAGTTAAAACTTTTGAGTTATAGTAAACTGAATGCTATTTCCGTACGAACAAAATTTTCCACTGCATTATCAGAACAATGCAAGTTCTAAGCGCCTCTCTTATAAGATGAACCACAAAAAAATAACGTCTCCTGAAAGACGCATAACTATAGTTCCCCACGCCACGAATAAAATAAAACAGAACCCTATCCAGTATATTATGTGATCATAACAAAAATAAAACAATTGGGAATGGCAACCAGCTATAGTAGCCTAATTAATGAACAGAAGTTGTCAGTCTTTCAATGCTTGCCATTAGATTCGTAGTTTGTTTACAAAGATCATTTTCTTCACCGACAGAACAGCTGTGGCGGAGGGATACATCGTGGCCGTACTTCTTTTCGAGAACTGTCAAAATTAATTGAAGTTTTATGAAACAGAGTGTATTATCCAGGAAGGCATTTTACGTACCTTTTTTAAAAAAAAGGCTTAAAATTTATATTAAAAGTTTATTTCAAAACAAAAAACTCAATTGTTACTTTATATATATATATATATATATATATATATATATATATATATATATATATATATATATATATATATATCCTATTCACATTATATTCATTTACCATTTAATTAATTTAAGACGAGCTTTGTGTATTATATATTATTCCGAGATTAAAATCGCCCTACAATAAAATAACGCACTTTCCACATAACCTCTGTTAGATTCTCGGCAAAATGGCTGGTGGACTTTGATTTTAAATTTCAACTTTTCGAAATCGTTAAGCCAAGAGTGCTTGACTTTGCCTTTAACAGTTCCATTGTGCCAAGCTCCATCAAAAACAACATGTCGGAAAGTAAACGTAACGTCAGATCGTACAGTCAAATGTAAAAGTTTTCAACGGTGATAGGGCCTTTAGTTGTGAAGGAACTCATAGTTATAACGGACGTCCTACAGCCGTCCAGCCGCGCCGGTCGTATCTTGTCGATGCAAGGAACGCCATCGCAGGTCCACCAGGGGATAAGGATATCAGGCCGCCAGTTTTAATATTCATTTTCATTTTTAGTTTGTAATTCACCGTCATTTTAAGCGTATATGTTGACGTTCAGACGATGGAAATTTCCACGACGCCAGGCTGCCGGTGCTGCGATGCGGTGAGGTAGTTTGCTCCGGCCCAAGCGTCACGTATTGTCGACCGGGGCAGTTGAGCCGGGAGGGAGAAATCTCGATAATATTGAGACAGGCGTCTCAAAGTAACGGCTGTTCAGCGATAATAGTCTCAAGTGAGTCTCCAATGGAACACGCGATGGCAGTTCTATGTTGAATAACCAGAAGAAAACCAACAAACACAAACAATTTATATTCAGTAAATAAACATCATACTTAACATGGTAAAAAAAATTTCGTTAACATACGGGCAACAGTAGTGTCCTTTCTCCCATTCTCAATTATTATCAAACGAAGAAACTATTCCTTGGGACATATTTTGAGTGCAGTGTGTTCCCTACAATTGTTTGATGGTACTCAGCACACAAACTATAACAGACTTTGGTCTACTCGGCACTTGAACGACAAAATTATTACTACGAATTTCTCCCGTATACAACCCGTACTATGCATGACTAATATTTACTGGAAACACTACGAGTACAGTTAAGCGGTAGATATGATTTTAGAGACACTTCTACTGTCTATCTATATGAATTAGTTTTTAAAACGAGGTACATAGGTCCTAAAAGACATTTAATTTTCAGTGTCGAACAACATTCACAATGCAGGAGTTTCGACAGTGCGTGTGATATATTATTTAACACGTAGCTTCAAAACACCTGTTTTACATAAATCTTTCACAATTTCGTCTGTATATTTTCCGTGAATATTGCGATATGTTAGCAGCTGTGCTCTTCGGCCGCAAAGCTTCTGCCTATAGTTCGTTCACTGTTACTTCTAACTTTCCTGAAACCTTATTTCCTCATGCAAACAAAACGTCAAAGTGACAACGCACACTCAGTTTAATAATATTCCTTATTAGGCATTACCATCACACCTTTTTCTCCCTGTTTTTATTCATACTTATTATAAATTAATTATTATAAACTTCAAGTAAAATATAAGTAAAAGTTCAATTTATCGAATAAATTAAAGTGCTTAACAAAACGTTTGTGATACACGGCATATTTAGGAAACAACGAAATACATGTGGCAATGTCATGAGTTAGATGGACACAATGTGTGGAGAGTTTATAGCCACACTTTTGGGCGTTCAAATTAATACTGTAACACGCCCCTGATGTGTTACAATATTACGGCCAACCTCATTGCTATAAAATATTATTTCTGAGATATGTAATATACAATATGAATGTGTAATGTAATGATAAAATATCGCTGTGTATGTGAGTGAGTCTGATAGGTTATATTAATGATATGCCTCGGCTGAATTCTTATGCTGCCACGCTAAAAAATCGGTGTATTAATCCAAATTTCCATTGCCTCCATAGTTTGAAACAATTGGACCATTAATTCTAATAAACAAACAGAGAAGTCTTAATTCTAGTAAATCAATAGATACGAATATTTTTTTTTAAATACTGATGAGTGGTTTTAACAAGAGCTAACTGAACTAAACCAATTTCAAAATGTGGTACTTTTGCAGAACTTTAGTAACGAAATATTATACAATACTAATTCTCAAAATTACAAGCAACACCAGCCTGCACATTGCACATCAACCGATTTACCAACATTTGACTTTATTAGTTCTGGTGTCATAAATACATTTATATTTGCTTGGGGAAAAATATGACTTTGCTGTGTCGATAACGGAAAATAACCGCAACTCTGCCGATGTCGTGGCGTCATCCTTCACTGGTGTAGAACCCAGGAACAGCTCTCCCACTCACCACGGACAGCACATCTCCGGGTGGTGCTCAGCAAACTTGTCCTCTGCTGGCCGGAACAGCGGAGGTGGGTGCAGAATAGGAACCTCGCCAGAATCCGCAGCCAGTAGCACTCCTCTCGCATAATTGGCTCTCCGATCACCAGACACCGCGTCGTCCTTGGTGCGAAGTCGAAAACCCCGAAGTCCTCCTTTACTGGGCCGTCCTTCCTTCCGGGCTCATCGTACAGCTTATGTCGAATTACTTCTTCTTTTACATATATATATATACATATATATATATATGCTCAGCATTTCAATAGTGCGTGAATAATTATATATCTCCGTCGTAAATATCAAATTTTGCCAATCAAATATTATAGATTATCTTTCATACTCAGGACTGACTTTTTTCTAGCTGGCCTGTCACTGATTCCAAATTAGAATGAATAAGTTTTTTTGATCTATCAAACTATTGTTCGAAAAACCTATAGAATTTGATAGGCCGGCTGGTATGCCCTGATTTTTTTGAGAAAACAAAATGTAGTGCTAGTTACAAAGACAATCATGCAAAGAAACCATAGATAATCATTAAACTTACATAGCATACACAACACAGCTGTCAAAATAAATAAGTTACACATATCACATTGAACATACGTTAAACATCTTATACATTGTATTTAAAGTTGGGCATTTAAATCAAATTTAAGAACACAGAATACTCATAATAAAGCCACAAATATTGAAGTGTTACAGAAGTTCCCCTACATTTTGACACAGTTCTGACAAGTCCGGTGGGTTAAAATTTATCAATATATAAGTAACATTTCATTTAGCAATTAAGATTATAGATAATTTCATCATTTACAACTCAATACCTAAAAAAATAACACAATCCTACACAAATAAACGTTCATTTGGCTTAGTCATGCATCTTAAAATTGTTTTTAATGCAACATTGATTATTATTAAATTAATGAGAATCATGCTCCGGTCAAAATTAGAGTCCTCAAACATTCGTCTCAGCAGGCGCAGATGAGATGAACTGGCGGGTAGCTCCTGCCTCACTTTAACCTTCTCGGCTGTAACACTTGAACTTTCCAGTTCAAGTTTTAAATTATTTATCAATACTGCTTCTATCAATAATTCGTTCACTTTTCAGTTAATACGTATTCTATTTGTCTTAGCTTGACAAAAAAAAATGTTTTCCCTTCGGCTAACACTTACTGAAAGTTTCTGGATATATTATTTTTTTCACACTTAGCACTCGTTTATAAAAGTGTGTTTCAGGCAAAATATGTCGGTGTAAAGTCAATGTTCTTTTAGCTCACATGCAGATGACACCTCTTTCCCCATTTAAAGTTCATTAATCAATATTGGCAATCATAAGATGTCACAACTGTACAGACCAGTGTTGGCCATAATTGACTACTATCGGTTTCTAGAAATATGTGAAAATTATATCAGGTCACCCTAAAATGACACGACTTTCATAAGAAAAATTACTGAATAAAACATGAAACTTCATTGATGTTTATCAATCTTATATCCATTCAGCAATTTACTTCTGAAACCTTAGTTCAGGAGCATAAATGATATGTGAGTTAAAAGAAAAACAATCAAACTATTAGAAGACATCTGAAATATGAGTTATATGAAGAACCTAATAAAAACCAATTAAATAAATATTCATTCAGAAGATCCTACGAAAGAAACCTTGCATGTGTTTTTCTTTTCCAAGTTCGCGTTTAATTCTAGCAAAACTTGCAGTCAGAAGTTTGCTTACTCATTGCACCTTTTATTTCTTTTTGGTCAGACTTTCAACATAGAAATTGCGTGTTTCAAAATAGAGCATTTAACATTGGTTGATTACTAAATTTGCACATTTATTTATTTACTCACGAATTTTCCGTTGGTGGTTACCTTCATGACTCTTATGAACTTAGTGGTTTTATGATTGAGTATAGCAAATTACATGTTTCTCAATAACATCGCTTCCATCCTTTATGACAGGTTTTATTCTTTCCTCATTGGAAGGCAAAAAATATGAAAACCGCTGGAACTCTTTACATACATTAACAATCTTTTACAGCGAAATGTTCTCTGAGGCAAACAAAGTAATAAAGGGCAAAATAAATTACAATATACACATTTGACATGGAACAAATTATATCATATTCTGGGAGCTTTCAGCTACGCATAATTATCCTTTCCGTATAAATGAACAAAGGCTTGCCCCATAGAATAATTAACGTATAAAATCCGCATTTAGCGACACTTCTTCATTTCAAAAAACTTCAATAATTACTCAACAACATTATTCCTCGGCGTCTATATATTTGCTCTTGTCTTCCAAATTTTTACTCTATACCTGCGTAATAGGATATTGATATTCTGTCAGTGCCATGATATTATAGCGTCCTAGGACCTTCCTAGTGTCCGGACAAACCATTTCATAACAGTTGTTGATTATCTAAGATACCTTTGCCGGACCAACGTAGAGTGGCATAAACTTCTTGGAAATAAATTCCCATGCTCTACTGATACAATGTGCTCTTATTAAAACCAATTGACCTACGCTTAACTTTTTCATCCGCGACAGCTTCGCATACTTGCGGCGTCGATCAGCTGTTAGAATTAACTTCTTCCTGACGAACTCCAATATTTCTTATTTCACTTCTTCTGTCTTGTCTTCGGTTTCTTTATGGGTCGATTGAGGAGGTGACGATAACCTAGACATATAAAAGATCTCGGATCTCCGTCCTGTCAGTGCCTCCAGAGGGATTATGGTGGTCGATTCATGCACTTTATTGTTCATGACATATTTGATAGTGGGTAGCTTATCTCTCCAGTTCTGGTGTGACTTGTGACACATAATCCTTAGCATATTTCCTAAAGACTTCATTCCTCGCTCGACGGGGTTTCCTCTGGATATCTTACAGAAGAGGAGGTAGGTAACACGTTCAGTTTCCTTGTACCTGGCTGTCATATCTTTCCTGTGAATTGAGTTCCCTTGTCTGGCAGTACACATCTTGATCGTCCTATTTCTTATATGAAAGCTTTCAGTTTCGCCAGTACTGTACCCCTATTTGCCTGTACTATAACGTACAACTTAGTGTATTTGGAGAATATGTCCATCATTACGAACACATAGGACACTTTAACTTTTGACTGCGGAAAGGACCGAATAGATCTACGGACACTATATCCAAAGGTTTTTCTGGAATGATAGGCTGCAATTCCCATATCAAGTGCTCTTGAGCATGTTTGCATCTCTGACACAAACCACATGTTCGTACTGTCTTTGTTACTAATGGTTGCATTTGTTTGAAATAGAACTGCCGTAGGAGTGCCTCATAAGTCTTCCGAATTCCAATGTGCCCTAGCATTTCATGCGCATCGAGTACCAATTTCAGTTGCAGTTTTTCTGGAATGATCGGTTTCCACTCTTGCTCGAAATGTTTCCTGTTCCTACTACTATCAAATAAAATTCCGTCATCCGTTTTGCAATACAGTGTGTGCGTGTAACGGGTGATCGTCAGGTAATTGTTCTAGCTTTTCTAATACTTTGCTAAAAAAAATCTGTCATCTTATTTTTGGGTAGCCAAATTCTTTAGATTTTCTTGCCACACATCCTTGGGCAATGGTGGTTTTCTCATCGGAGTGACGAAATACTCATTTTGCTGCTTATCCTGCTGTGGCACATCTTCATCAGGCATCCTGCTTAACACATTGGCAGTAACATTATTTGAACCCTAGAAGTGGCGGTATTCAATGTCGAACTCCTGAATTAAAAGGGGCCCACCTGGTTAGGTGACTGCTAAAAATTATACCTACTCGCGAACTCAAAAGTGCCTGGTGGTCGGTGTGTAGTGTCAATTTCTCTCCTAGAAAAAGTCACGAAACTTATGCAGGCTCCACATTATTCCCAACATCTCCTTTTCCGTAACCGTATATATCTTTTCAGTTTTGCTGACAGTTCGACTTGCCATGGCTACTGTACTCTCTTTTCCCTGTTGGTCACACTGGGCGTACGCTGAGGCATCCGTGTAGAGGTAGTAATTTACACCTTGCCGAGGGTGATGGATAACTTTTTCCCAATGAACAGTTCTTCAACCTCTTCAAAAGCTTTTTGTCTAGCCGCAGTCCATTCCCAGATAATTCGTTTCCTTAACAACTCAAACAATGGCAAAGCGGTTCTGCTACCTGATTTGAATAGTTTCGGTAGGATCCAACTACTCCCAAAAATGATCTAAGTTGTTTTACATTACGGGGTACTGGACAATGAGTTATCGCAATCAATTTGTCAGGTACAGTTTTTATACCCTCAGGAGTGATGATATATCCCAGGAATGGGACCTCTTGCCTGCAAAAACAAATATTTTCTAAGTTTCTCTGTCATTCCCGCAGCAGCGAGCTGGTGCAATACTACAATAATATGTTCCAGGTGTGTTTCAAAAGTAGGCGAAGTGATGAGAGTATCGTCTACATAGGATCTAGCGAACTCCGAGCAACTCTCTTCTAAAGTCAGATTCGTGCACTGCGTAAACTGAGCTACAGCATTGCAAAGGCCGAATGGAAGTACTTGGAACGTATATTGTTGATTTCGGAATAGGAAACCGGTGTGTTGTTTTGAATTCTCCTCTAGCGGAATGTGTCAGTAACTGTGCGTTAAATCTATGGTGCTCATGTACTTAACACCGTCATACAGCCTTAACAATTCCTCAATAGGACGTGGGCTTTCTCTCGCCTTGACTGTTATTGCATTAATGCGTCTGGCGTCTAGACACAATTTTACGGGGCCATCTTTTTCCTTACGCACACCATCAGATTTGCGTATGGACTAGAGGAGTGTTTAATTATATTCCATTCTAACGTTTGCTTTAAATACACTTCCGCATTCTACATAAACTTAGCTGGTATGGGATATGAACGGCAGTGAAATGGTTCGCCTGGTGTTGCCTCTATGTTGGCTTGAAAAATTTTGTTTCTCCCTGGTCGCTCAGATAACGTTTGCTGGTGTGCAAAAAGTAAATGTTGCAATTTATATCTTTGCTCGTATGACAGGTTTTCAGTACTGGAAACTGCTTTTTGAATTGATTCTAATTTCTCGGTCTCACAAGACTTCATAAAAGGACGATTTATGGAAAAACTTTCCTTTCTGACTTAATTGGCTAAACAATCAGAAAATTTCCAATTCTCTGGAAAAGTTACAGTGCGATCATTGGTTTCTGTGCTACTAATCATCCAACCACCGAAATCAAGTTCCACTTCATATTTTGAGATGTAATCCACATCCAATATCAGTGGTTTTGTCAGTTCTTTGATGGACACAAGTTTTGGGCTTCCTAAACCCTTAATAACCAGCGGTACCTGTGGATTAATAATGGGACTAGATTAGAAGTGGTCCCTACAATTCTAAAACGAGGTACAGGAACACTAGGTAGAGCTTGTCCCGTGGCTACAATATCATTACACAATTTCTCTGAGACACAACTAACTTCGGCTCCACTATCCAGTAAAAAAGATACCTGTATATCACATACTTTCAAAAATAATTCAGGACACAAAATTTCATGCGGGTTCTCTGGTTCGACAACTGGCTCAGAAAGTAGAACTTCCCTGTCACTTTGTTCCAATGATACCGCTTGTACTACTACATTTGTGGGTAAATTTGTTTCATCTTCATCCCTGGTGTTAGATAAGCTAATACTTGTGTGCATGTTGGACCCCTCTGGAAGTACGGTGTTTGCTAAGGCCAGCAATGAGGATCCGTATTCCCTGACCTCTAGTAGTTTAACCGATTATCTCGGTTATTTCCGTATCAATTTGCCGCCTGTCCTTCGTTCATTTGCTGTTGTTGCAGCATCGGCGCAAAGCAAGGCGTACGAGGGTCGAGTGGAGTTTAATTTCTGTAATAGCCTTCGCTTGCGTCATTCTGATGGTCTAGATTTTGGAAACGCGAAGAGCGCGGCGATCGCGGGCTGGAATTATTTATTCTTTGACCTGGCCCGTACCTTTCTTCCGTTCTCCTTGGCAACTTTTCTCTCTGACTTGTACGTTGTTCGGCTCGACCGTCGGATATATTACTTTCCCGTACGTCAGGCTGTCGTGCATGGTGTTTCCCTATTGTTGCGATTTTTACCGTCATACGGTTTCCGTCTGTAGTTCTGGCGGTTTCCACTAACGCAAGAGCTTCTCTGGGAAAACCTACCGCCTCTGTACGACCTTTGTGGATTCCTTGGATATCTATCACCATGTTGGTAATCCTGCCTTGTACCAATAGTACTGACATGTGGATTCCTGTCGTATCTACTGTGTCCATTGTAATTTCAGTTCAAATTCCCTTGGTACAGCGGAGGTGCATGATCGGGCCTAGTAGTATTCTGGCTATCTCGATTTCCGTATTGTTTTTGTGATTTCTCTATAGCGTCGAACGCGAGTAGTTCTTCTCGAAATGTTGCGATACGGCCGTCATGCCGCTCTGCCCAATGCGCTTGGTACTTGAAGGGTAACTGCCTCAGAGTCATTTCTATGAACTCTTCATCTGATACCGGGGGATCCAAATTACGAGAACGTTCGTACATGTCAGACAGATGTTCTTGGAGTAGCTTGCCCTTGCCTGGCCAAAACCTCTAGGTATGTAGTTGTGCGCGAATATTTCCTTGCAGTTTCCTACTCCAGAAGTTCGCTAAGAATTTCTCTTTAAAATCATTGTAAGTACCAGTCTCTGTCTTATTTATACTCCACCAGTAATACGCAGTAGATTTTAAACACAAAGCTATGCATCTTAGCTTGTCCTTATCACTCAAGTTAAATAGCTGAGAATACTCATCAAACTTATTCAGAAAATTTACCGGGTTTTCGCCGGATTTACCCTCGAACGTAGGCATTTGGTCAGCCCGCATCTTACTCGGGTGGTGGAGCAATGTGTTCAATGGCAACAAGGCGGATGTGTCGTTCACGGGGCGTTCGGACTCCATCCGTTCTGGTCGTTTTGAAAACGATATAGGACCGTTTAGTTCGTCTACGATTATTTACCTCGGACTGGTGTTATCTGCCCTCAATTCACCCATAGATCTAAGAACACCATCGATTTTATCTGTGACAAAATTTATCTGTTCACCCACCTGGTCAAATTTCGACTCGTTTCTTTCTCTGTCCCTTCGAACTGATGCTTCGGTACGTTCGAATCTCTGTTCTATCTGGCAACCAAAAAAATTCAGTTGGGAAGAAATTCTACCTTCCAATTCTACCGACTCGTTTTCTATGGTAGCTATTCGTTGTTTGCAGCTTTCCACCGCTGCTTCTAACTCAGTTCGGTTGTTCGCTATCTCTTCCGTAAAGCGTCTGACGTATGCGCTAATTCCTAGTTCACAGTTCTTATTTCCTACCGTACCTGCTAAATACTGTCAGTCGTTTGACTTAATTGAGACATTTGCTTAGCGAGAGTGCTTTGGAAGGACTCCCTTTGTTCGACCAAAGCCTGTCCGAACTGTTCAAATCCTTGCGCCATCCGTTAATTTAATCGTTAACGCTTAGGCGCCGACAGTGCATGCCGATGCCTACATCAAAATTATGTATTTTATGAATGATGATAAGAATAATTAAGGTTAATATACTTGTGACAAGTATATTTAGAAATAAAATTATATTGTTTATAAAACATACAGCTTTCTTTATTAATGAGCATTATTTTCATTTTTTCAAGAGTTGGCGAAGTCATTCTACCCTATAATATATAGTGGCCCACAAAATCCCTATAGAACTTCGACATCCTGGGATAACTCACGACTGACACCCGATCTTGCTACATCGTGGCAACTGTTCTCGTCAACGCGCGCCTGCACACATGTCTACTGAGAGTCTTCATACCAGCAATTTCCAGTCTGCTAACACATTCACTTTTCTACAGTCGCAGTGACGACACTTTCTTTATTTGTTTTGTCTATAAAAATCAATAAAAATCCGAGGTAGCGGCCTGAAATAATTTAATTTTTAACATTTATCTTAAATTAAAATAACCTTTGTTGTTACAAGTTTTTGTGATGGTGGAAGGGCGGGGGGATCGATATGTCCCCAGATGAACTGGGTACCAAAGTGGCGGACCGATAAATTTAAGAAATGTCTATTAAATTAATTTATTTTTATAAAATGAAATAAAGTAGAAAAATGGAATTATGATCTGCAGCGACACTCTAAACCCACATAATTATTAATAATACAAGAGGGTGGGGCGATATTTTTAAGTTTGTATAAATTTCTTATTGAAATAGTTTTTTTAATAAAACAATTTTATAAAAAAAAATATTAAACAAAATTGTATGGTTGTCGGAGGGATTAACATCCAACATGGCATCGAGCCCTAGCTGTGTCGCCAACAAATATGGCGGATGTCTCCGACCAACATGGCCACCGGCCGCGCCTGTGACTTCATGCGGACAACTTCGAACTCCGATGCCAAATGCCTGCCCCAAAACGTATAGATAATTGTACTATTTACACTTTTAGGAGAGAAAGTGTATTATATGAAAAGAGAGTTATCCAAGCATAAATATGTATTTTTAGAACATTTGTTCCAAATATAATGATAGGTCCTGCCATCTAGAATTTATCTCTATTTATGATATCACACACTTGTGATGTTACACTATTTTGACGGCCTTTCAAAAGTTGGCCGTAATAAAACTTTATTGCTTGTTCTGAAACTATGCATAGTTAAAAATTAAAAATTCGTATTTTTATAAAGTAATTTGCTACTGAGAACTTCCATGTTTTTGTTTGGCTGTCATCTTATCTCCAATCACAAATACGGTAACATTCACAATACATTACGTTGTTTATGCATCCCTGCGAATTTGGTGAAGGCAACTAAAATATAAAAGTCTCATCATGCTTTTTTTTTTTTTTATTATTAGTTCAACGCAGTTTCTAATATGCGTTACCCAAAGGTTGTATCCTAACAAGAAACTTTTGAAAACACATAATTCTTACTCCTTAGCTCAACTGCGAAATTCCATGCCAAAACGATTGCAGTACAGACTAACGTAATTTAAACAGATTACAGGCCATGCATATAATCGTGTGCTACTGTGCTACACAGCATTAAATGAGGTGCATTGCGTAAAGATTGTAAATTTAACTTATTTTTTTCTGAATGCATGTCATGTTTCCACAACAAAGCGATGTTTCATTCACGCTAAATGTTTAGATTTAAAGCTGACAGTTTTTATATGGATGTTCCACACATCCTGAAAGTGTGGCAACTATTTCATTTACTCAAATATCCAGTTCCATCAACAGCCGAATCGGCATCCGACAAAATTCGTCGGTTGTTTAAAAATAAATATAGTGTTATTTTTTGTAGTATACGTAGGTCATTATTCATTGTGTAATATTGACATTAAAAGCACTAAACACAGAATATTTGGTTCCATGCTTGGAAATACTTGGCCAATTATTTAGTTTTAAATGAAGTATTTTAGAGTCAGAGACGGCTGAAAAACAGAAGTTAATTTTCCTACGAAGGCCTGTCTGACACAAATCGATGCTCAAGTTTCAGAGGAAGAAATGCGTGGAAACAATGTTCGGACGCTTAAAGCCATGAATTCCTCTTCTCTATTTTGCTACAAGTTTCATTGCTAGTTTATCCGTTGAAAGCTGAAAAGAGAAGGCGTCACCTTGTCTGTATTTGCAGCAGATTTGCCCGTAGTATAAATGTTCCAAATTGCGATTGGGTGAAAAAGTATTTAGTGAAATTGAAGGAATGTTTCTCATGTCGCTCTGGATTTCTAAATTGTTAACGATCGGGGCGCGCAGAAGCTGATGTCGGAGAGAGCAAGACATCGCTTTCGTAAACACCAAACGTACAGTACTGGGTTAAATACTGTGCGAAGAAACCCCGCCCACTCTATTTCTTAATCCTGTGTCCGCACAAATACGCAAAAGTTTCTCGACGAAGCTTAAGAACAATTGCTTAATTCACCGTATAGGTCGTTCATGGTAAAGTGAGTACTTTTTAAGGCCGAGCTTAAATGTTCCTTTCAGCTTATTTGTGTCGTTTTCGTCAATCGTTAATATAGAAATGGCCGTGCGACTAATCGACACAACATATACATTCAATAATTGAAAAGTTAATGTTTGAGGCCACAATAAGGATAATTTTTTTAGGTATAACGCCTGCTGGAAAGGCCTTAAAAATGCTCACTTTACCGTTAATAGGCTATAGTAATGAAAATCTTCTCAACTAAAATTGACTATTTCATTGCGTCAAATATTCGGATAAATGAAAAGTCATAGCAGCAAAAAAGAGTTTCTTTTCCATCCTCCATTGGAGGTTCATTTTATATATGAGATTATATTAAAGACACAAACTTAATAATGTCCTTATCAAAGTTACAGGCCAATAAAAATGATATGTAACGAACAATAAAAACAATACTTGAGGTGATATTGTCACAGAAATAATCAAGTTTTGTCATTCGTAACAATATTTCTGCAATCATCAGTTGGCCAATTTGGGGAAGTCAGACACAAGAAGATCCGGCCGCCATGTTGTTACATCACCCAACTCCCATGTTGGATCCAGGTGGCCTAGACTTTGACCCATGCCCTTGACCTTACTCTTTAATCTTAAATGGCCTTGAACCCCCAAAAAAATAAAAATACTTAAATATATTCCAAAAAAGTTCCAAAAATTCCAAAAACCCCCAAACTATTTCCAAAAAATTTCAATATAAATTCCCGAAAAAAAAAACCTCTACACTTGACTCAAGACTCAAGACCCAAGGCACTTCAAGACTCTGGTTCAAAATTCAAGACCCTTGTGCTCAAGACACAAGACCCTTGACTCCAGACTCAAGACTCAAAACTCAAGACTCATGACTCAAGTCTCAAAATTCAAGATCCATGACCTAAAATATTGAACATTAACATTAAACCCAAGAAATAAAACAAAATCCTAAAAATTCCTAAAAATTTTGAAAGTTTTGAAAAATACTAAAAAAAATTGTAAATATACTAAAAATTCCTAGAAACTTATAAATAATAGATAAATTAAAAGTAAAAAAATATAAACTTTTAAAGAATTTATGAAATAATTATTATAATTTTTTTTAACTTCCATTTTCGGGAGTTTCCTCAGCACCACGGTCAGCAGACGACTGAATCTCGGAAATATTTCTCATTAGTTAATTAGTTGGTTCCCTCTAATACCTCCCCCAATTTTTCTCATTGGTTCACTACTTGTGCTCACTTCACTTCCAAAATATATATTTTGGGTCACACAGTTATCATCGGTATTTATTAGAACCGACAAACTTATGTTTTGAAGTTCGTCTTCACGGGAACGTCTTGCAAGTGTACATTCCACACATGCTGACTCTACCGCACCTCGTAGGTCTCTCATTCCGCCATAAGCATTAACTGTACCGTCATAATCGTCTATGGAATCAGTACCAATCGATGCATCAGGAGGTATTGGCCACATCACTTGCTGGCTCTCAAAATACGAACCCTTATTAGAGTTCTTGATGTGATTTTTTAATATATCACCTCGCATAAACTACATATGCCCATTGTCGTAATGTTTCATCGCGCCAAAAGGACTCTTAGTACATGTCGCCGGGAATGACAGCTTTTGCTGAAGATCTTTCCACTGTAGCAACACTGTTTTACATATAATTTTCCAGCAGTGGCAGAAGGTACATCCATAGAGGAAACCTCTACAGTAGACTTCTTACAGTCGTCGGCCTGCATCATCTTCACGAAAAAAAAACCGAAGTCCGTCCCTCAGTGGCCTCAGCTTGGCATAGCTATTTCTTTACGCATATATAATTACTTACACATTTCATCAGTAAGATTTAAGCATTTTTATGCCTCCATTCAACTTTACATGTCATCTTCATCACATTGACATGCAGTTATATCTTCAATAGTTTCTTCCAAACAAGTTCTTCTCTCAGCTTGAAATCACAGTCACACTTAAAGCAGACAACTGAGTCTTGAGTCTTGGATCTTGGATTTTGAGTCTTGAGTCCAGTGTAAAGGGTATTTGGAAATTTGTTGGAATTTTTTTTTCGAAATTTTTTGGGAGATGTTTAGACTATGTTAAAACATTTTTGAAAAATTGTTTTATATCTTTAATTTTTTGGGGAGTACAAGGTTAAAGGTAATGTCACCTAGATCCAACATTACCGTTGGGTGACGTCACAACATGGTGACCGGCCAGCGCCTGGCTCCTATCCCGGATCCCGTAGTACGCGACTTCCCTAAATTATTCTGCCATCGTAAACAATGACAAAACTAATGCGAAGAATGAGTACACTGGCTTTTTCAAGATAACACCGTAAAGTTAATTAACATTTTCTTCAGTCAAGGTTTAAAACTACACTAAAAAACACACACTTCAAACCTACCTGGATCTATCTCGTAAAAAAACGCATATAAGTTTTTTTTAATTCTTTGCTCGCTTCTTCTTACATTCGGTTATGTCAGCAAAAACGCTCTTAGTGTCATTGCCGCTATTCACCATGCCCCTCCTTGTAAACTTTTCTCGGAGCAAAACTTGTAATCTGTGTTTATTGGTCTAAAATCGCATGCATCACTAAGAGGTGACAACCTCTTACGGTTCTTTCAGACACTTTTTTTTTTTTTTTTTATATATATACATTTCATAGCTCGTTACGCTAAATTTTGTTCGTTGATTACTCGAAGTATGTGATTTTACGATGAGCACAACTGTTCCACCGCTCTTCGATTATTTTGCGGAAAGTTCTGTCATTGAAGGAAGTGGTTTGATGTCTTTTGACCAAAAGTGAATTTCCAGCCCTTATCCGCCTTACGCCTCTATTTCCGGGCGATCTTCAAGAAAGAAATATTTATCTTTTAAATGTAACTATTTTAAGGATGGATTCGTGTCGCTTTGATTACACGCAACGCATTCAGGTAAGGGAGAGCAGGGTAAAGTGACCACAAGCTCTTACTCCACTGGAGAGTGCTGCAGTCTGGTGTCGAGTGTTTGAAACAGTTAAGAACGAAGCCGTTAGTGTTCTGAGAGCATCTGAATATGTTGTCTTACATGTTATTGGTTTTAATACAATGTTAGTTGTTTTGCGCTCGTCTGATCTAAGGGAAGTGATGAATACTGATAATTTTTACTCTTTTCGTAGTAGGTTTGTAACTATGTAATACAATTCACTAAAATATTATGTATTAGACTTTAAAAGCACGTGTCATAACATTTAATAGATTGTTTAGTTTTTATTTTAGTCAAGCTTTTGCGTAGTAACGTCGAAGAGGGCCGAGTGGCCAACCACCAAGTTTTAACTGACGTGTTGAAACATTCACCATTAGAGAGTGCAATGATTGCAGATAACAAAAGAAGAGGTGATGTTATTCGACATGAATAGTAACGATAGTAAAAGCACCGTCACTTCTAGCACACAGCCAGAATAATAGGTTAAATGCTCCCCCCCCCCCCCCCCAGCGTTCGGCAATGACCGAAGCGTGTATGTTTTGGTTTTAGTGACTTACTGATATTTAAATAAGCCCCAGATTATGGATGTGGATTATATATCAAAGGAGAGAAACTATTGAATGCGAAGAACGTAAGTGGCCATTGAGTGGCCATTTTTTTAATTCACTAAAAAATATAACATTTTACAGAAATGGATAATTAATTTGTTTTATTGTTTGTACACCTATATTTTATGAAGGGTGATTTTCGTTTTTTTTTTTTTTTTTTCATTTCTTTGCATTAGATGATTTGAAAAATATAATTTTATCTTAAAGTGGCCACTTTACCTTGCTCTTTCCTATGCATTTTCTATCACTCAGCTACTTGACACTGAGCTATTACTCTACTGTCATGCGACAAAATCCATGTCTTCATATTCTGAGTATGTAACGTTTTGAATAAACTTCATAATCGCCACGCCCAATACTTAATTTGGCTTTTGCTGTGGAGGAGAAGAGAGGCGATCCAAAAATAATAGTTTTGCACCTTAAATAAGTTTATATTTTGAGTGTGTTAGTTACGTCAACACAACGTGATCACCACAATGTTTACAGCAAATCTCGGGATACGGAGTTTTTTTTTAAACGGTGAGTCAGGTACTTGCACCGCGAAAGGAAATTCCGAAGTCCGCCTACATGCTATATTAGGACCTGGAAAAGTGCTGTATTAGGAACCAGCATTTCGTCGCATTTAAATATGTATAACTTATTTTAGCTTTTGAGGGTTTTTAAAACTAATAGGAAGTCGGATTCTCGAATTTTATGCCCCTTAATAGGGATATATTGCATCAGTGGGTGTGGCCGGGGAAGGGGTTGGGTATTACGTGGATTCGCTTTTTGACCGTTTCCATGTGGGACGTAATGATTTATTGATTTTTTGGATAAACTTTTTTTTGTTGCATTTACAAACGTGACCGTGCTATTAATGAAATATTAATTCTCAAATTATACCTAGCAGTGCCTGCAAAGGTGTAAATAAGTGAGATGAGACACCAGGGCAGAATTTGGTGCAGATACCTTACTAAGCATCACGTTTTGAAGTGTAAATGAATTTATACTGAATACTTCGAGATTATCTTTAATTTATGTAATAATTAGTATGCAGTCAATGTGATATCCAGAATATTAACCCGTTTAGAGCCGGTGTACACAGTTGTGTACATTATGAGCGTGTAAGTGATTTTCGGTTTGTACTGTGCACTGCAAAGCCAAATGACCAATGATCTTTCCTATGGATAAATGATTCGAAAAACCTCTTACTGGTCTACTTCTTAATTGGTACATATAACTCCAGCCGAACACGAAACTTACAGCTCATTGACTGTGACAACGAAACAAGTGTTGTGTTGACTTAAGTACAGCACGCATCATAAATTAAAGTGTCGGAAGATGCCGTTGGTAAGCGGGTTTTCTCGGGATCTTCCGTTCCCCCACTCTTTCATTCCGGCGGTGCGCTAAACTCACCTTTATCGCCCTCATCGGTTCTCAAGAACTCGATGTTAAGAGCAGTCCAAATCTCTTCTTCGTAAATCAACGTGGGTCTGATAGGGTTAAACGCAACACATCCAGCAGACACTTTAATATGGAGTGTAACCATCCCGAAATTACACACATGCAGCAATTCTAAGATGTAACCTGTCGTACAAATGCTGAATGTCTCTCGGGTACAGTATCTTACGCTCACTGTACTTTTTGGCGTAGCTGGGCGATGGTCGTTGCCGAGGCCGGGTTGTATGTCAGGCGCCGTCCTATCTTATCACACGCATTCTTGATGAGGCAGAGGTCTGGAGATCTAGCGGGCCAGGATAGCGTGCGCACACCGTGTAGAGTACGCTGTGTTGCCATGGCGACATGGGAAGCGTGTTACCGTGCTGGAATAATGGTTGCTGCAGTGTGTCGATATGTGGTCGGAGGAAAGGCCTGACAAGTTCGAGGATGTAAGATGTACTCGTCATGCTCTCCTGAATGAATACCAGGGTAATATTGATGTGTGGCTTATGCCTCCGCCACTACCATTCCATAATCCCAGGCGTGAATCCGGTTGGCGAGTGCGAGCCCACTATGGATCGTTCCGCTCACCCGCACGTCTGCGAACACGAACAGTCACCACTTAGCCCAAGACAGAAACGACTTGCTCTCGTCACTGAACACGAAACACCACTACGCTTCATTCGCCTCTCCCACACACTCTCTCTCTCGACACCACCGAAATTAGTAGGGTTTGGCCGACTTTGGCACAATAGGTCCTGTGACCGGAGCTCGTAGTTATTCATTCTCGGTCATTCCGGGCGCCCGGCCACCATTTTTCCCTAAAATATTTCCTTTTTTCCCTCAATATCGATCATTTTCCTCAAAATACATCGGAAGTATTTGGGAGGCACAATTCTTGAGGGCAGAACAGTGGCGGCCATATTGGTTTTATAGGCATAGAGTATGCTACATTGATACATAGAGTCCAGGGTCTGGAGCCACACATAACCATGAGTAATCTTGGTCCTGTCAGCCATCTTGTACGCAATGTTGGATGTCGGTGACATTGACATTTGACCTTTACCCTAGTGACCTTTGACCTTGAACCCCAAAATCCAAAAAAAAATTGCAATAGCTCCAAATATTTATAAAAAATTACTAAAAAAATTATGAAACTAAGATTTTTAATGATTGGACTTAGAGGGAACAAGAGACTGGAACACCATGTTGTATCCAGGTGACTTTGCCCCATGATCTAGACCCTACAACTGTGACCTTAAATTACTTTGAAAATAAACTATAGTAGAAATGCTAAAAACTGAATAAATTCGTAAAAGTCAGCAAGCATATAACAATGCTTACCAGTACCGCCATATTGGATCCAGGTGACCTTGACCATTGGACTTAACCCGGTGACATTTGGCCTTGTACCCAAAAATTCATAAAAAATTCACATTATTATCTAAGAATTTAATTAAACAATTAATAAAAATGGTATTAGAAATAATTTTTTAAAATTAATTAAAAAAAAAAACTTTTATTTTTGGAGCTCTCCAACAGCACCACGTCAGCAGACGACTGATCCCCGTCCAATCAATCACATTGTATTAACATTCTCCTCTCCTACCTACTTATGTTTGATCATTCTGTCGAATGTACTCCACCCGTCATATTGGTTTTTTCGTTTGTCATTTGTTATTCAAAACTATATACCATTATAATTTAGTCAACATTTTTGTTTAAGGTTCCAGAAAAAATGAGAAAGCCCTCCTAAATGAAGACAGACTCTTCATGCAGTGCATTATGTTATAGCGTGGGTAGGCTCTAGCTGAATTCCTCGCATGAACGCGCCATCCCAGATGCAATGGGAGCGAGGTCACGGAAATGCAACACCGCCACGGCAATTTGGAAACAAACCACGGGGCAGTTTGAAAAAAAAAAAACGCAAGCATTCTAAACGGCCGCCATATCTAAAGCCGCCGAAGAGTCTAGCTCGGGTCTTACTACATCGAGCCGACGACGAGCAAGATGGACCAGCAGATGGGGTCCGCTGTAGCCGTACTAGCAATCAGCCTTCGGCAACGCAAAGGTAATGCCATTCCAGCAGTTAACAAACAGGAGGACTCTTAGATTGATGCGAGGCAATAGTTTATTAGATAATACATAAATACTTGCAGATAAAGAGTAATTTAACGTAACACGCTCCCAGAGTGCAGTTAAAGGTATTCACGTAACATGTAAAGTGTTGGCACTTGTAATGAAAGAAGTTGAATGTTTTTAATGGTGTTTTTATATGACATAGTGAAACAATGTTGTGTTCTCCATCAGAGTTACGTTTCCCTGCATACCTTATATGTCCTCCATATGAACCATAACAATTATCACTGTTCGAGAGTGAAGAATTGAGTCAGTGTAATAAATGTTCCAGAAGCACCTCTGTATCTTCCGAAACGTTGATGAGAAGTCCATTAAAGGAACATTTTCGATCAATGCTTCGCAGAACCAAAACCCAGTACGTAGGAAAAGTAAATGCTTTTCAACAGAAGAACAGAAGACTGAGTAAGACGATTGCTAATTTCTATACTGTTATTGAAACTTTGAAACAAAAAAGACTGGTAAGTTTGGAAGAATTAGATGTTTTAAGTTGTTTGGGAGGTAAAACAGTGAACTATTAAAGACTAGAGAAGCTTTAGTTTTTATGCTTGCTGCCATTTATGCTTTGTGGAAGATGTTTGTGGGGTGTTTCCTGGTAAATGACATGACTGCTGAACAGAAAGTAAATTTAATTGAGCAGTGCCTGTACATCACATCTGAAAGTGATGTTCGTCTTGTTTCTCTCACTTTTGATTGTACATCACCAAACTTTTTAGTTCAGTAACTTTGGTAGTGTAACACATAATAGTGCACTATCGACCAAAAGGTACTTGGGCACCTGTCCACTATGTTTGCTAGGTGGTTGTCACCCCGTTAGAATCTCGTAGGGCCACCTCTTGCAGCTATAACAGCAGCCACCCTGTCTGACATGCTCTCTACGAGTGTTTGCAGGACATCCAATGGGAATTCGTCGCCATTCCTCTTGCAACCATTCCATGAGTTGAGCAACGGATTTTGGCCGCGCCTGACGAGCCCTCACCCGGCGATCCAATTCGTCCAAAAATGTTCTATAGGGTTGAGGTCGGGGCTCTGGGCAGGCCAGTCCAGTCGGCGAACATTGTTGTCGGCGTACCAATGCATAGTAGCCCTTGAAACCTGCCACCTGGCATTGTCATCCTGGAAGTAACACGGGTCCATTCCGTAAAAACGCCACAATGTTGGGAACATTTCATTATCCAGAATGTTACAATAGACCTCTGTGTTCATGCTACCACGGACAAACACCAGTGGCCCTACGCCGAAGGCCGTGAAACAGCCCCACAACATCTCTCCACCACCACCGAATTTCCTAGTTGGCACTATACACTCCGGCAGAAGCCGTTCCCCGGGTAGACGCCACATCCATACACGTTCATCGGACCGGTATAATGTAAACCTCGACTCATCACTCCACAGAACCGATTTACACTGCTCCAGTGTCCAGTTGGGATGGTTCAAACACCGCCTGAGTCGCCGAGCTTTATTGATTGTCGAGATATGGGGCTTATGTGCAGCTGCTCTTCCGAAATATCCAAGTCGGTGGGCCTCTGTACGCAATGTTCCAATGAAAACCGACACCGCCGTTGCTGCATGAAACTCCTGTCGGATGGTAGCCATGTGTTGTGCCCTATTTTTGACAATTTCACTTTTCAGGGTTCCGCGATTTCTGTCGGTCAAGATTGGAGGTCGCCCAGAACGTGCAGCATTGGCACAATGCCCACCGACCTTCCACTTGTGCAGGACGAATGCGATTTGGGCCTGTTTACCTTTCGTGCAATCGCCCGGCTGGACAGCTCACTGAGATGGCAGCCCACAATCACGCCCTTATCGAAGTCCGATAGCTCTGTATCTCGTGCCATCTCCTTGTCAACCGGTTCTACCCCTACAGCGTATGGCAGCCACACAAGTCAACTGACGTACTGAATTACCTATCTTCACAGATGCCAAATTACTTTTTGGTCGATAGTGTATAATATTTTCCTTTCCTGGTTGAAGAAGAACATAGGTAAAGTTGGTTTGTTTGTTTGTATGAGGTAATCTCGAGAACTACTAATCAAATTTTTATAATTATTTCACTGTTAGAAAGCTATATTATTCCTGATGGACATAGGCTATGTTTAATTTATATTTTTATTCTTTAAGAAATTTCAAAACTTGTGATAAAAATTAGCTACATGACTGGTTTCTAAGAATACGCTACCAAAACTGCAGGGCCGATAGTTATAATTCTTTCATTGTTAGAAAGCTACATTCTTCCATATGGTCATAGGCTATGTCGATTAAAAAAATATATCTTTAAGAAAATTTAAAATACGTGAACCAAGTCGGAGAAAAATGAGCTACTTGGCTGCTTTCTAAACATGCTCTACCAAAACTACAGTGCCGATTCTTATAATTATTTCACTGTTAGAAAGCTACATTATCCCATATGGCTATAGGCATATATCAAGTGGAGCCAAAAAGGCCCAGTAGGTAGGGTAATGCCAAGCAGAACCGCAGTAGCCCAGTGGGTAGAGCGATCCCAAGTAAGGATGCAGTGGCTCACTGGCAAGAGCACTCTCAAGTGGAGCCACTGTGAACCAGTGGGCAGAGCGATCCCAAGTGGGGACGCAGTGGCTCAGTGAATATAAATATATCAAGTGGGTTTGCAGTGGCTCAGGGGATAGAAATATATCAAGTGGGCCACAGAGGCCCAGTTAGTAGAGCGATCCCAGGTGGGGCCGCAGCGGTTCAGTGGATAGAAATATATCAAGTGGGACTGCAGTGTCCCAGTGGCTCGAGCGCTTTCAAGTGCGGCCACAGTGGCCCAGTGGCTAGATCGTTCTCAAATGGGGCCGCAGCGACTCAGTGGATAGAAAGATCTCTTGTGGGGCTACAGTGGCCCAGTGGTTGGAGCAATCCCAAGTGGGGACACTGTTGCCTATTGGCTAGAACGATCCCAAGTGGGGCCGCAGTGTCTCAGTGGATAGAAATATATAAAGAAGGGACGCAGTGTCTCAGTGGCTAGAGCGATACCAAGTGAGGCAGCAGTGACTCTGTAGAAAGAAGTACATCAAGTGTGGCCACAGAGGCCCAGGGGCTAGAGCACTCTCAAGGGCCACAGTGTCTCAGTGGATATGAATATGTATAAAAAAAATATCAACTCCATAAAACCTGAGTGAAGCGATATTAGACTGCTTTAACTTGCTATTGCGGCGAAATAATTATATGTATGTAAAAATGCCAAGAGATTTTTGATAGAAAATTACAATAATTCATTTTTGCCATACCTATATTAGTTTAGCAAGAATTTTAAATGATTTACAGTTACATTTAAATTTATATTTAAATGTCTGTAATATAAAGAAAATAATTTTCAAAATAAATAAATGCTCAGCGAAGCGGGCAAGGGTAGAGGTAGTTATTTATAAATTATCAGGTGTAACATACCTCACAGCATTTCAGGATTACTTTCCTGCCTAGACTAATTACGTTTGTTTTTTTTTTTTAATGGTTTGTATGATATATATTATTTGATGAGTTGACTAAATTGAATAATTAGAGAAGAATTTACTTAGTTATCATACATTATTGTCTTAAACAATTGTAACAAATGTGCTGCCATTTCCTCAGTGAATGGTGGAATTTGAGTTTTTGTTGCGCAAATAGATAAACCAAAACATGTGCAGTATAGAAAGTCTTGCAGTGGACAAGTTCTTGATGATAATGTTTATTTATATTTGCAAATACAGTTGACGTATGATATTTGAGTTAGATGTTTTGAATACGTTGATAGATATGCACTTTTTATTCTTTCATACTATGGCACCTTACAAGTACCTTAGAAAGTGTGCAGAAAATGAATAAGTATTTGTCTACAATATGATAATGTTAGTTGTAGGTGTCACGTCATTTTAACACGCCCTCGAATATTGCCAAAAAGAAAAAGAATGAAAAAACAATTGCATTGTCCAAGCTCCATGATTGTGATTTTCGCTGTAAATACCAATGGATTTTAAATATTTTTATTTTGTGTGAAATGTGACTCCTGTAGAGCTGAGATATATTTTTGATGTTAATTGTACCTTTCAGGAAGATAGATTATTTGTTTGTTGTACATTTATTCTTCTAAGATTTTTTTGGTGCAGTAAAACCTGTTGATAGTGGTTACAGAAAATTAAATATTAAATACAACTTTTACAACATACTAGTGAGCTAATTATAATAATTTAGTGTCAAAAACCAGAATTAAATTAACAGTTTCTTAGATCTTATTTTAAAGCACGTAGGTTTATGTGTTCTTAACTGTAACATGTAGTCTACAATTCTTGGCTGTGATGAACAAACATTTATCAGGGACAGGTTGTATATTCAGAGTTGCAGGAAAAAAAGGGAAAAGTCAGGGATTTTTTGTACTTGTTTAAATGTTTTAATTAATTATACTGTACTTCAATTTTCGTATGCAAAAATTTTTGATGGTCCATGCAATGTTTTGCGAACGATGCATTTTACTTGTTTACAATTGCATTAAAAATGTGGCTAATAAAAAGGCTAATATTTTTTACTTCCCTGTCACATTATTTTTATAAATATTTCATTTTGTTGTCACCTGTTATGCATACCAATCACTGCGAAAATCCGGTGAAACTTTGTTTCAAAGTGTTTGGGTTTGTTTTGGTTTGCGTCAATTTGTGTATGTACTTGGGTTCAAATTCAAACGTAGCGCCAACTGTTGCGAGTGCCATGGCCGGCCACCATCTTGACTTGTTGTGCCATCTATGAATGAAAACAGTTAGTTACGGCTACTCCGTGCTGCTTGACGTCACGCAGCTTGAATCTGTTACAAAATATATTGTGTGGAAACATTTCTGGTCCTCCGGGCCGGATATGGTTTATTCGAGCCACTTAACAAAGTTTAATCTATAAGTACAGTAAACAGTGGACGTATTTTCGGTATTTCCTTGTGTGCGGAATCGGATGTGGTGTAGTACTGAAACTACTTCATTTCACGCCATGCCGGTTATGTATACAAATACCACTGTATTTAATAACAAGACTTCTGTTATGCAATAAATGTCGTATTTATAATTTTTGCGAGTCGTGGTTAACGAGTGTTTTTGAGGTTAGCCGCGCTGTATACCAACCATAACTATAATTGTTTATGTTTTTACGAGACTGGCATTTTTTCGAACCACGACGAGAAATTGTTAAAATGTTTCAACACCAATTGAAGACACTTTGCGCCACTTTGCAGCAACTGAAAACAGACTTTGAGGAAAGCTATCTGCAACTTGCTGTTCAAGCATCGGAAACTGCGTCAGTTGCAAGAGTCTGAAGTCAGCGATAAGGAGATCGAGGATTTTGACGAGGACTACTATAGAATACAGGAAGTTTTCAACAAACTTGTTGTGATCCAAGAAGTAGGAGGAGAATAGCAATGTCATCTCGGCCGAGCCTCATCCAATGTCAAGTTTCCACATTTACAGGTGCCTACCTTTAAGGGGTTGCTTACATACTGGTCTACCTTTTATGATTTGTTCAACTCGCTGGTGCACAACAACAAGACCCTCGCTGCAGTGTAAAAGCATCAGTATATCCTTACGTCAGTTTCAGGTGAGCCATACCACCTTATTAAATCACTCCCGCTGTCTGAGGATAATTATAACCTAGCATGGCAAACATTAACTGAAAGGTATCATAATGTCAGAGCAATAGCCACGATCCATTGGTAAAATATAATGCAACTCCCTCGTTTAGCTGCTGTCTCTCCTGACAACTTGAAGTATACGGTAGATATTCTTAAGGAGAAGTTGGGTACCTTTAGAATTATAAAACTGCCAGTGACTGAATGGAACTTTGTGTTGTTAAACTTTATGTTACCGAAGCTTGATCCAGATACAATAACCCAGTTTGAAGTAGCTCATAAGACCCTACAGATGCCCACATTTGATCAGCTTCTCGAATTTTCGGAATGGTATAGTAAGGCATTGATGATGGCTAACTATTCAGAGTCAGGGTACACTTGTGCATGATCAACAACTAAGAAGTTTGCAACTTCAGGCACAAACATCAAAGCTTCATTGTTGGCAACTGCGGAACAAGATATTTGTATAACCTGTGAGGGCACACACCGAATTCTAAAGTGTTCTACGTTCAATAGTCAGCCAGTTGATTAGAGGATAGAGTTGGTGCGACAAAAGATGTGTTTCAACTTTTTGCAAAGCCACAGGGTGAAGTTTTGCATGTCAAACTGTATGTATTGTAGTAGGAGACATCCCCTTCTTCACACTGTTGTGTCCCCAAATAAAGTGGAGCAAACTCCAGAAATTTCTAACCAACAAGAAGCAGTCACTTTCATTCACAATGAGGAAACTGCAGTTGTAGTCTCACTTACCTCTTCCAATGATGTGTCGGCAACTGTCGTCTTAGGTACAGCGGTCCTTAGCGTTCAAGATGTATGTGGCAATATGCAGAAGGTTCGAGTGTTGCTTGATTCAGGATCCCAGAGCTCATTCATTTCTGACGAGTGTGTCCACAAGCTAGGGTTAAAACGCCAAAGAACTCATGTTCCTGTTGTGGGGTTGGCTCAGTATGTTGTTCTTGCAAACAATGGTTATGTTACTTGTGTTCTGATACCTGCGACAAGTGAAGGGCCTCAATTAATCACCAATGCACTAGTCTTGAAGGATAAGCCTCCAAATTTCCCAGCATCCCACTTCCTCGCCGCATGAGGGATATGTATTGTCATTTGGAATTAGCCAACCCATAATATGATACTCCAGAGACAATCGATCTTCTTTTGGGTGCTGATTTATACCCAGATGTGTTTGATGGTGGGCGGTACCAACCACCTCGTCGGTTCCCCATCGCTCTTCACAGTATATTTGGTTGGGTTCTAATGGGTAAAGTCAGTGAGACTGCAGCTGCTGCCTCCAGTGGTGTTGTTTCACTGTTTGTACTGTCTGAGGCTTCCCTAACAGACACCATTCGCAAGTTTTGGGAGAGCGAAGAAATACCTTCTGTTCAACATTGTAGCCCAGAAGATATTTAATGCGAGAGTCACTTTGTTGAAACCCATTCGCGAGACCCAGAACCCAGAGGGTAGATATGTCCTGAGACTACCTTTGAAGGAATAGGAACCAGAGTTAGGAGATTCCCGCAGTTTTGCTGTCAAGCAGTTGCATCAACTGGAATACAGATTGCATAGTCAGCCAGAAACCAAAAGGGAGTATTCCAATTTTTTGCGCGAGTATAAACGACTTGGACACATGTATCCGATTGAGAATGGAGTAGGGCACTGCCCTCGTTATTATATCCCACATCACTATGTGTTAAAAGAATCCAGCTTAACAGCCAAGTTAAGAATGGTGTTTGATACTTCAGCGGCCTCCACTTCTGGAAAGTCTCTTAATGATGTTCTTCTGCCTGAACCCAAGCTTCAGATTGACATTGTGGACATTATTACACATTTCCATCTTCATACTGTTGTAATGGCCACAGTTGTTTAAAAATGTATAGACAGGTGCATGCACATACACAGGATGCATCTTATCAAATAAGTATGTGGCGTGAGTCCTCTAATCAGCCAATATGTGAATTCCAACTTGACACTGTCAATTATGATGTGTTAACAGCTCCTTTCATGGTTATGAGAGCCTTGCACCAGCTTGCAGTTGAGGAAGGTGGCTTGTATCCCAAGGCGGCCAAGGTGGTGATGGAAAACGTATTTGTGGACGATGTTGTGACAGGTGCAACATCAGTTGCAGAAGCCCTCACGTTGCAGCAAGAACTGATAAATCTCCTAGAGCAAGGGTGTTTTGAATTAGGAAAATGGTCCAGTAATAGCCAAACTGTCTTAGATGCAGTACCAGAAAACCACCGAGAGATTCCACTGAGCTTTCAAGAAAATAGTGAAGTGATCAAGGTACATGGTCTCCAATGTAACTCAAGGTTGTATGTGTTTTCATATAATATTTCATCAGCTAGCACAAGAGTCGCCAAACGAGCTATTCTTTCAGACATTGCTAAATTGTGTGACCCACTAGAGTGGCTTACTCCAGTTGTAATTAGAGCTAAGATTTTTCTCCAAACACTCTGGCTATTGGGTGTGCCATGGGATGAAGCTCCGCCCGTGTTGTGCCACTAAAACAGTCACACTTCCTCGACTTGAATATTAGGCTGCACATTTACTCATTAAATTACTTGAATCAATAATGTCGACCCTTTCAGAACGTATCCACATTAGCTGTATTACTGCATGGTGTGACTTCACAGTGGTCCTCACATGGTTCAGGATTCCTCCTCATCGTCTGAAAACTTTTGTGGCAAACAGAGACTCTGTATTCAAGAGAACAAGCTAACGGTACAGTGGAGACATGTGCCTTCTGCTGAAAATGCTGCAGACTGTGCTTCCAGAGGACTCTCACCCCAAGATTTACTGACACACACACTTTGGTGGACTAGGCCTTGCTGGTTAATATGTGAGGAGGAATCATGGCCATGTGGAGGAGTAGCAACCAGTATTCACGAAGGTGAAGAAGATCTAAAGCATCCTCGGGTAGTTTCATTGGTTGGACATTGTGACCCAAACCTCCTCCCTAGCCTCTCTAGGTTTTCTCCCTGGTCACAGCTTCAGAGAGTCCTTGTTTATGTATAAAGATTCATTTCAAACCTGAAGGTGTCACGAGGGTGTCGACGCACTCTGGTCCCCTTACTGTCGTAGAACTTGGTGCTGCTAAGAAGATGTGCCTGAAGCATGTTCAACAAGAATGTTTCAGCTCTGAGAGTGAATATTTGATTTCAGAGGATGAATGCTCCCTTAGTACTGGTATTAAAAAGTTGAATCCATTCTTGGATTGTGATGGCATTCTGCGTGTGGGTGAATGTTTACGAAATTCACCCCTAACTTATGAAGTGAAATATCAAATCTTGCTACCCAAGATCCACAGTTGTATAAAGTGTCGCAGGTTCAGGGCCACCAATACACAGCCATTGATGGGAAATCTTCCACCAAGTAGGGTTCAACAAGCGAGGCCATTTCTAAACATGGGTGTTGACTATGGTGGCCCATTCCAAATCAAACAGTAGCGTGTTCGGAACAGTTGTGTGTGAAAGGCTTATTTGTACCTATTCGTTTGCTTGGAGATAAAGGCAGTACATTTAGAAGTTGTTTCTTCTTTGAGCCCCGCAGCTTTTCTTGATGCATTATTCAGATTTACTGCTAGGCGAGAGCTTTATAAAAATGTTTTTTTTTTCAGACTGCGGAACAAACTTTACAGGCGCACGTCGTTATTTCTATGATCTACAGAAGTTATTAAGCGAGAGTGCCAACTTACAGTACGTTGCGGATACCCTTGCCACTCGTGGCATTCAGTAGAACGTCAATCCTCCATCTGCACCGCATTTTGGTTGATTTTATGGGAGGCAGTCATCACATCTGCTAAGTATCATCTGAAAAGAGTTTTAGGCCAGCAGGTTCTTACATTTGTGGAGATGTCTACTCTCTTTGCCCAAATTGAAGTTGTCCTTAACTCACGTCCACTGTGTGCCATTTTGTCAGATCCACATGACTTAGAGGCCCTGACACCAGCACACTTCCTTGTAGGCGCCACCCTGACAGTACCTCCAGTTCCAGCACTTCTGGCAGAGATGGCACAAGCAGTATCTGCACACACTACAACCACGTAGAAAGTGGACCAAGATTGAAGGTGAGGTGCAGATTGGCTACCTTGTCCTTGTCAAGGAAGACCAATTGCCACCCCTGCAGTGGCAGCTTGAGTGTGTTGTAGTTCTACATGCGGGCAAGGATGGAGTTTGCAGGGTGGTCACCACTAAGCAGCCCCGTTAACAAGTTGTATCGCCTACCAATTCACTGAATATAATTGTGACATTGTACATATTTTCTAGTTTGCTTAAAAATGTTATTTTTGGTGGGCGGTATGTTTAGATTTGTTTTGGTTTGTGTCAATTAGTGTATGTACTTGGATACAAATTCAAACTTAGCTCCAACTGTTACGAGTGCCATGGCCGGCGGTCATCTTGACTTGTGGTGCCATCTATGAATGAAAACAGTTAGTTACCGCTACTACGTGTTGCAGGACGTCACGCAGCTGGAATGTGTTACAAAATATATTGTGTGGAAACACAAAATGTGGGATATCGGTACATATCAGTTGTGGTTGTGAATTCATTACAAAATTTTCAATGAGCCATCATCTAATTCTGCAATATAAACAAATGTTACAGGAGATTATTTTGAAGTAATTCTCATTTTCTATTACACTTGGCTTTCGCACTTTCCTGTACCACACCGTACTGAATAGTCTTGAGCGCCAGCTGGTGAGTTGTAGCATCAGCGTTTGTAGCATTTGAAACCAGTGAAACCATTATAATTTTGCAGGGGGCTGGCACAAAAGTACTATAGTTATAGACATTGACAGGGTGCCCACCCACCTAGAAAACAGGGAAAAACGAGAAAATGTCATTCTACACGAAAAAGTCAGAAAATTCTTGCTCAAGTCCGGGAAAATGTGAATAACTGTTCCAAAATTGTTACATGTGTGAACACAGCATGATATAATTATGAACTCATAAATGTTAGGATTGTGTTAGGATTGTGTGATAGGATTGAAAGTGAATACACTGGTGGTATAGTCAGGCTGTTCACAGTAAAGAAAGCACATCAGAAACAGCTGCTTGGGCTCTACTTCTTTCACTTTGCACCATATGTAAATTGAACATTGCCTCTGATTTAATGACTTTATCGATGCATCATTCGAGTGGAAAAGTGTTTTGATTACAATGGTTTATTTTTTCGAGTTTGATTTCCAAAGTACTCACATTACCGTGAATTACCTATTGTAAATCGCTTCCAAGTCACAGATATGTAAAAAATCGGTGGCATATTTTTGTGATTCGTAATGAGCTGTCATGTGAAATTGATAGCATTTATTGCCAGAAAATTTAATGGGCTGGATCAGACAGTGGTCAGTTAACACACATTTTATTTGTTGATAGGCACCTTGATGTTCAGATTGGCAACCAAAACTGTGATTTGCGTTCATCATGTTGCTGTAGGTTCGGTTTAATGACTGGTGTATTAAATTTACTATTGAGAACTCTTAACCATGAAAAATCAGCTATATAACTAATTTTTAATGGTTGGTAACATTAAAACTACTTTCAAATCGACTTCCCACTCGTAACACTTAAGTCCCCTGTTTGTGTGCTATTGCTGTTTTGTAATGTTATACTACGTTTGGCCATTCCGTGAGCATGCCATACTCAATGCATTTGGTTGAGTGTGATGGCAGACAGTCTATAAGAGAACAATCGGTGTTAGTAGAAGCACAGCTGCCTTGGTGCTAAATTCGGAGAAACTTCAGCTATAAGGGCAAAATATACTGCATAATAAGCTATGCGTTCATATGCGTGTGAGTTTATGTGTGCTGTAATATATTATTGATTTCGTTATTAATGTTTCATATTATTCTTTAAAACATCTGCTGTTTATCTTATCACAATGGTTTTCTTTATTTTATAAATTTTGTATTGTTTTTATGTCTTAATAAAATGTTTTGTATCATTACATTCCCGTTTTTAATTAACTAGCTAACTACAACAACATCATGGTTTTAACTGGCAGCATGTTAGCTTACTGGTGCATTGCTTTAATGAGTAGGCCTAAAATCTAATTTTTCATTGGTAGCATGTCATTAGGGTTAAGAAATCCAGTGGCTGGTGTTTTAAATGTAAATATACATTTTGCGTTATCAGGGTTGCCACCTTTTTTCTACTGGAAAATTCCCTGACATTTCCCTGATATCCCTGACAGTTTTAAAATTCCCTGACATTTCCCTGTTTTCCATACCTGTAGAAACCCTGCTTATACTTCACACGATGTCAGCTTGAATGCGAGGCTTCAAGTAGAGTTAATAGCACTGCGCTAGGGACACACCTATCATTCCAATGAGTCTGAAAATTGGATGAGTTAGGAGTGGGGGAAATGGGATACCTTGGAAAACACACTGTTCTCTGGTAATGTTTGCCATTTTATCCACATGTGAAAATTGTGGAGAATCTTAAAACTTGTTTATGGGGAATTCGCATGTCTGATGGAAGGTACGGCTGAAATTGAGTACTTCTATAGTGTACATGTATATATTACAATTGGTACATAAACAAGGCACCAAACTTGCTCAACTTCAACAGGGGACATAGATGTTATTTCAATATAGTTTTTTTTGCAAACATAAATTAAATCTACACAACTATACACTTAGCACTTATTAGTGCTGAATTGATTGAGAATATTAACATTAGGCTATTAATACTGAATTGAATGAGAATATTAACATTGGACTCACTGAGCCATAAAATTGATGTTTTGTTATTGGTTTCTTTTTTTTTTTCAATCACTCTTCTATAAGGGAGCAAAACATTTCTATATTTAACCAGTTTTTATATAGTTTGATGAACCTCTAGGAAGTTTATTTTTCAATTCTTCCCTATTGGCATACTGCGTGTTATAACTAGATAAACTAATGTCTTTTACTGCCTTGTGCATATAAAAATATGGCAGGATAAATGTGTCTTAACTTACCTTTGAGAGATATTTTTTGTTTATATTGTGCGTTACTGTGACGTATTGGAAAGTATAGTTAACATATAATATTTAGCAGAGTTGTTCGGAAATATCTTTCCCCAGAATCCATTACCTTCCGCAAGTTTCCTTTTGTAAGAAAGACGCAAAATAAATTAACATAGTACCAGAAATCAGAATATTGAATATACCCCTGTAAACAAAAAATATATGGAAAAAGCTTAACCATTTTTTTAAAATACATTATCTAATATCTTCTTCCATCGTGCACACATAATTCAAGCGTTTTAGACTGAAGTAGGTCTATATGTTCACTTCTCTGGTGCAATGTGCGGATTTTGTAAATTTTACTCGCCACTACTTTGTTA
The DNA here is from genome assembly GCA_029891345.1 of Dryococelus australis. Taxonomy (NCBI): domain Eukaryota; kingdom Metazoa; phylum Arthropoda; class Insecta; order Phasmatodea; family Phasmatidae; genus Dryococelus; species Dryococelus australis. The sequence goes on from CM056993.1 coordinate 285,581,292, forward strand.
CACACTATTTAACTTTTTTTTTTTTTTTTTTTTTTTTTTTTTAGCATGTACAGAGCCCAAATGTTTCAGTATCTATTCATTATATCATGCAGTGTACAACTGAAGTAAAATTACCAAACTATTTTCTTCATTTCAATACTAAAGCATTCATTGTGTATGGGCATAACAACTATTATTAATCCAGGAATATATTCCGCAAAAACCACCATAATGGCATAGGTAAGTATTGGGGCGAAGTACTTGTGGTAATCCTATCGTGTACCCAGCATAGTATATACAGGCAGCTATGGGAAAATTCTTATTCTGGCAATTCAGTAATGCATTTGTAAGGTATGATTCTGTTGGGAAATTTAGTAATTACAAATTATCAATGGGCTGATTTCATGTGCATGTTCTTACCATTTGTATCTCAATGTTAAGTTATTTAAATAAAGCTGTAATTTATATGCCATTTGCAGCACATATAAAAATTTTCTGCGAGTAAATTGTTCACATATGCTATAAATAACACTTGGCAGATTCACTACTGCCCATTTCCAATGTGACAGAGTGACAAAAACCCCAGCACTAGACAGACGAATCATGAGGGTTCAAGAGCAAATAATAATCTGCCTAGTGAGAGTGCGTGGTCGTACGAAAAGACAAGCAGATACAAATATACTTTTTTTTTAATGGGGTAAAGTGAAGCTCCATTTTTACTGAAACTTTCAAGACTATTATGATGTCAGTCAGTTGTACCGCATTGCTAATCACACAAATGAACAAATAAATAAGAGAGGAATGTTTGTATAGAAATATGAGACATGTTTAGGAAATATGTCTCGTCACTTGTAGTGTGAGTGAATGAAATACAGATTATAGACTATTATCAGAGCCATGTCTAAAAGGGGGCAATTGCCCTCACCCCAACTTTCAATGGGACAGGTATTTTGACTTTTTTTTTTATATTCAGTTACAGTAAATTGGCTGTTCTCAATTACCCATGAAATAATGGTTTCCCATACTAATCATTGAAATATAAATTTTTTATTTGCAACTGTTACACATTCGTCAACAAACCAAAAATTACTTTAGAGGTAGGTTTATAAAGATATATATAACTAATATTACTTTTTTCAATTTAATTTGGGTTTGTAATTAATTCAATAGGCAGACATTTCCCGAATAAAGTGATACCACAGAAGGACAAATACTGCCTCCCATTTCACCCAAAAAGCAAACATTTATAAACTGCAAAACTACAAGCGACCTCATATTTTTGCCCTAAGACTCGCATTTTCTTAAAATGACCCTGCCCCTTACCATTTATTTAACACTCAGAAGGTATCTTACAATTGTCCCTTCCAAACATTCTCTTGGATGGACAATGTTCCTCTGCCCTCCCTGTGTCGATGCCCATTATTGAAACAAATATCATTACGTGAATGCTTTGTAATTCAAATAAGGAACCTGGCATACAGTTCGCTGCTAAGTTTATTGTTCGACATCACAAATTACATATCACAATGTTCGATTCATCATATTTTGTATTATTCTCTGATTATATATAGCCCTAAACTATTATATTTCCTCGTCTCCTGTATTAAAAGAAACTGACAAATTAAAGAGCTTCGTGAAAAAGTTCGCTTGGAAAAAAATTGTCATATTAAACTGCTTGGCAGAAAGCGTGGCGAAGTAATCATATTACGCACCTATTTAGAATATCTTTGTTGATGCGATGGTATTGACAACCCACAAATATTATTTTATTATTTCAATATGTGAAGTTCATTAAAGAGTGATATTCCCGTTTCTTTTTGCGACACGACGTTTATTTACATTGATTGTGTTTCGTGTAACAGCTGATAGCATAAACAATACTTGACAGTTGTGCAGACACCATATTGTTCACTGAACGTTCGCATCAGCAAATACCGCTTATGATCCATCTGTCCGATCTACTTATCTCTGGTTGTAACACAATCTCCTCTTTGGCGAATTTCAATTCTGCATTTTGCAGTGGAATAGCTGCCCAGCTAAGCTCAACATTCCCTTTTTCATTTTTCTCCGCCACACTTGTTTTCCTTCCACTCGTTTCACGAGTACTTGCAGCTCGTCCTTATCCTGCATTATGTGTGCGAGAGTGGAAAGGGGAGCAGTTACTGGCTCTAGGTTGAAGTAAAGCAAATGCCTATGGAACACTGCAGCCGACTATAAAACGTGAAGAACTCATAAATAAAATAGTATATACACCATGAAAATTGTCAGAAAAGTGTGATTTATGCTGTATGTGAAAGATGAATGTATATATTTTGCAAACATTATATAAAATTTTTTACTTAAGTATACATTTTAAATGTAAAAAATTAATCCATCAATAGAGTCCACATTTTTAACAGAATTTAAGCTCATTTGCACTCTGGATACTTCAGAAATCAGAATTTAAAATAAACTCTTCTTCAGAAAGGATCGCCATAATGTTTACTATGATCGCATGTAAGAAAATTGTAATAATAATGTAATAAATAATTTTTAAATTGATTTTATATGCGTACATTTTTCGCAAATATTTATGGTTGATACAGAAGTACATAAAGTTAATTATAAAATTGTTATAATACATATACATCTCACAGCACTTGTTTACTAAACAGTAGTCTAACCTCAAATCCAGTCCAAGCTGTTTTTGCTAGTCGTATACACCTCATTTACTCTATGTTCAATGCGAAAACACGGAGATTGGTTGTGCGCAGCCAGCGAGATCGGTCTACCTCGACTTTAATCTGTGGGAATAACAGCCGTTGGCATGCTATAGCACGTTCACGGTTACTTTACACTTTTTATAAAGCCCTGCTGAAGTTATACTTCCAGGATATTCCTCCGCCTCATCCAAAAAAAAAGGCTGATCGAATTTAGGAAATTGCACTAAAGATACAGCGCACCGCATTCTTGTGCTCTCAGTGTAATATAATTTTCCACAAGAATTATTTCTTACTAGGCATTACCCACACACCTATATTCTCCCTGGTTTATTCATATTAATTATAAATTAAATAGTATAATTTGTTGTTAAATTGTAGCTTAATTAAAAGTTCTGTTTAACTAGAAGTAAGGTACTCTTCTGTTAACATAAGTATAAAACGCCTGTGATACATAACGGAGCGATTTTTAAAAAGTTTGATTTAAAGAGTGCGAAGAAACCGCAAACATACTAAATGACCTGATTGAAGCTGCATTTTCGTCCATCGCCAGATTGCGACACCCAAAACACTGAAAATGTTGAGGCAGGTTTTTTGTAGTTAATGGATGTAAAATATAGATTTTTTTAAACAGATAACAGCTAATGAAGCTAAACTCTCAGGCCAATGATCAAAATTCTCTTAGACAATAGTTTCATTTAACTTTGACAGGTTAGGTTTCCAGTGTTTAGGAGGGCTGCGATGGCCGAACGGTTGGCCTACTCGCCTTCCACCATGGCTAACAGGGTTTAATCCCTGGCCGGGTCTCCCGGATTTTTGCATGTGGGAATCGTGGCAACCTATGCCGCTGGACGGCTTGTTTTCTCGGGGATCTCCCGTTTCCCCTCGCCCCTTCATCAAGGCGCTGCTCCATACTCAACACGATCACCCCCGTAGGCTCTCAAGACCTCGCTGTCAACAGCCGCCCAAACCTCTTCGCCAACTCTCTCCGATGTTGTGGGTGTCCCAACATGGTGGACAGGCTTCATAATTGTATCATTCACGGACAAGGTGACCCTCTTGCCTGCCCAGCGGTCCGGGCGGCTCGTAGGGCAGTCGGGGGCGGCGCGCGTTCTCTTCCTCCACAGCGGCGGCACCTCGCCGTCCCCACCCCCCGCCGCCAGGCGTACGCCCGGGCCGGTGGCGGCTTCGCCTCCGCCTCGCTCGCCGCCGTCGAAGACGTTTCCTGCTGCAGGTCGGACTCGATGGAGGCCGTGGTCAGGTCGCCGTCATGGGTCGGCACGCAGTCGTCAGTCGTCGCTCCTCATCGCTGTCGTCCTCAGCTTGTCGACACTTGAATATCACACCGGAATTTATTAGCGCCAGGCGTGAGCTATTTTACAGTTTTTTATATTTTGGTTATTATAGTTAGCATGTATACTGGCCTGCTTTTATATTTTTGTTCTTGTTGATACTTAAAAACTAACGGATGTAATATCTATGTTGGGTTATTTAAGTTATTGGAGAAATAGCTGTTATTTGTTTGGGTTATTCTTTTTAATGGATTAAGTACATTGTTATGTTTTCTTTCTATGACAATTGTTGTTTGAGATGAGATATGATTGTGGAATATTTTTCTTTTTGTAAGTTTTGGTTGTCTAAATTTTTTTTACATTTATCTTGTTACATTGATTCTTGGTGTAGTGAGGGGAGGTTTTCTTCTTCTTGTGTTTCACCTTCTGTTTCTTCTTCGTGTCCTTCTGCGATGTTGGTTGGTGTCAGGCTTCCTGGTATTGCTTCTTTAAGGTGCAGTGTTGAAGAAATGGGCGGATTCAGCCCTGGTATAGGTTGTGATAGTTGTTTTATGAGAGGATTTCTCGATTTAGTGAGCTTGTTAGTGAACTGTTTGATCATGGTTTTTACTATGGATATTGGTGCTGGTACTCTGGTGGCATGTAGGAGATCGATGCGATGGGTGAGAGGAGGTTGGGCTGTGGTAACACGAAGTCCTTTGTAGTATGCTGTATATTGGTATGGGTCGGTGGTAATAAGCAGCTGTTGAAACCCATATTGGGGTGGCATATATCAGTAGTGGAGTGATGAATGATTTGAATAGGGTGACTCTTGTCTGTAAGTTGATCTGGGAGCATGGACTTAGAAGAGGGGTGAGTTCTCTAATATCACCTGTTGCTCTGCCTGCTGCCTGTTTGATGTGCTGTTTGAATCGCAATTTTGAGTCTAGAAGAATTCCAAAGTATTTTGTTTGGGTTTGTCACGGGACTGTTGTGCCTTCCAAGTGAAGTGGAGCATCTAGGTTGAGCCATGAGAAGTAGATTGCTTGTGTTTTTTCCGTGTGGAGAGAGATTGTTCTTAAGGTGAAGAAGGAGTCTATTATATTGAATGAGGATGTTAATTTATATGAGAGTTCCTTTTTTCATTGCTTGTTGCTAATATTGCCGTGTCATCTGCATATAATGAAATAATGGAATGGGGTGTAGTGGTTATGTGTCTGATGTAGAGTGCAAAGAGTAGAGGGCTTAGTAGGGATCCTTGTGGAACGCCTGCTACTGTATGATGTGGTGATGAAAGTTTATTCTCTATTCTTACTTGGAAATAAATGTTGGTTAGGAAAGAGTGAAGGAGACTGATGATGTGTCGAGAAATGTTCGTAGAAGAGATGTTGTCAATGAGTGCACCGTGATGTACTGAGTCAAAAGCTCTTGTGAGGTCCAGTAATAGCGCTCCTGCTCTCTGTTTCTTTGCGTAGGCTGTATATATTGTCTTGGTGATTCTGGACTTTCGGGATTGCTATGTTTGAAGCTGTATGTGTGGCTGATGTTAAGGTTTATATTTGGTTTGTATATATCTTGGTTGTTATTTAGTAAAATGCAAAGGTCTATTGATTCTGATAGCATGTTTTGGAATAACTCCCAGTTAGCTTTTTGAAAATTAAATTTTGGAGGTGGAGGTGATTAGTGATAGCAAGAGTCACTAGACTCTTGCTATCCTACTACTGGGAAGTGGTCAGATGTGCCAGAATAATTTACTTGGATGTTTTTGATGGATGTATCGGATGTTATGAAGAAATCTAGTATTGAAAAATGGTTGGTGTTAGGTTTTTGGTAGGTGAAGGTTGTAGGTACGTAGATTTTGAGTGGTTTATACAAAACACATTGTGCCACTGCAGGTCCCATTCGATTTAATTGCGCTGAGTTCCATGATGAATGTGATGCATAGAAGTCGCCTAACATTATCAATCTTCGGTCCGTGGTATGGAGGGCTTCTAAGTCTGCTTCTGGAAGTTCAATGTTAGGGGGGATATAAGTAGCAGCAATTGTAATTGGTCCATGTGTATCATTGAGCTGAATTGTTATAGATTCTATTTCATCAAAAGTAGATTGGTTCTTGAGTGGTAACAGAGATTTCGTTTTATTAGTAGCGCTACTCCACCTCCTTGTGCTTTAATTCTATCTCTTCTGATGGTGTTATGTCATTGAATTCTTAGTGGCGTTACAGGTGTGAGCCATGTTTCTGTGAGTGCTATAATATCTAGTGTTTCTTCTATTATGAGTTCTTGTAGTTCATCAATTTTGTTTACTACTGGCCTTGCATTCCATGTTATTAATTTTAACACTTTATGTATTATTTATATTTGTCATTGATGAGAGGACGGCCTGAGTTTGTCTTTCAACCGTATGTGTAATGAATTGCATGACTGGAGTTAGAGCTGAAATAAATGTGTTAAGTACTTCTATGAGTTTGCTGATTCCTTCGAGGAATGATTCTTGTTGTGGAGTTTGGTATGGTATTTGGGAGTGTGGAAGGGGCGTGGGGTAATAGGAATGGGTTAAGATATATGTCAGGAAAATTGTATTGTGTTATCATGGATTCTACTGTTTTTTTTTTTTTTTTTAACTGTGTTCTGATATTTGTAGAGGCGGATAGTTGAGAAATTGTTTTTGTGATTTGTGATGCCTGTGGTGCAAAGTTGGTGTTGGTGTTTCTTGGTTTTAGTGTTGGGAAATATTTTCAGTCCATGGGTTTTGAATTATATTTTATGTTTCTTGCGCAGTTGTGATGTTAATTCTTCTTTGGAGTAGCTGTTCCCTTTCTTGCCTATTTGGGCATAACTTTGATCCTCCTTCATGGTTGTTGCCACAATTAGGGCATGTGTGTTTTCTGTCTGATTTCAGTGGGCATGTATCTGATGTATGGTTCTGGGAGCACTTTCTACATGTTGGTTCTCTGAAACAGTTACTTGCTATGTGCCCGTAACACTGGCAATTCTTGCATCTTTTTGGTGTGGTTGAGAAGTGTGGTTCAATACGGACTATGTAATGAAGAATGTTGCGGATTTTGTAGAGTGCAGATTCTTGTGATTTATTTGGTAGAGCGATGAGTATGGCTGGGCAGTAGTATGGAGGGTGTTCTATGTTAAGATTGCCTAGTATGTTTAGTTGTGGATTGATGAAACCTTTTTCTTGGAGATCAGCTGCGATTTATGATAAGTATGTTCCTTGTGAGATGGTTTTTATTACGACTCTTGCTGATGTATTTTCGCCTGGTGGATTGTATGTAAAAGGTTGTGCCCCTATTTCTTGCAAAAATTTCCGTAGAGCTTGGTGTACTTCTATTATGTCTGGATCGAATCGAATTTTTGGTCCTTCACAGAAATTTATTAGAATTTTGGTAAATGTGCTCTACAGCAAACTAGCTATTTAAAACAAAAGAGAATGTAATATTTTCTTAGCAGAACAAAGACTATAAGCTTAGTTCACAAACAATTATTTTGGTAATAGCGATATAATTTATTCCGTGTCAATCAGTTTTAATAGGTATGTACGAAATACATGGCTGTATTGGCATATTAAAATTCTGTACGTACTGCTGCTATTCTTCCCCTAATGTCGAAGTTGGTAGTTTGCATGCAATCGAATAAAGGAGCTTTAATAATAATAAATACTCCTTATTTGTGGCGTTTTTTTTTATACATTTCATAAAATACGAAAGGGTTTCACTAAAAATAATTTATGTAAGACTTTTTTTAAGTTTTTTGAAAATATAATGATTTAAAAGATTAAAATATATACTTACACGAATTATTTTGTACTGCTGGCATTTTTCTCTGTCATATTTTGTAACTTGGCAACTAAGTTTAATGATTGCATATTCATTTAAATTGCAGTATAAATTATAAACCTTCTTGCAGTATGTATAAATTATTTGCACTACAAACTAGGTGACATCATTTTCATAAATGCTAATATTATGTACGATTACTTTTTACTTTGTATAAAATCACATTTAAACTATTTTTGACCTGGAACATATGTAACGCTTACCATTTATTCGGGCCTAATATCTTCCACAAGAGTATGAAAAAAATCCGACATCAAAATACCAGTAATATTAAGTGAAAATTTTCTAAAGTTTCTTTGGCTAAGATATGCAAGAAACTATCAAATCCCAATATATTTACCTGAAATATTCATCATTTTTTGCCTGTCGTAATCGTTTCGGTAATACAGTGGCTGATTGGAAAGTCCATATAGAATGCATTATTGTATTCTCGTGCAGTACTGGAGGAACCGTTCCAGAAACATAAATAGTTATTGCAGGAAAAATCCCACTCCCCCCCCCCCCCTTTTATGGGCTAACTTTGTGTTGTACGGCAAATTTCTTAACTCATGTAACCAAATTATCTTGATATGCTAAGTTGGCTTCGATACTGGTGTCTCGTACATACACAATTACATCTGCATGTTTATGCCGCCATTAAATGAATTAATCATAGAGGAACTGCAATGTCAAATTTATGTTTATTTTTTACAACACAGCAACACACACACACACACACACAGTCAATTTAGCACGACGAAGCTTGTATAAGGATTTCACAGTTTTACATTTTTTTTTTCATTTAAATTTTTACTAGCACTTGTAAGTTGTTTGATAACATGATAGGAAATACACACTTCAAAAATAACAAAGCCCCGGGGAGATGGTATAGTTGCCGAAATGTGGAAAATAAGCGGTAAGAGTCTTGCTCATAAAATTCATGCAATTATTGAAGATATTTTGATCAAGGAAAAAATCCCCGAAAACTCGAAATATGCACTAATCCACCCACTACACAAGAAAGGGGATAAAACCGACATTAATAATTACAGAGGGATTTCCTTGCTACCGATTACTTACAAAATTCCATCCAAAGCCGTTCTCACGAGACTTGAAACACAAACAGATCATCTAATTGGCAAATAGCAGGCAGTATTTAGAAAAGACAGGTCATGTGTGGAACAAATTCTAAAGCTCAAAACTTTTTTACAAATCCGTAAAAGCAGACAAACAGTGACCACCTCTGTAGACTTCAAAAAAGCATAAGACTCTATACTCAGGCAAACACTTTTCAATATACTGGAAGAATTCAAATAAGACAGAAAAACAAGAGAATTAATCAAACACACATTAACGGAAACTCCCTCAAAAGTTAGGTTCTTAAGCGAAATGACTGAACCTTTTGAAGTCAAAACAGGAGTCCGACAAGGAAATGGACTATCGCCCCTTTTGTTCAATGTTGTTCTGGAAAAGGTAATCAAAATCTGGGAGAAAGAAGTAAAAGGAATAACCATTGGCAGACTACTCGAAAATAAACTTCACCTGCGGTGTTTGGCCTTTGCAGATGATCTACCAATTCTCACCAACAATAGGCGAGAAGCAATCGACTCCCTTGAAAAACTCCATGAAATTTCAGCTAAAAGTGGACTCCAAATATCATATGTTAAAACCCAATACATGGAAGGATCCTCTCGTTATCAAGATGGACAACCTATGAAAACTCGATTCGGTGAAATTTCTCAAGTAACTAAACTCAGGTACCTAGGAGAAATCATTCAACCTTCAGGATTAAATCGCGAAGAAAACAATGAGATAATATCTAAATTACAAAAAGGCAATAGAATCACCTGGAACAGATATAACAAAAAGTCAATATCCCGAAATGCAAAACTAAGACACTACAACACAGTAATCAAACCGGAGGCATTATATGCATCGGAAACTTTGATTATTGGGGGCAGATCACTAATTAAAGATATCGAAAGCAAGAAAGAAAAATGTTAAGTAAAATCTTTGGCTCGGTCTGTACAGGGGGAATATGGATGAAAAGGAAATCTCATGAGCTCTATCAACATTCTGAGAAAATTTCAGACACTTTCAGAACAAGACGACTGTATTTCCACGATCACATTGTCAGAATGAATAACAACAGACTGACCAAGAGAATTCTCAGCCTTGGCATCTCAATGAAAGTGAAGAACAATTGACTGCTTGAAATCAAGAGAGACTCCCAGGAACTTGGAATCACAGGAGACATCATATAGGACAGAATCAGATTCAGAACTCTGGTCAACAGCCATCAATTTGCCAACACACCGAATATTAGAAGAAAGAACACCTGGACAGAGGAACGTAGGAAGGACCTCAGTGAGAGGATGATGAGATTTTGGGAAAAGAAGAAAGCAAATACATCTGCTAAATAAGTTCAATCACGCTCCTCAGTTGGGCTTAACGATAGAAGAAGAAGAAGAAATGTATTTATCTTAATACACAAATTCAGCCCACATGGGGCATACATTAGCATTAGAATATATGAAAGAATATAATAATAACGTCAAAGAGGAACCACGTATTCCAAGAAGTTCTGTATTCATTTTTTTAAGCTTTTGTTTTGGCTTTTTGAATGGAAGAAAAAGAATCACAGAAAATGGAAGAATATAATAAGTTTTCGGCACTCCACTATTTAGCATGCAGTCTGCAGTCTGTTGTGTAACAACACTTCTAGATTACACATATTTGAAATCGTTAAGATGAAATTAAGAAATCAGGAGTTTCTAAATTTATATGGTATATTATTACCGTAAGGAATGGTTTAGCTCTCTTCCTCTCTCTCTCTCTCGCTCTCTCTCTCCCTCTCTCTCTCTCTCTCGCATGCAAATAGTCATGTATAGATAACATCGATAAAAAATGTTTGCTACAAAAATTATCTAAATAATTTGTAATACACGTCTAATCGATTTAAATTGTAATATTTTTAGTACGATAACAATATTTTTAGTATAATTACTTTTTGATCGTACTTAATGAATATCTCTGCTGAGTAAAACTTTTGCATTTGTGTTACCGTAACTTCGTATCTGGTAATGTCGCAGCTTAAAAAGTTATAAGATGTATATAACAAAAACAATTCATCATTTTTACAAGACCATATAGACATATGCGAATACTTTTAATGGCTACACTTCGAAACATTAGGACGCTGTTCATTTTAAGAGTCACACTAAAGAAACTTAAACTCATTTCTGCACGCCTCATTTACCAAGTTAGTATCTCGAGAAATAATAACAACATTTTAATATTAAAGTTTATTACATATAGCAGGCAGCATAAACAACCGTATGATTTTTTGGCAAATCCTTAAAATACTAAGCTATTTTATTCATTAAATTTGCTAAAGGCAGTATTTTTTCCTTGAAATAAATAAACATTTGTATTCAAGAATTTAATGTTATTATATATTCACGAATGATACTTTTGCTTGTTATGCCTGTTATTTAGAGTGCTTATGAATAGTTTCCTCAGTTCTTGGGTAATTCAGTATTCTCCATTCCATATTACATCTCATTTTTATAAAAGTTATGCTATTCCGCAGCAGATCACTGAGAGTTTTTGACTATGTCAACTTACAAATTAAAATGTTCCCTACTTCGATTTAAGGAGAGAGAGAAACAAATTATATCATATCTTTTGAAATCGTTTCTTCTCGCGTCGTTAATGAAACATGTAAACACGCCAGACACCAATCGAGTGTTAATTTCGATAGCAATAAACAACGCTTCTGTCTGTGAAAGCTGGAAACAAACTATAGAACAACGCAGATGTGATCACACTGCATCTCCTTAAGCTCCTTAAGCTCCTTAAGCTCTCCCACGCAATAAATCACAAAACAAAAAACGCCAATTATTCGTCTTCTGCGCATGTGCCCATACTGACCTACCCCAAAGCAACACAACTGTCAAAGTCGCATGGTCAACAGTGAAGAACGTGTTTGTTTGAATCTAAATTTTTCATTGACAAGCACCATAAAATTAATAAAATACTTTCACTATTCGGAATTTAATCAAACTGCATTACAAATTGGTTAGAGGTAGTATAAAAACATCTCTGAGTACTTGTTTACTAAACAGTGTTCTAACCTCAAATCTAATCCACGTCGTTTTTGCTAGTCGTATTGGCAGAAAAGCAGTTCACTGTTGGAACACGGTGACTGGTTGTACGCGGCCAGCGAGATCGGTTTGACTCATATTGTTTTATTAGTATTAGTATTGTTTTTATATGTCCCAAGGAGCGAAGGAACTATACAAAAACGTATACCATGGTAGATGAACATTGCATCTTTAGTCTATGATTCAGATACGTGTACCAAAAATAGAATATACTTCCCACTCGATGACAATCCCGCGGTTTTCAAGTAAAATCTTCAGGCCTATTTTAGATTATATTAAATCGGGTTCCTTTTTTACCTTTAAAGACTGTGTTTTTAATAAAAAATAGCGCGAAGATTTTAGGTTATCGCGGATTTAAGTAACCCAGAAACAACAGACACCTTCCTTGTGTCACGTGTGAATGTAATATTTATATATGCAGTGAACTTTTGAAGTTACCCAATTCTTGTAATGTTTTATTATTTTTAAATTTGATTGAGTATGTATCAGAGCGCTTATAGAAACTGTACAAAACTTTTACATTTGCTGGAAAGGGTGATTATGATAGCGGATGGGGGTGGGGATGATAAATGGTAGTACTTACTAGGCCACCCCTGAGTATATATAGCAATTCATTGGATGCGGCCATTCTTTTTTTTTCACATTATAGTTACACATTTCATACATTTAGGCTAATAAGTAGGCCCTACTCTAGTTTTAAAAAAGTACTATTTAATAAAATCCAAACACACTACATTCACTTAAATCAGTTAGGGTTCATATGTAGGCAAAAAACTGTACACACACACACACACATAAGATATATTTTGATTTTATTTTTAAATATATTTTTAATATTTTGTGTGGATTGTATATACTTTGAGGAATTTTGTTATAATTTTGAAATGCTCTATAAGTAAATGATGTCAATCCAAATATTTTTTATTCTAAATGGGTTAGATCCAAAAGGTTGCTTGTCCGTGTATTGCGATTATGAATCATGAATCGGGTATTTGTTGTTACGTCCCTTTTTGCAATTTTTATTTTTATTTTATTTACTAGCATCAATGTATTCGAATCTGAAGACACGTTGATGGGGGTATGTGTGTTATTGTGTAGACAACTTTTGATTGTGTGTATACAGGGAGGTGATGACATTTTTACTTCTCTATTTTATAAATTTTGTAGCTGATTTAGATTAACACCGCTACATCCATATTACATTAAGACAGGTAAAGTGACTGTTCATTAGTAATAAGTAGAGCTGCCTTCTGCTGAATTCTGGAATTTTATCTCTGAGGCGTTTTAGCACACCAATTATAGGAGCTACTTTATTCGCCACACTTGTGACATGCTCACACCACTTAATACTCTTATCTATAATTAATCCTAAGAATTTCACCTTCTCTGTTTGATTAAATTCAATATTGACTACGTTTATAATAATGGCGGGATCTACAAATATACTAGATCTGCACATTCCTTTAACAAGTATATTTTGTTTTAGCTTCGTATAGTTCCATCCTATTTTGAAGAAGCCATTCTGTTAGTATAGTTACGTCATGTTGCATGTCAACCAGCATGTCATCAGTGTTCGTGCCTGTGCATAACAGGTTATATTCGTCGCAAACATTGTTAATGATTTACACTTTGATAAATCATTAACATAAGCTAGAAAAAATAGCGGTTCACTGCTGGACGCCATTTAACAGTTTTTTTCTTCTTGGCTATTTATGTAACTTATAATTTTACACTGTATCCTATTTCTTAGGTAACTGCTGAGCCAGTATACCTAGTTAAATATTTTTGGAAAGATATTCTTGTCGGTACTGTTATAGTATGTTCTGATAAAGATTTAAACATATAATTTTCGGGAATGTTGGAAAGGCAAAGTATAGTTTTGACTAGTTTGGTGCTTCCAGATGGGAATAGTGTTGCCAAACTTAACAGCTCAAGGTTAATCACTTTTACAGCTCCCAAACTAAATATATATGTATATGCGGACAAACAGTCGAAAACTAAATAAACTAAGTATTTGGGTTTCTGAGTGACCTGGTGGCGAGTAGCCTACTATAAACTCGATACTAATAACTGGGAATAAGGAACAAGAACTAGAAGTACGTGCAAAAATAAAAATATTGTGTTAACCTGTTGTCAAGCGTTCAAGTGATTCAAGGTTCCTACAGACGAAATGGTCGCGGCTTTGAACAACGGGTAAGCCAAATATATATTTTCTTTATGTAAATATAAGTAAGAAAATACTGTAAGGCGCTTGTTCTAATCGTCGAAAACCAGGGGTGTTAAAAATTTCAGTAAATATATATATATATATAAAATATGTAAGCCATTTAAATTTTGTATTAAATTTTTGTTTTATGTCACAACAGATGAGATTTTTGTCTGAAAAGTACTTACGAATTATTTAGAATCACTTACACATTGCAACCTGTGGAAACAATGTCTATTGGTCCTTGGCATAAGCAGCAACCAATAACAACATTTGAGAGCTGGCAGCAGCAAATTGCATTTGCCAAGTAAAAGGCTCTCTCTGTCTGTGTTGGTGCTAGCTTCTGAATATACCCAGCATCGACCATGGTTTTACAACTCCTGAAAAACGTCATACGTTGAAGAAACATGATGGAGTCCAAAACTCTACTTAGGTAATGAATCATTCAACTCGAATTTTAAAGAAGCCGATATATTTAACGGTTTTATGTACACGCATTTTCCACCGCGTTATTGTTCGTATCGTGCTGGGGAGTGGGAGAGATGAGCTGTTAGGGCAGTTGTAGACTGCGACGCTGCTTGGCCTTATTCCGCTCGGCAATCTCCTCCTTCTTCAGGTCCACCTGCCCCGCCATCTGTGTGAGCTTGTGTCGGACAATCTTACCCCGGTTCTCGGTCTCCTTGACGAGGCCGCGGTAGAGGTGGTAGTGGCGCATCATCACCTCGCTCTCGTAGATGACGGTGGCGTCTATGAGCGCGACGCGGTCGCGCAGGTCGCGGTAGAGGCCGACGTAGAAGCAGACGTAGTCGTCGTCATCCGTGGTGGCCAACATGGGCGCGTCACACTTGTCGAGGGCGAAGCAGTCGGCCGCCAGGTAGGGCACGTTGCCGGCGAAGTTGGGGGCGACCCGCGCCGTACTGGTCCACAGCGGCGGGATGAAGGACAGCTTGCACTTCTTAGCGACGCTGCCCAAGGCCGCCTTCTTGTTGCACGACAGGTCGTCGGAGCGGGGGAAGCGGGACCACCTTGGTTTGACCGGCGGGCCACATGGCGCCACGGGACCTCGCCCCTGCGTCGACATCACCGGGCTCGACACCGTCGATGAGGGCACGCCGAACACGATCATCGAGTCCGCCGGAGTCTGCTCCGAGGTCTCCGTCGCCGTCAAGTTCGTTATGGACGACACGCAGCGGGGGATGCTGTGGTCCATGTCGGCTGTCGACTCTGTCATTGGTGCGAAAATCGGTGGTAGTTACACAGCGAATTTAGACGACCTGGCCGAAAACGTTCACTGCCGAAGCAAATCAACAATGAAACAAAAGAAAATGAATGTTTACTGCTATTATATCTATGAAGGAGACGCTCGTTTGTAGTAAAAATGAGACACATTTATTTATTGTGTACATGAAATCGTCACTTGCGTGAAGCGATCTACCATTACCTCTATGGTTTCCAGAAACATAATTGAAGGGTACGGGGGTAAAAAGATGAATGTCCATTTTTGCTCGTATTCTCCCCTGGAAGTGTTACTTCCGAGGCCTGTTATTTCGGACTGTCATCTCTTTATGCTTTAGCATGCCAGCAGCACTGACGTTCTGTAGAAATGGACAGTTGTCATTTTTTCCCCTTACCCTTCAGCTTCATCTCTGATTCTTAAACGGGCTCTGGGAAAATTGTAAGTTTTCTGAATTTCTGAATTTCTTCTCACCTTATTAAATTTTACAAGTAAACATTTTTGAAACAGAAATCTGAGAGCTATTATTTTATAGAATTTATTTTTACTGTGGAGTTTCCAACGTTTTACATTTTTGCTTTAAAAAAAATCAGTTGCCATAAATAAGTGAAATGCTTTGTAAAAGAGATATTCGTTTGCATTTTTTACAATTACTATACCTTTTCACTGACTCGCATATAAATTTAGGTACAAATTTTCGTATCCTAAAAAAATAAAAGCTGTCTTTATTTTTAATAATCAGGAAAAAAATTATTTTGTTCTGAAGTTTTAAATATCTCTGGTAAAAGTATAAATGAATATATTTCACAGGCGCGTAGTTTATCAGTCGTGTGTAGTACACGATGGAAGTGCATGTAAAATGTATGAATGCTTCAACCATCTCCACTATGTAGCAATAATATTTTGCCGCATGCTGAGCTTTGCTGTGTTTAGTGCATAATCGCATGCTTGGTCGTATTCCAGAACGTGCAACAACCAATTCGTTGGTAACCTTTATTTTTGGAAATGCACTCGAATTACTTGCAAGCTCAGATAAACATTTCTTCGAATAGGGAAATTGGGACTTGATGACGATAATAATAAATGTATAAAGGACGTACAATTCTGTTTATTTGCAGGTTAGGTCACCGGATGAAAAGGAAGCAGAACTGATGCCAGTAATGAAGCATTGATTAATTAACGTTGCTCTCTCAACATAGATTAAGAACTGGTTTAAAGGTGCAATAAACATGGATGACATAATATTACTTTGCAGTGGAATATCCCAAACTAAAGAATAAATACGTGAATAAGTTTCCTGGACTGAGATAGAAATACGCAGATATTAGAAAATGAAAGGTAGACCTACATTAAAAGTTGTATTTAACGAGTGAAATTCCACGCATACTGCCAAAAAAAATTATGAGTCATTAACCTTTTGAAAATAGTATTAAATAGATACTGATTTAAAGATTGAGAAGTAAATAGTCCCTTGAGTTTACTGCAGTCCGTCTTCGAGATCCTTAAACCAACTTTTATGGCCGGAGCGAATTTCCTTTTGGTATTTAAGTAAAACTATCCCCAGTGGACGATTTTCAACCATAGCGGTTGCATCACTAGAATATGACCTACATCACGTATCTGTTACAGTGGAGTGAAGAGATTTGGACTGATTGGCTGATTGAAGTGAGTATGTGAGAGTGCTGGAATGAAGGGGCGGGGAAAACGGGAGATCCCCGAGAAAACCCACCGACCAACGGCATCGTCCGGCACGATTCCCACTTGCGAAAATCCGATGACCCGGCCGGGGATTGAACCCGGTACGCCTTGGTGGGAGGCGAGCGTACTAATCGCTGTTACAGTGGAGTTGTTTAATGTATACCAGGGGACCGGCCCGCGGAATCCGCGGGCTAAGCCACAGTCAGTGAAGCAGGTAACCGTACGAATTAGTATTTATTGTACAGTGTTGTCTGGGAACTCCTGCATGTTATCGCTCGCTCCTATTGGCGCTCGCTGGCACCTCGACCTGAAGTTGCGAATGTAATATTGTATTTACGGTATAGTGTTGTGTGGAAATGGCGCGGGCTAGCTCGCGCTTAACGGCGCTAATTCGTACCTTCCGAGTAAGACTTAATTCCTAAGGCTTAAGAATTAATACTCAAGCCTCAACGGTACGCGACAAATGGTTATATGAACTTGTGTACGATAAATACGGTACATCCGAACCCAACTTTTGTTGTATACACGAACCTTATGCATTGCCGACCCCCCTCCTCGACATCCACTTCTCCGGAAGTGGATGTCGAGGAGGGGGGTCGGCAACCATAACTCGCCCCCTTTCATGTGGAGCACTATCGCCCCACTAGGCATGTTCACCCCCCAACCCTTTTCTCCCCGTTTGGGCGTAAAATGTTAGACGCGGCCAACTTTCGTTCTGGATTAATAGTATAGAGACTCAGGTAGCCCTCGCAATGGAAAATGGCGTCATCATGGCATTATAATTAATTTGACTCGCGGTTATTTGCCCACTTTTGAAGTTTGAATTTAACATAAGAAATCACTGCTAGTAATTTGATTTACACAGAAGTAAATAACTGGTAACAAAAATAAGAGAAGCCAAAAAATAAATAAATAAACGGAAAATGTGCGGATTTAGAAGTTTTACAACTGAAGCATGACAGTTTCAATGTTCATCGGAAAGTCAGAGAGATTACCGGGAAGTATAAAACAAGGACAGTGAACAAGTTGGTTGACAGTGAAGGAAAAATCATTGTTTGTACAGAAGAAATTAAAGATAGATGGCAAAGACATATAGAACAACTATTTTATGACAATCGACCAGATCCTCCACAGATCAATTGTGAGAGAGGACCTAACATCCTGGTACAAGAAGTGCAAGCTGCAATAAAACCAATGAAAGTGGGTAATATAAATGCAGAATTTTTAAAGCTTCTCAACGAAGATAATGTGAAATGGGTGACGGCATTGTTCAATGACATCTACAACTCTGGCAATATTCCTAGAGACTGGCTCAAATCAGAATTTGTTGTATAGCCTAAAACACCCGGAGCTAAATTGTGTGGAGATTACAGAACGATAAGCCTAATAAGCCATTTGTTGAAACTTTTTCTGAAGAATATTCATCGATGGATATACAAGATATGCGAAAAACAAATATGTCCTACACAGTTTGGATTGAGGAATGCAGTTGGAACACGAGAGGCTCTCTGTAGCATCCAAGTACTATTTCAATGATGCAGATATATAAATTGTGACATTTATGCCTGCTTTATAGACTACAAAAAAGCATTCGATTGAGAACAGCACCATAAGATGATTAAAATTTTAAATAGTATTGGCTTGAATGACAAAGATCTAAGAATTATTGTCAATTTATACTGGAACCAGACTGCTTCGGTGAGATTAGGAGGTGAAACCACTGACGATACACATATATATATATATGTGTGTGTGTGTGTGTGTATCGTCAGTGGTTTCACCTCCTAATCTCACCGAAGCAGTCTGGTATATATATATATATATATGTTGTATATGTCTCCATTATTATTTAACATATATTCAGAATACATCTTCAGGGAAGCATTGGAGGATGTGGAGAAGGGAATCCTGTTGAATGGGCAATGGATAAACAACATCCGCTATGCAGATGATACTGTCATTTTTTTAGATAGCCTGGAAAGTTTACAACACCTTATGGATAGAGTCACTCAGAGTAGTTATGAATATGGTCTTGATATTAATATAAATAAAACAAAACTAATGGTCATTAGCAAAAATTGAATCCCTATTTCATAGTAGTATAAATCAGAGACCTATTGAACACGTACACAAATATACATATCTCGGTACCACCATAAATGACCAGTGGGATTGCAATGAGGAAGTGAAGTCTCGTATTGGAAAAGCTAAGGCTGTCTTCAACAAAATTAGTAACCTTTTTAAAAGTCATGAGAACACAATGACCACAACAATGAGACTTCTATGCTGTTATGTGTTCTCTGTTCTATATTATGGGGTTGAAACTTGGACTCTGACGGAGTCGCTCAGTAAAATATTGGAAGCCTTTGAGATGTGGTTATATCGGAGAATGTTAAAGAGTACCGTGGTCAGACCAAGTCACAAATGTTGAAATTCTTTGGAGAATGAAAAATTGCAAAGAAGTTTTGACCCCGGTGAAAACAAGGAAGCTTCAGTACCTCGGCCATATACTGAGGAACGAAAGAAGATATCAGCTACTGCAGTCTGTTCTACAAGGAAAGATACCCAGGAAGAGAAGCGCTGGTAGGAGAAGCATCTCCTGGTTGACAAATCTCAAAACATGGACCTCTAAGACATCTACAGAGTTATTCCGAGCAGTTCTTATTAAAGATAGCACAGCTGAGATGGTTGTCAATACCCGGAACGAATAGGAACTACATGAAGAAGAAATAACCGATAAAGAAAACTTACTGCAATGCCAGAAAAATTAGTAGTGTCGGTCTGAACGTCCCATATAAAGCGTGCAGTTTTAAGGTGTGGAATTTGATGTCAATTTTTTCGAGTTGTGTACCCATTATAGTAATAACTGACGTTATGATGAGAATTTTTTTTTTTAGTACTACAGTGACAGTGGTCGACGTATTAATAATCGTCATTACGTTCAGATTATTGTTAATTTATATATATTTCTGAAGAACGTATAATATGTTGATGTAGAAACCAAACAGAGCTTTCAAAATGACGCAGGCCCTAATGACGGGATATTGAAAGGTATCGTAGTAGGCGAATTCCCAAAACATAAAATCTAGAACTGAATTCGAACTGCTTAATACATTTTATGGGGTTATAAATATTGACAATATATTTTTATGCAGGTAACTGCGTGTAATACACAGCGATAGTTAATGTAGACTATAGAAATGTTTTACAAATTTAAAGCATTTTGCGAAAGAAAAAAAAATAGGGATATAAATTACAAAATCAGTACATAAAGAAAAATAATTGTACTAAAATTAACTTAAGAACAGGTTTTGTTTTAATTTTATTATATATTTATACATAATAAAAGGGTGCCAATTTTAAAACTATTTATTTTTACATGTGTATTGTTTTTGTAATTCTTGAACATATATAATATATTAAATAGCTAACTTTCAGTTCGTGATTTTATATTTCGGAAATTCCTTCACGCCGATTCACTCCTTAACTCATCATCACCGATGGTTTAGGATACAGATATCTGAACTTGTCATCACGTTTGTGATCACATTTCATCAAGAGTGCGATCATTCTGCTGAAACACTCTCAAGTAAAGGCCTGCATAACTGAATTGTTGCCTTCGAGAACTGAATTCGACCTAGGCGGCATCACTTCAGACACTGAATCTTGGACTGCTTCAGTTATGGTGTACTATTGATAACAAGGACTGCTAAAATGTGTTTTTTTATGTAACACAATAACAAAATATTCAAAACGTACAATCTCCGCATTCATTTAGTCCCAGGTTTAACCGGCGAGTTGTTTCAGTAATGCGAGCTATTCTCCCGATACTGAGCAGTGATGATCTGGCACTAATGCCTACATAGGTACTGCAGGAGGCTTGTGGTGCTCATGTCATACGGTAGGAGTATCATAGAGTTCCTGGCTCTTCGCTGTACCAGCACTCCACTGATGATACAAACAGTGCAAGGACCTCGCTGGCTGGCCACGACAGCTAGGACGTCATGCTGACGTAGAGGAGGGCCCGAGGTGGCTGAGCGGTTAGCCTGCTCGCCTCCCACTAAGGCGAACCGGGTTTAATCCCCGGCTGGGTAACTCCCGGATTTTCGCAATTGGGAATCGTGCGGGATGATGCTGCTGGTCAGCGGGTTTTCTCTATGATATCCCATTTCCGCCACCCTTTCATACCAGGGTTGTTCCATTCTTACCTCATTCCACCCTCGTCGCCTCTCAAAATCTTGATGTTGAAAGCCGCCCATACATCTCAACACAGCTCAACTGGTGCAAAGGAAAGGTCGAGTTGGTGACTGTTCGAGCCCAACTGTGGTAAAAGATACATAAAACTTCTGTGCACCGAATGGACAAAAATGGTTAGGTGCTCAGTATAATAAAAGTTCCTAAGTTTTAGCATGTGTGCGTAGTCATCTTAGGCAAAACACAGAATTAACTTTCGTAACTAACAGTGGACACGATTAAGGTTTAATATACTCGTAGTGTGTCAAAAAGTGGAAGTATCGAGTCCAAAGAGCCACAGTCGAGTATACAAAGCAAAACAATCAATACTCTAACTTATCATGGTCAGAGTAAGTGGCTTTGTTGTAGTGCCTAACCAATGAAATCCGCATTTGTTGATACTGTTCTTCATTTCAACAGATTCATATGGGCTCCAATGTACTGACATCCAGTGATTTCTAAATAATCTTAGTTCTGTATTGTTAATTTATATACCTGCAAATAAGAAATGTTTTGCTTTGCATAAGTAAGAACACAGCAAAGAATTTTGAAAGCAGTACTCACGTGTTTTAAGTGTGACTGCCAGATGCGTTGCTCGATGTCACTTGTCAAATGGTAAACCAACCATTATCAGATTTTGTGTCAGCAAAGAATCGGTCCCTTGCGTTAAACACCAACAAATTATAAAATTTTGCTGATTTCAAAGTTGTAGGCTAATTGTTTTAGCAACCGTACTACAATTACATTCGCGAAAGATTACTGTGGATATCTCTGTCTTGCTTAAAACATAAGTAGTTGTCAAAAGTAATAGTCACAATACATTCCAATAGATACTTAAAAATATGTTGTCTTAGTTACCCTACTCTATTTTACGTTAAACTTAAAACTTTGCTTAATCTCTGTCTCCAGTCGAAACTTCGAAGAACTTTAACACAGTTATGATTGATTGTAAATGGTTTGTAACATTAGTCTTAGGCTTATATAATGATTCAAGTGCTCATTTTAAGTGGTTACGAAAATAACGTCATAATTTCTGTATTTGTCATATACATATGTGTGTGTGTGTGTGTGTGTGTGTGTGCGTGCGAGAGTGAGTGTGTGGGTGTGTGTGTGTGTGGTAAGTTCGTGGAATAGCGCCACTAATTCACCATTTTTGCCATAAATTTTACATTTATAACAATAAGTTGTGAATCTTTTTTCAGAAGGTAGCTGAATCATTTAGGAACACAACACATATATTTTTTTTTTCGAAAAGTTACAAATTATAAAATGATTTTAAAACTTTTCTGTTGTGTTGTAAAATGGCGTTATTGTCACATATGGCGAGGAATATCGCCATGCCTAGTTTTTTTTAAATAAAAATACCAAAACTTAAAGATGTGCTGTTTGCAACACATTCATTATTCTTAAGAGCATTTACAAACTTGAGTATCAATAAAAAAAAATTATATATGTTGACGAAAGTAGAAAATATCTTAGAAAACATAAACAAATATCAATGGTTTAAAATAGACTAACATGAATTAAAGAAAAAACTTATTCATAGTTAAGTTTTTCAAATTTTCTTACACAAATCCAATCTAACATTTTAAGTTCATTTAGTTATTTACAAAACCCAGAAATGGGCCTAATCTAAAAGAGTTTTTTTAGGCTATAAAACAATGAAAGAAATAGAAAAATATGTGTCATCACACATTAACGAAATTGTGTGAAGACCTAGGAAAGACTTGAAAGTCTTTCCTAGGTCAAAAAGGGAGACAAAATTATTATAGTCCATGTAACTCGTAAACCCAAAATATTTACAAGCCTAATTAGGTGTTAGAACGTTCTAGTCACTGCTGCTTTCAGAGAGCAGAGCACACCCATCGTCATACAAGGTACACAAACCACAGTTAAAAATGTTTCCCTTATCGCAAATTTCGTGGTATAGACTGTTCACGGTAAAGTGATCACTTTTGAGGCCCTAGTTACTTTTCCTATTATAATTTTTTTTTTATTCCTTAACCACATTTTCAAATAAATATTGCCATGTAAGTATTAAACACTGTGTGTATATTCCACCGCACTAGGAAGTTAACGTCCAAGGCTAAAATAAAATATATTAATTGACTATTACTCCAAATGAAGTGGATTTAAAAAGTGCTCACTTTACCGTGAATAGCCTATACCACACTTAACACTCCACACACTGGATCCACGGCACGTTCATAGACTTCTCGTAGTAGTTTCGGCCACTGTCCCCACAGTGCATGTATTCACAATTCATACAAATTTTCACTCTACGTTTATGCACAGGCGAAGTAGATGGCTGGTCGGCATCCTTGAACACCTTTGGAAAACAACTGACGAGTCACCAGAGCAGCTTGCACATTTAAGGAATGGCGATTTTTTCTGGGTGTTTCGAATAATTTTAGGCGTGGGAATCAGACAATGTACTGTCGCTAATCATGATGATGTAGTTGGAGTGTTGTTGCTGGTTGTTTGTGCTGTATGTGTTGCTGGTACTGTGGATACCTCCAAAGTGCAAGAAATTGCAGAAGAACTTGTAGGCCTAGCTTGTAGCGGTGTGCGATCTGAGACATCACTAGGAGCAAAAGCTGTCTCTGGGTTTGCTTGTGTATTGAATGGAAACATACCTGTAGCTCTAAATCCAGCCATTGCATTCACAGAGGTAGCTGCTTGTGTCCAGGCTTCAGTAAACAGATTTCTGAACTGTAGATTCCCTAGTGGTCTTCCTGGATTTTTCCTTCAGAAATTGTCCACTGCCGAGTTCCATTTAACTTTCAACGGCTTAAAGAAACTCTTATCTAGGGGTTGTAATTCATGACTGCAAAGTGCAGTCGAACGGAATAGCTGCATCTCTAAGCTTTCAGCAACGTCAACCACACTTATCTAAATGACTGCGGTGACCATGAAATATGAGCATAGCTTTCCCCGGTATTCAGTGCGAATTTAAGTGACGTAAGAAGTTACAAAATTCCTCTTTCGTAATATACCCTTTAGGAGTCATAGCAAAAACATTGTCATTCGGAAGGTCATCAACAAATTCTTTTTTTGATTGCATTCCTTTATACAATATCATAGGGGAATCCAGTTTGTGCCAGTAGCGTTAGTGCAAGCCACAACAGTATCAGTTTCAACCTTTTCTCCTTGAGTTGCTGCATGTACAAATTTACAACCTTTTTCAACTAGAACTAGCTGCGAACAATTGTAGGTCAACTGCAATCCGCTCTCATCGGCATTGTAAATAAGGTGAGGCTGATTGTGAAGATTAATTTTGTCTAGAGTTTTTCCTAACAATTCAAAGCGTGCACTAACAATTTCTTTATCGAACCTCATGAGCCTCCAATAGCTAGAATTCTCAACCTTTCTTAGCACAATATTATTATTTCTTCTCATGAAACCATAAATCCAGTCTTTACCCGCTTTGTTGTTAGAGAAAGGATGGGGAATTCCTGTCTCGTTGCATATCTGCAAAGCAAATGAGCAAATCTGATTCCTAGTCAATCCAAAATCACCCTTATTTTTCATTCTTCCTCTATATCAGCACTTAAGACCACATTACGCGTAACTTTACGTTTCGGTGTGCTTCGTCTCTTTTCAACCAATCCCTCAGTGCTCGTCTAGGAATTTTATATTGCATTGAAGCTGCTGCTACAGACAATCCTGATTTTACATTTTTTATTGCATTCTGTACATATTCTGTACTCCATTTTGCCCTTATATTTTGCCACTTTTTCCCCATTGCAGCAATATTTGCATCTGTAATATGGAGAAAAAATGTGTTACCCTCTTAGTAAACTTACTAACAGAACAATGCCAAATTTTAATTAAAACTGCCACCAATAGCACTAGTGTACTAAACATTCACCACATTTAGTAATTTAGTAATTATTATTTTATTTTTACAACGCCAAAAATGAAGTTACAAATGATTATCACAAAATACCTCTAACCGTAGGCCGTACATACTATTGCTTTTAGTCCTCGTTATGAGATAAAATGTGGCGTTATTGCCCGAGTCCCTATAAGAGAAATTAAGCATGGCGTTATTGCCCACCATGCACGTGGCGATATTTCCCGAAACGACACTTTCTTTCCTAACCTCAACTTAACATCCTGACATGCCCCAAAACCATTGTTTTACGACATAAAAATATACGTTTTTAAATGCTTAATACACTGACATATAACACTTATCGTGTGGAAGTGACTTCGTAGAAATAAATGGCTCTACCTAAAGTGGCACTGAAAATGTTTGATGTTTTATTTCCTCCTATGCGCTGTCAGAAACACACTCGCAAATTCCTTGAAACGAAACTGCTGACCGAAAGTGGATGACAATAGCAGGGACTGTTGAGGGGACAATGAGCTTCGTTTCAGGAAAGATACATACCACAACATCTATCGCTCTTGCTGCAAACTACGTGTACATTTTGAAGTGGCGTTATTTCACGCATGGAGTTATTCTGTTAACGCGGCAGTACGATTGATCGAGTTGGTAAGAACACTTCGATGTCAAGGCACCAAAAATATAAGCAAAAATTTTCTTTTCAAAAAATATATAATCACGGCACATATGTAGATGATTTACAATTAATAAAATAATACAACCAAATTAAGGAAATGCACACCATCTGACTCAAAACTCACGACGGCGATCTCGGCAATTTTTTTTCTTTTCGAATATGCTAACGAAATGAGAGATGTCAAACGCAGTCGCTGAAGAACTTGGCGTCCTTGATCTGAATCTTCTGCCACCTGTCCTCGAACGAGGCGGAGAGCCTAGTGACGGCGCCCATCAACTTCTTCTCCTCGTCGTCGCAGGTCCTCATCAGCTTCCGGTGTTCGCAGTGGTCGCGGATCATGTGCTCAAGCTCGAAGTCCAGCGTGGCCTGCATCAGACGGACCCTGTCACGCAGGTCCGTGTACATGCCGACGTACATGTCGTACTCGTCGGAGGCCGCGACAGTGGGTACCTCGAGCATGTCCAGGCGGCCGAGCAACGTGTAGGGTACGTTACCAGCGAAGTCCGGGGCGATCCTCTTCGTCGAGCTCCACAAGGGAGGCGGGCTCGCGCTGGACTTACCGTCGTGTTTGACGAGGGCCTTGCTCCTCGGCGGCTCCGCTGCGATCTCCGGCTCCAACGGCGACCTCGGGGTTAACACTGTCGACGTCGGCAGCTCGGTCTGCCACAAAGACCCAGCCGACGCGGCCACCGGACTGGTGGAGCCCACATCACGCGTCGGCACATGGTCCACCAGGTCTTTGGCGGCGCCGGTTGAAGACGCCACCGTAGACTCCGCAGAAGCAGGCAAGCTTATGATTTCCCAGTCCTCCATGAGAGATGAGTAATCAATTTTCAGGTTGCTTTTTCATTCAGATCCTTAATACAAAAAGTTAGAATGCACAAACAAAACAGTGTGAAATAAAACTAATGGGGTCAGAGATATTAGCATACAAAAAGGCCGCATGGGGCACTTTATTGAAAAGTTTATTTGATTGAAAATAGGTGTAGAAACGTTTTGTTCTTTCGTAGGTTGTGTTCGCAAGAATCGACACTCAGAGAAAGAAGTTTATCTATGCCATGCAGTTAAATAAAATACTCTAGAGAATCTATACTATTGTATATTTGTGGTTTTTTTTTTTTTGCACTTTTTCAATCAAACATGCTTAGATATTTTCTAAACATGTTAATTTATCACAAGTGTTTCATACCTTTGTTAACATAAACGTATGTTATTTTTCTTTAAAATTGAAGTTTAATTATATTTCCTTTATAATTTATAATACTTCATTTATGATAAATATGAATAAAAACAGTGAGAAAACATGTGTGTTGGTAACGCCTAGTAAGAAAGAGTTATCATGCAAAATAATATTACAACTGAGTGTGCACGAATTCGGTGTGTTTTCCTTTGGTGTAATTTTCTAGATTTAGTTAAGCTTGGTTTGCCAGAGGAGGAGGAATATCCTGGAAGTATAACGTTAGCAGGACTTCAGAAAAGAGTGAAGTAACCATAAATAGATTGTAAACTGTTAATTATACTCGGGTTAGGAGCAGAAGGAATTTTTTATGGGGCAGTTTGACATAGCGAAAAATTTCCGCCACTAGGTGCGAAGTGTTCCAAAGAGATCACTTATAATTACAATTTTAAGCGACGTGAATAATAAAAGAGAAATATGTTACTTAGTTACGTAGTTATTTTATAATTTATTTATGATTATTGCAATATTGTACAGTTTTTAACGTAGAAAATATAAACAAGTCCTGTAGACCCGCAAAAAATCTTAGTTGCCATACTAAAAGCATTGATCTTCCAAACCTGAGTTGAAGAAACCTTAATGGAATTGATCATATATAGCTATAGTTACGTAGTTAAGATTTTGATTTTTTATTTGTCTTCGGTGAGGTTACTCAGGATTAGCAATGTCTATTAATTTTTTGTTCGCACTCGTTTACCCCTCAAACCATAACAAGTTTTAATTGGAAAATACAATGAACCTAGGTTTATAAATAATACGCATATATTGAAAACTATTTTAGAGCGAGTCATTAATAGCTGCGTGTTTTTTTTTTTTTTTTTTTTTTTTTTTTTTTTTTTTTTTTTTTTTTTTTTTTTTTTTTTTTTTACTTGAGTGAAGATCTTCAGTGACAGATTCCGTACATTCTATTTACAAATTTAAGTATTTTGAATGTTGTTGACGATCACGCCTAAGTTTCCTCATGAGTAGAGTGCTCATGAAAGCAGTGCAGTAACTGCCGTAGAACATTGGTTTTCTGCCAATATTACTATGTCAATAATATGGATAGCTGTTGAGGTTAGGTAAATGTTTATATAAATAACGGTTTTGAAACGTCTTTACGCTTCCTATCATCTAGCTTTAATGCCATATATGGTATGTCGAGAGTGCATAATGTGAGATTTGAAATTAGGTACGAAAATTACTATTGGTCTGACATTTTGTAAGATAGCACTACACGAAATAATAAAACTTTTACATCATATTTTGGTCAACCGATTTCAGCCAAAATTTATATATGTAATTATATGGTTGGCCACATGCAAATATGCGTTTTGTGTACATAAGGCACATATGTTCAAAATTGCAGTCATGCAAATACGTTAGGTTGATTTGATGTACTTACCTCTCAGTTTTACCAGTTTCCAAGTTTGATGTGCCGGAACTATCTACTACAAACATCAAATATAGCAGTATGTAACCTTTTTTGGTCTACCATTTTATAAGATAGCTCCAAATTAAAAATAAACTATTCATGTCATATTTCGGCAAAGAATAAACCGATTGCCATCAAATTTTGCAAATAAGTAGTAGTAGGTACTACAGCAGGGCCTGTCATTTTGTGTGATTCAAGTAAGTACTCATTTTCAAACTGGCGCCAATATAACCATTTTAACTTTATATACTATATTTACTAAACTATGTAAACCACTTCAACCATTATTGTCTGCCAATTTGAAAGATTTCTATAAAAAAAACTCTAAACAGGTAGGTAATACTACGACAAACCATGTAAATTAATACCTTTTAAGTGTATCAGGCACTTCGAAATGTAGGCAGGCGTATCAACATTTTATTTTAGTGTGTTTTATCTATAAAACCATGTCAAAAATTTCAGCTTAACTTGGTATGATGGCAATATACAGTACATTATAACCAAATAATGTGTCTAAACAAAGCCTCTTTTGCTGAGAATTTTTCAAAGTGCAGAGGTCGAATACCTCTTAAAACTTTAAATTAATGTTACGTCACTAACGTATTATTCTTTTCACTATGGTAAAACCCACACGTATCAGAGAACGCAACCCAGTAATATATAAGGTTAGGTGTTTAGTGTTGACACCGAATATATTTTGGTGGGGTTTGTCTTGTGTTGAGTTTGTCTCGGGTGGAGTCGGCCTTCCATGCAGTCATTCGTTAATTAGTCATGTTATTCTGTATGGTCCCTTGATGCGACGAGCTATTAATTAACAATTGTTCGGACTCCGATTTTTTTTTCTCGATTTTTCGAGTTCAATGTCATTGATGTAAAGCCAAGGTCAACAACAACCAGCATGGTGGCTAAATCGACAGCTCCTCGAGCATCGAAATCAATAATTAATTCAGTAGTGTTACCTAGGTGATGTAAAAGTAAATAAATGAAAAACGAAGAAAAAAGAATATTATGGGTGGATTGCGTTTGTCAGGATGAGCAATATACAGGGGGGGGGGGGAGGTTAGGCCTTCCAACTAATTAACCAATGAGAAACACTGGTATGGGAGCGTGATGTTAATTCAATGTGATTCATTGGAGGGGTTTAGTCGTCTCCTGGATGTGGTGCTCAGGGAACCTCCAGAAATGTAAGTATTATAAATAAATGTTTAATAACATTTCTTCTAAATTTTGGATGTTTATAATTTTTATTATTTATAATTTTTTTAACAAGTTTTTTTGTAATTTTTAGGAACTTTTAAGATTTTTTGGGAATTTTATAATATTCTGTCGTGAATCGTGAGTCGTAAGTCTTTTTAGAAAGTTTTGGCATTATCCAAGGCCGAGGTTTAAGGTCAAGGTCATCGACATCTAACATGGCTGACGAGATGGACGATGGTGGACCTGGCGAGGGCTCGTCATGTTGGGAATTTAGTCGATCCATCGGCCATTGAATTCCTGACCACCTACATGTATATCTAAAAATATATTTTTTTATAATTTATTGTATAATTTAAAAACAAAAAAATATATTTTTATGAGTTTTTTCGGGATTATATAAATTTTCTGTAATTTTTTTGGTTTCATTTTCATGCAAGGGAAATTCTAAACGAAGAATGGGCGATTTCAACGGAAAAAAAGGGAAATTTTGAGAGAAAAAAGGAGGAAAACGGGAAATTCAAGATGCCGTCGGCCAGCACCTGGCGCTTATCCTAGATCCCCATACGCTAGACTTCCCATTTTTATACTACTTATTTGGCATGACTAGTATAATTTTCATGGATACCTTTAGTAGGGAACAGAAAATATAATTTCATTACTTGTGTTGGATTTAGTATGTATCGAACTAGAATTATTTGTTTAAGGCTATTGTCTGGATATAGTACTTTTCGGAAATAAATGCATATTTAGGAAGTCTTTTTAATGGGGTTTAATGCACTTTAGAAGTAAATGTTAGTCACACGTGAACAAAGAACCACAGTAAATGATAAGCCACCCTTAACCCAGAATGTTGGAAAAATGGATTTAGTACATTTTTGAAGATAGCATCTCATCATAATATTGGGCTTATGCTGGAATCACTAAAGCAGGATAGGCGCGACGAAGAGAAAAATCATGTCCAGCCAGTCAGCATCGAGACTTCTGTGTCATCAGCACGACAGGATTGTAAAGAGGATCTATACCCCA
Source organism: Dryococelus australis (assembly GCA_029891345.1). Lineage (NCBI taxonomy): Eukaryota > Metazoa > Arthropoda > Insecta > Phasmatodea > Phasmatidae > Dryococelus > Dryococelus australis. The sequence goes on from CM056993.1 coordinate 285,612,007, forward strand.
ACCTTTGTGGCGTGCAAGTACTTTGCGCGAGTGTCCCTTATGATAATAAGCATAGCAACACCTTTTTATACCTACGTGTATTTACGATCAAATTTTCATTTGTGGAGTATCAGTGGGCGTGGAAACAAATTTTTTTAATAAACATAAAAATAAGGAAATGTATCTTAACAGTAATAGCTATCGTACAAGAGGTTAGTGTGTTAGTGTTCACAATAACACTATTTTTTGCTGTCGTATCGCGTCCATTCTGTTGGGTTTGTGGCGCTACCGTGATACCAGCATTATATGCCATATATCGGTAACCAGTCAACATATTCCCACCAAAATTTTAACCTAAGTAGTGATAGTAGGCCATGTAAACTTCTTGGTGTGACTCACATACTTGGTTTTCAAAATTACAGCCCTGTAAATATTTCAGGTTAGTAAACCCTGTCTACCAAAACATTATAGAGTGATTACGGGTATCTGACGTTTGGCCTAAAAATATTTGGCTTAAAATTAGGCCAAATATTTTTAGAGTAATTGACTAGGCCAAATATCTTTTGGCCAACAGAATTTAGGCCAAACTATTCTAGGCGAAATTAATTTAGGATAAATAATTTTATGTTAAGTGACTGCAGGCTAGGTAATTTTAGGCCAAGTGACTTTAGGCGAAATAATTTTGGGCCAAATGACTTAAGGCTAAACGTTTTATACCAAGTGGCTTTATGGCTTTAGGCTAAATAATTCTAGGTCAGGTGACTTTAGGCTAAGTAATTTTAGGCTTTGTGACTTTAGACCATACAACTTCGGAAAAGGTGATCTTAGGTCAGTTATCTGACAAGGAGAAATAATTTTAGTCCAGTAGTAAGCTTATGGGTTTTCGGTGCCAAGGGGATGGGAGAGTGGTGCCGTGGTGGCGTCCGCTATGACGTCACAGGTACGGCCGGCGGCCTCGTTAACCCCCCCCCCCCCCGGCACCACAACCATCTTTTTACCTTGTACTCTCTGTATGTCTTGCTTTCTTTATCAGACATCTTTACCGTCAAACCAACGGATTTAAGTGGCTTTTTGTCAATGTTAGAAACATTACCATACTTATTAGTATTTGTTTTGAAATATTAATGTGATTCCACTGGCACTATTTGTGTCGACGCATTAATTTTCATCTTCTTTTCCTTCACTTAGTTTCGTAGCTCCCTCAGAGCAAATTATATTGTAGGTCAGTAGTTCTCGTAAGATGAAAGGCCGATAAAAGTATTATTTTAACTACCGCGTGCGGCGGACATAATATACAAGACGTCGCGTTGTTGTTTCTTACCTGTGCCACGGTAGGTCTATTAAATATAGCATCACTTGCTGCTAAGTTTATGCAGACATTATGCTTTATGCGAGTAAGTACTCACATTTACATATTTCAGACATTCCCACCTTTCAAATGAGCAGAACTAGCGCAAAATTATCTGGTGGGAAAAGTAGAATGAGATTGATATTAATATGCGACCAATAAAAGCATGTCATGCTGAAAGAAACGTATACATTAGGATTGATACATCACGTATAGAATGATAACACTTTCTTTGAATTGATTCAACGCATCGGCACTGAGAAGTTAGTACAGTTGCGTATTTTTATAATTACATAAGTTATGTTTTTATGAAATGATACAACGCTATGTCCGTTATTAGCTTTGTATTCACATAACATTTTATTGCGATTTGTTCTGCGGTTAAAAAGTTATTGGAAAAGAAAATAGGCAAAAAAAGGTGAGGGGCTAAGTGTCCAGACATCTCCGCAAGTCGTAAGCGTAACTTTTCAAAGGAAATTAGGATAAAAATGGAATAAAGGTGGTAATAATAATTAGTTCATTACCCTCACGTTTTCTGTGAAAAATGAAGTTTAACTAAATGTTAAAAGGTTCACTTTTTTCTTTTGTGTCCCGACTACTTACAACCTATAGTAAATAAAACACCAATATATGTTCATACCGCATTTTATTTGGTGAACTTAACTACACTGTCAGCGTTTTTTCGCTCCTTGTAAATACATTTTACACTGTACACATATTTACAGTTGCACAATTGCGTATACATTGAAGTCAAATCACACAAGTGCGTCGTTTATAGTGATTCCACATGATTTGGTAACAAAGTTCAAATCAGATCACATAAGAACTCCAGTAAATCCCAATTACTGAATGGTGAGCAGAGACTAGCTGAGACATCCTGTTAGTAATTAACACAAATATACATTTTATACTTTAGGAACTAAAACATAGTAACAGACTGAATACATTACAGGGCATATTATACTGTGATACCACCGCATATTATACTGTGATACCACCAAATAGACACATGATGTTTGGCACTGCATAAGAAAATAAACCATGTTTTCTAAGTTCGGTATTATACATTTAAATCCCCTGGTTAGTGATCAAAGCTTTGTTTCACTGTCCTTTTTATGATCCACTTAACAGAGTAGCCATGGCCTTATAATATCACATTGCTTATTACGCACACAAAAGCACGAACATCTACATTTGACAGTGCACGCGAGTGACACCAGCCATCAACTGAATACCCATGAGTGGAAAGTGTACGTATGTTGATAATTTTATTCTTTTATACTGACCACGAACCAATATGGCTTGATCTGACGTATAACCAAATCACCTGATCTATTTCTTTTGCCGTGATTGACAACCCACACAAAGTGAGTTTTCATAAAGGATAATAAGTCGCACAGTCTACGTTTTCACGAAAAGAAAAAAAAAATTACACTATCCAGTTTTATACAGTGCCAAAATATGTAGTGCTTGCAGATGAAAACATGTGCGAAAGTTTTAAAACAACTATTTAAATTAATAAATTGGTGATGCAGCGAAAATGTCAGCAATTTACTGCTGAACTCAAGTCGAGTAATAAAACGTCCAACACAATGTTCAGGCCGTCCAAAACTCCACTAACAAAAGTGCGTTGGTGATACATTTGCAGCCCTCGCTCCGTTTTTTTTTCCTTGCAGTTTTTCGTTGATCTATTAGGTAAAGTCTTTATTTACGGACATAAGGGTCGCCCCCTTACACTCTAAAATTGTAACAGTAAAATTCCTCGAAATACGCAAATTCGACTGCAGATCTGTTGAAACTGATCCGCTTGCATCAATTTAGTTGAATGTATTCATTGATTCAAGAGTTGTTTATAATTATTCATAGTGAACTGCACTGGTCTGGCGGTAAAACGTCATTGTATCAGCCAGTAGATAACCGCTCATGAACTGACGATTGAGTCAAACAACTCTAATGATTGGAATCAATGATTCGGACTAAGTTTTCATGCGCAAGCAAAGATAACCGTGGTGTAATTATTATTATTATTTTCAAGTTTGCATCTTGTAGGTGTATTAATGGCACCTAGATTTATGGTGACGCTGCATGACACCACTACACAGTTTTTAGTGAAAGAGTTCGGAATTGTATACATGAAAAGTCAGTGACTACCCCTCCTCGACAATTTCACGGATTCTTTGTTAACTTCAAAGTTTTGCCACCCAGAGCTCGTAAAACGTTCTTGTGACTACCCCAGACTTTAAATACAAGGTATTACCTAAAGAATAAAAATAATCAAATAAATTTTTTAAGAACACTTTTCCATTGTAACGAATGGATAGAGAAATTTCTCACATACTCAAGTAACATTGTGGAAATGTATCGCTTTTACAGAAACAAACAAATGCTTTGGCCAACACCTATTCTGTATATATACCGATTTTAGTTTCATGAAGGAGTTTGCTTTAACAATTATACTCCATAATATTAAAACCGTTAGTAGATATGACTAGAAATACGGGCATTACTGTTGGTACCAAACTGTATGTTTTGAAAGGAAATAATTTTTTTGTGGTACGGAAATATTACACATTCTATTACTTTTACGCAAATATGTGAGCTTATTTATATTTCTAATAAGCATATATTGCACATATATAACAACGCATTAAAATTATTCACTCACATCCAAAATACCAGATTTTACAACATATATGTATCTGTGTAAAGAAATAGATCAAATTATTGTGCAGTTTGTACATCTAAAAAATGCGTTACTTCGCTATGCCCAAGTTAGTTTCACAGTTATTTTTTGGTCTCGATACATCAATTAGATAAAGTGTTTCCATAACATATATGCATACCATTTTCTACTTTTCACGTTCCGCTTATCTTCGAGCTTCACTACAAGTAACAGCGTACTACTTTAAACACCAAAACCCAGGATTGAACCCATCACTTTTGTTACACGATACGTAAAGCTATTTCTTTCGTAACCATTGACAAATATGTGTGTATAGGCCTATTAATATACTCACAAACAGTATACAGTGACATCATAAGTAAATATATCCAAACGCAATCTGATATATAGATATTTTACGTACATACATTCTATTAGGTTATACATACTTTAATATTTTTACGTATTTGAAAGAACACACACCGCGAGCAATACAGAAGCCACAGTACTGTCTCTCTTATGCAATAAACGTATAAAATTATATTATATTAAGCTAGACTAATTAAGTCAAATTTTTTCAGTTCGCAAGTGAAAAAGTAATGACAAAATATAGCTATTCGTTTCATAACACAAAAAGCATTGCTAAAAACATCCAAAATTCGAAAACTAAGCCCTTCTTATCTTGATAAAATTCTACAGTTGCTTTGCAAATGAAGATGATGTATAACTATACAAACCATACAATATTTTCAAGGCACACGTAGGCCTCACAAAGTATGTGATTGTACCACATCACATACAAAGTATTTATCTTTAGTGTAGCTCAGGTTATGCAATCTGGGAGCAATCCGTTTCCAAGTGCGTATGTTGAATATTTATATAGCGTTGGCCTGATAAACTGTTTTTTATGCTACTGCTAATATGGAGGAAAAAAAAACAACAATTATGGACTTACTTGTTCAGTATTAATAGATTTTCCAGGTGTGCATAAAGTAAAGTACTGTAAATTAATAATGTAAAGACATTTCCATTTCTTTCCCCACCACATATCTTAATCGGCGATGCAGCCACACCATTGTCAACAATCGGAAATACCCTGACCATCTGGTGAGAATAAAATGAATACTCCTGACTCAAAAATAAATATAACAATATGTTACAAGGAAAAAATTAAACTTTTTATAGATGCGGAAACATGACTGGGCACCGAAAACTAAAATAAAATTCAAATTTATGACGTTACAGTGTTGATGAACTAACAAAAAAATACAATTGACTTTTCAGTTTATGTGAAACGCACTCAACAGTTTATGGTTACTTAAAAGCATTTTTAATCGCCTTCTGCCGCAGATTAAGTTAAGGGCCAATTACACATTGAATTAATTTCAATAATATGGCTAGAATTAAATAAATTTTAAATGAGGTTTATCACGTTAAGGGTAATGTTAAATCTGCTTTGGTAGAGGATCTTTCAGAGTGCTAGACTCTACCGAAGATACTCTTTGATGAGGAATTACAAAAGAATATTAGTATGTAATTTGTTGAAAATAAACTTCGGTAAAACAGTGAAATATAATAAATTTGCTTAGATGCGGTATTCCTGTATAGAACGTGATCGCAATGTAACAGTGGACCTCGGAATTACAGACTAAATTCGTAAGAATAATCAGGGCATTTACTACACATACTGATTCCTCGAATATTATGTACCAGAATAGGTTATGATTTGCATGAAAATGTATTAGGTGCCCGTCAGGTGTGTTCTTAACAGTCGAAGAAAACGATCACTAGGAGATTACCTAATGGCAGAGATTAGTCTTCACAAGTATTTATATGTTTGACAAAATAATATTTACAAACTCTGAGGAGTAACTCAGTTTGAAATAGTTTTTTATGAATGAAATACATTAAATAAAAGCACGGCCTACGGTATAAAAAAGGAAATTGTTAGTCACAACTCAAATATGTGTTCAATGTGAAAATAATTTCATGCTTAGCATGTAAACGCCAACGATGAAGTCTTGTGATTTCTTAAAGTACATGCCAAAAAATCCTCCTACAAAGGTCATTTAAAATTTTCTTCATAGATTAGAATTATTAAATATAATTATACTTCGTTTATATGGCACCCACTTTCATGAAAAGTCTAAAAGCACCACTGTGAAAATGATATGCATAGCATGTAAAAAAAAAAAACATTCCTTACATATCACGAGGTTGGAATACAGTTTAAATTGGCTGACAAAAATAACTCTAGTAATGTGCATGCTGCGAAAATATTCTATCCTTCAAATATCGTGCCTCTGATAAAAGAAAAAACATTCCTACAAAAATAATGACAGCTGCGCTGTCAGAAAATTTAAAAATTAGCTCCATATGTTAGTCTCAAAATACACAGCTTTAAAATATTGATCAGACTCTGGAAATACATCCACTTACAGACGAGCGAAATGCAGCGTGTAATTTCTCAAACCTGATTACGAACCGGAAAATGTTTCTCAGACACACTACAAACCACTGAAGACTTAATAATTAAAATATTTGTTTCCCTACAGTCCCTTGATGCCTTACGTTTATTTGGTAACACATTTTTTGAGGTGGTAAAAATTAACTGTCCTTATGGAAGTCCACTTTTGATTCTTTCGCTTCACTGTCCAAAAGCACAGATGGCAGGAAACATGCCGCGGTGACGCGTCTGTCCCCACGTGCGTTCCAGCACGCAACAATCGTTGACTTCAGCGAAGATATAAGAATCTTGAAAACAGTGTCCAGATCACAGAACGTCCTTCGCGTTCGTTAAGGGGACCACTAGTACCCCGACAGGCATTAAAAATTTATTCGAGGTTAATTGAACACTTTTGATAAAAAAAATATCCTCTGCCTGCAAATCCTCACATACCTTCAACACTAACTTGCTTGAGTACTCGACGGAACTCAATCAAAGTCTTAACGTCCTATTAATGATGCGCTAAATTGTTGGCCAGCGAAAATAATGTTTTGCTTTCTTTATAGATTCATAATAATCCGCAATATTGTATCGTTTCTTCCGAAACAGCGGTACAAGTTTAAGATGGAGAGTCCCCAACCATCTTGGATTTTATTGTACAAACCACCGTGGCCAAATTTCATGACCGTACATTAAGAATCAAACCTTGACATGGCATACACCACTACTCAACAAAATGTTTAAGTTGGGCGACTCCATTAACGTCCGTATTTTCCCGTGTAGGGCAAAAATAATTCAATAATGCGGGAGCCTTTGGTTACGGATATAGATGCAAAACGGGTGACGGAAAAAAAAAGTTTGGTTTAGAAATAATTTTTAAGATGTTCGCGATACCTTCGCAAGCTTGGTTTTTAAATATTGGCTATGGCCGTTGATCCAAAATGGTGGGGATCTCTCCCTCTTAAGAGGGACCATTCCCCGGCATTTTGAATTTATATTTTTTTCTGCACCACAGGCCATAAATTAAAGCTTATCGAACATTACGAAATTGTTACGGTTTCCTTACATTATTATTTTTAAATGGTAATGGTGCATGAAAGCAGTATATTTACCCAATTTTCAATATAAGGCATTTTCCGAAGGGTTAATCGGAATTTTTGGCACGACAAGACGCAAATAATTATTTTCTACACATGTTTACGTTACATGAACGTAGTGAATTGTCAAACCAAAAATCGGAAAAAAAATCCTCTGTAAAACAAGCTGTAACAAAAATTATATAAGTATACGGTTTCCGTGCACCATTCCGCTTAAGCGACGAAAACCGAGAAGAAACGTGCGATATTTTATTTGGGGGCGAGTTTAGAAATGATAGTCCTACTAACAAGATGTCTCGAGTAATAAGAACTTTTAAATAAATGTAAAGTGGGATTATTTTTTCGTTTGTCGAGCCGTAAATCATAAAATAAAATTTAAACTGCAGGACATGTTTGAAATTCCACGAATCCAAGATGGCGGAGAGTGGCACGCAACGTGCGAGGAGGAACGAAGTGTGTCTTTCTTTTTTTTTTTTTCTTTTTTTTTTTTTTTTTTCAAAAGTGTCCAGTGTTAAGGCCCTTACAGAATTGAAAACTTTAACATTTGACTTTACGTTTACTTTCCGACATGTTGTTTCTTATGGAGCTTGGCACAATAGAACTGGCAAAGGTAAAGTCAAGCACTCTTGACTACGATTTCGAAAAATTGAAATTTAAAGTAAAAGTCAAGCAGCCATTTTGCCAATAATCTAGCAGAGGTTATATAGAAAGTGCGTTATTTTATTGTAGGGCGATTTTTCTATCGATATATTAAACAAAGCTTGTCTTAAATTAAATAAATGGCAAGCAAATATAATGTGAAGAGGAAATATATGAATTGAGATATTTTAATAAAGTAAAAAATTAATTTTTTGTTTTGAAATGAAATTTAATATAAATTTTAAGTCTATTTTAAAAAAAAGGTACGTCAAATACATCCCGGGATAATATTATAATTATTTACAGAGCAAGATGCACATTTTTAAGAAGCAATACCGATGTTCAATTTTCTGAACTCTGACTTTAGAATTATATTGTGTATTGGTGGTTTCGACAGAGGAAAGGAAACGTAGATGTAAATGCTAAAATTTTCTATAGTGTGAGAAGTTTCAGTCCGCGGAAGGTCACTGCGCGATGCCGGCGGCCCACTCGAGGAGCTGCTTACTGTGGAGGAAGGGGAAGGGGCCGATGGAGGGTTGACGAGGGGGCGGGCGCTACGAGTCGTCGTCCTGCACCACCGCCTCGACGGCGTCGTCCTTGGCGATGCAGTCGCGCACACCCTGTAGCACCGTCTTGACGCGGCGGTCGAGCGCGGAGAGGTGCGGCTCCCACAGGACCGGCGCCACTGGGTCGGCCGCCATGCTCTCGCGCATCAGCTCGCCCAGCTTCCGCGGCCCGTTGTGGAACCTGCGACAGCACATCACGGCCCACCCACCCCTCTCCTTCACAAGACCGTCACACACTCAGCCAGCCCATCTCCACCTTATACATACTGCACTCTCTTAACTAAACGAAATGAAATATTATACCTTATACAGGCTGTTCACGGTAAAATGACCACTTTTGAAAGCCCTGCTTAAGATCTACTTGTATGCACGTCGTGTATCCCTCCGCCTTATGTAAAATTAACATTGCCATGGGCCTCATCACTTAAATCGTGCGTCGGTCAAGTGAAGCTCTAAGATTATTAAAAAAGGAAATAATTTATAAATCTTATAATTTTTACACTTTGCCGACCTCCCGTTGCGCAGTTGGTTGGTGAACCACCGATCTGGGGTGCAGAAGGCTCTGGGTTCGAATCCCGGGTAAGGAATGGGTGTTAATTTAAGTTAGGTTGTAAGTTAGGTTGTAAGTTAGGCTGTAAGCCGTCCCCTGCTAAGCTTTCAGGCATAAAACCGGGGAACATAAAAAAGCTGTTTACAATACAATTACTCAACGTTAAAATATAAAACTACTTTCCATCCATCGTTGCCAACTGTACTAAGTGCGGCCATTAAAATATATGCCTGTAGGGGCAGTGACTTTTTTCCAAGGATAATTTCTAAACTGCCCACTTTATCGTGAATAGCCTTTATAGGCTATTCACGGTAAAGTGAGCACTTTTGAAAGTCCTCTCATTTTGTATAATAGCCAATAAACATATTTTATTTTAGCCTTAGACATTAAAGTTTCTGAGCAGCGGAATCTACGCATTGTGTTTATTACTTAAATTGCAATATTTATAGATAAAGGTGGTTAAAGGATATAAAATGGCTGAAATAAAAAAGTAACTACACCCTCAAAAGTGCTCACTTTGCCGTGAACAGCCTTTAACTAAATTTCAAGCAATCGGGCCGGTTAACTAAACGAAAGGAAGTATTGATATGCTGCCTGCACAAACCATTATAAATAGTGTTGTGGCCGTCAAAGAGCATCCTTAGGGATAACGTACAACACACCACGAAGACAATACTGCACCAGAAGATATTATTATCCACATAAAGTGTATATACTAAGTGTAAATTATGATGTCATTTGTTAAATAAATTGTGTCAAATGTTATAATGTGATTAAAGTCATCTGTATCCACCTACACGTATTGAGATATCTTAACCTGACCTAACTTCAAAAACCAAACTTAACCTAACATTGTCTAACCAATTGAAATTGCCCTTTTAACTAAATAAAAAAGCAATATTCAGAAACTAACTTAACTTAATCTAACGTGATCGAACTTAACCAACTTTACCTAAATTGATATATTCATGGTCATACTCACGGTAAATTGAGCATTTTTGAGACCCCAGGCACTCTTTTTTTACTTTTAGCCACTTTTTAAAATCATTTAACAACATTTGTAAACTAGTATTGCAATGTAAGTAATAAACACAGTGTGCATATATCACCGCACTCGGAAGTTAACGTCTGATTATTTACTATTATTCCAAAAGAGAGGGCTCTCAAAAGTGCTCGCTTTATCGTGAATAGCTTATACAAACAAACAGGATATGGCATGCTATGATGTATTTGAAACTATATTTTCGACCATCATTTCATGCCATCCAAAACATTGAAAATGTGGTTGCTTGTTTGTGCATGAAATGAGTGTAAATTGTGGCAGTTTTTTTAATTAAATAAAACTGCCACAGCAAAACCTTTAAGCCAAATATTGACATGCTTCAATACAATAACTGTATCGAATTTCCGACAGGATACATTTGCGGTGTTTTTGGTATCACAACATGGCGGAAAGGCTTCGTTAGTTTTCCATGCTTAACCATAGACAAGGCCACGCCTTGCTCGAGGCCTACGTGCCACGCCCCCGAAAACGAGCGCACTTGTTGGGAACGTTAATAATATTATACACTGTAGATATTTTTAACGGGCACGCTGAGTGACATGCGCCCAGCAAAGTTGGCAACGACGGTGAGCAAGTAGTTCCATATATTAACATTTGATTAAAGATGTTAGGGAAACGTTTGTGAGAACCGAAACGAGTTATTTTGATTTCTGATCTTCAGCGCATATACGCGTAACAATGAGAAAATTTGTATAATATAAAATATTTTCCTTTCTAATAATTTCACAGTTGTACTTGACCGATCCATGAATAAAGTGATGAGGCCCATGACAATGTTATTTAATTTTCCGTATGGTGGACGAATATGAAATGTGTTGGCCTAACTAAACATGGCTCTACCAAATATGTTGCGTCGCCACACCGCACCGCTAGGATCGCTGCTGTAGCTTTTCTCACGCATTATAATGCCACTGGATTAGAGTTGTCCTGTACTGCCTTTTACAGCATGTGGCGAAGGCTAGTAGGAAACAGTACCTGTGTAAGATACAACTAAATCCATTTTGTTTTCTGTTATTGGTAAAGAACACACTTCATGCACACATTTTTAAGTTCAATGGTAACGATTTTCACTGTAACGACTACTGTGTCGAGTAAGGGGAATATAAGGTGAAGTGCGCACACCATCTGCATAGGAACTATATCTACGTTACAGAAATGGGCGGATTTTTTTTCCATTACATATGTCAAAACACGCATGGTTTCGACTAAGGTAATCCATCCCAATATGTTATGCAACTATGATATAATCAAGTTGCGCAGTCTTTACCTTTTTTTTTGCAAAAGTACGGAGAATGTAGTAAACCAAAACTTAAAAAATAAACATAAAAATAAAATAAAAAAGTATTTCACTGTTTTAACTCGCGATTCTAACAGTACATGCGGCAGTTCGTAAGCCACTGTTGAATGCATGCCCAGAAAACCAAAATCATTCTACATCATCTTTAGTATATGGGAAGTCTAAGCAAACACTGCACTCTTATGTGAAATGCCAGATCACGTGCCCCTAATGCCTATTGTTTCGGAAAAACGGTGTAAATTATAACCGCGCGAATAGTCACTCGCTCGGCTATGTATAGGACGGAAAGGACACTCGTATACGCGAAGCACATTAAAACATAATTTTGAATTAACAGATAACTTATTCAAAGTAGATCTAATAATTGTGCATATATAATAGTGAAATCAAAGTGCGAAACACAAAAACACAATTGACGGTTTGGACACGTAAGTAACACATGACTACAATTTTATTGCTGTAAATGTTTAATTTCCAGTCTCAATCATGTAGGCCTACGTGTTCCAAGCTAATGTGGAATTTAAGTGACATATAATCATAAGTAGATACGAAATGGCACGCGCTTTTCAGCCTACGCCCCTGTATTTTCTCTTAATGTCGTCACAATTAAATGGAGCCGCGGTGGTTTAGTGGTTAAACTACTCTCCTACCACCAAGGTAAATTGGGCTCGATTCCCGGCGGAGTCGCGCCCGGATTTTCGTAGGTGAGAATCGTGCCGGACGATGCCGCTGGTCGGCGGTTTTTCTCGGCGATCTCACGTTTCCCCGCGCCCTTGCATTCCGGCGCTGCTCCATACTCACCTCGATTTACCCTCATCGGCTCTCAAGACCTCGATGAAAAAAATTCCCAAATCTCTTCACTCACTTACTTCACAATTAAATAATGTGTAAGTAAACTAAAATATGTCTGTTTAAAAAAAAATTGGTTAGCGCAACCTAATGTCACGTTACATTTTGCGTGTTAGAGTCACCCCGCCCCCCTCCCTCCACGCGAGAATAATTATTTCGAAATATGTTTTGTTACTTGCCACCCCCCCCCCCCCCAACATTTTCTTGAAAATTATTGGTCCCTCCTCACCCCGCAAACCGTAATAGTTACGTCAATGAATGCAGACCTTTGCCACACTGCAAGTTTAATTAATTATTGTGATGATTCCTGACAGAAGAAAAGGTATATTATAAAGCTGTGGAATGCACGAGTAATGCTGCTTACGAATAGCATTTGAGAAACGTTCCACGAGTGTACGAATAATTATAGACTCTCAGTTTTTTTCATAACTGTTTTTTTTCCTCGCAGGTTAAAATGTTTAAATCGAATGTTTCTCGGTCAATTTTATGTATGAACATCCCAGTGCAGAATCTTAAGAAAATTATAGACAAGTGAAGTACACTTTTACTTTTAGTTTTACGACATAAAATTATATTTCCAAAGTGAACTCGCAACTATAAAAAAAACACTGTATTCAGCAGTACTACACAAATACAGTACTTTTGTATTCCGCGGCAGTTTCATATAAAATGTTATTCCGTAATAGCTACTCGAAAAACGTCCCCCGTATGTTCTGATTGTTTACAATATTTTCGCGCCATATCACTCGTGTCGTTCGATAAAGCCCGCTTTGCCGTGTCGTCAAGCAGGGTTATCCTGGAGTTGATCGAGTAATCTCGATAGACTTCCCGAATGCGAGCAAACTTCACCCGCGGGTCACGAGCGAAGTAAAAGTTCCACTCCAACCGGCTTGACCAAGTGCCTTTTCGCAAGCGCCTTTGGCGTCGCGGGGCAGGTTCGCGCACCCACGCACCGGCCAAGACTCGAAAACTGGGCGACAGCCGCGCGGTGCGAGAACATCAAAGCCTTCCTACGGCAACATGTTCTCATACGGACGCGTTGCCTCGGGCCTGCGGGCCGTGCGTTAATATTGCATGGGAGAACGCCCGAATTTCGCTCGCTAGTGCCTGCCGTGGTAAAATGCGGTTATCCCCCCCCCCCACCCACTCACACATAAAGCCACTAGTCTCCAAAGCGCGGCTCGTTTGAGGTCACCCGAGGAGTTGGTGATCCAACCCAGTTTCCTGTATTGCTTTCGTCGATTCCTGTTAGCACCATCACTATCACCATCCGGCGAGCGTACACTCGAATGGTAAAATGTTTTCCCATACATCCATGGTAATGTTCCTACTGTTGCTCGGGAAAGAGTCAAATGCGTAGGAAAGTTCCCAACTTTGTATAGTGGCGATGCTAAACGCATTCCCATACCTGATACGTAGTAACCATACACAGTATAGGTTGAAAACTTCCATTTCAGTTTAGGAAGTTTACCAGAAATTTTTTTCACAGTGTAGTGTTATGAGCTGGCCTTAGCTGAACGGCCTGCCTGATCACACCTTCAAACATCAATCCAGGACACGTGTCGTGATTGCTGAAATAGCTCGCGAAAAGCAGAAAGCAAAAGTAAAAAACCACCTCCACCGGCAAGTAAACAAGACCGAACACTCACACAACGAGCCCGGTGTAGGACAGTGTAACGCTATAAGCGGTGAATTATGTCATCAGAACATCGGGCCAAGAGGACGTCTGAAGATGGGTATGTCCGACCGTCGCTAACAGCCGTCTGAATCAGCCTACTGCAACATGGACAAGGTGAGGACTCACCAATCAGGGCTCAATAGGAAAGTGACCAAGTAATGTCCCTTTCATTAGAATTATCTAACATCCTGTCATTTATTATAGCTCCCTCCGCATAGTTGACCAGTGTAGTGATGGGTGGTTCCATTAGTAAACAATATCTTAATTTAGCATACAGAGTAGTTAAGACCAGCATTGACGTAACAGCTATGTTTCTTCGGGGATCAAAAAGGGGCCATAAACGGTCATCCTGATTGCTTCCTAGCGGAGGGATGGGCATAACTAATATAATGTATAGCCGCTATACAATGGTTTAGAAAAATAGAGTGGAAATATAGAATAACCCCCAAGGGTGCTAGAAGTGTCAGGGTATACGGCAGAATCAATCATATCATACTCACCCTCCGGGAAAATTGGCAGTATAATAAAATATTCAATTATCTGCAATAATTAACCAAGGGGGTGATGGTACGAAAACAAATAAAAATAAAAAAGAACAGTATTGGAACCTGCCTGTAACAAGGTAAAAGGACATGGGAAAGTTGCGTGACCCGAGAGAGCGAAATGATTGAAAAGTCACAAACTAGATAATATGATCAACTAAAGGAACAGTTTATACCCCCATCATTGCCCAGAAAGGGCGTAAAAGCGGGGCATATAATAATGCGTGACTCGTATTTGGCTGACTACGATAAAAAAAAAAAGTACATGTTTCTTCAAAGGCACTGGAGTCCACCTTCCTCCAGTACAACGAAACCAATAAATAAAACTATAAATATAGCGAGCCTCGTCTCATTTATCACCTATTTGGAGAGTATGCCACAGGGTAGGACACTTGTGTGTTTTAAAAACTTTCCTAACGGGTGTTGCTTTGCATATCCGGACCACTCCCTAGTCACACTTGCCAGTGACGATTCTATTCGACCCCCAGAACGACTTCACAGTTTCAGAGCAACGAATTTAATACCAAGTAAGTATAAACCAACCATAATGAAGGCCACAACTTTATCACATTCTCGGGAGATGAACAGGGACAAGACAGAGACCACCGTTCACAGCTTTGCTTTAATGTTAAAGAATTTCGTTTACACCTTGAGTATTTTTTCCCCATTATTCTTCAATCCAATAGAGAGAAACTTCTACTAACGTTGTGTAGTTCCTGGTGATATCAGGATATCCTGAAAATATTGCATCTGAGTTGCTGGTATAGTGATCAAAATAAATAAAAGTGATGCTATTTCTATAAACGTAAACATTTTTTTTCCATAATAAACTAAAACTCAAGAACCACTGCATCACCTGGCAGCTTCACTCCTTCGTGCAAATTTGAGATCGCTAAATAACTTGGCGTATATTTGGTAACTGAAGAATACTTCGACGTGAGCCCAAAATGTGTATAAAACAATGTCTCCTGTCCTCATTGGACGATAGCAAACATTTTCAAAGTAGGTGTTACCTCCAAATAAATTTAAATTTTCACCAGAAATGTAACATAAATGTTTGAACATTTTAGACCACGCCCCCCTGGCTCCCTCTGACTTTCAGGAGGGAAAGGGGGACAACGGGTCCCTGTTATCCTTTTACTGCGTCTCTGCGGTGCCCCACCGTCTCTCATAGCATCCACAAGTCACGAAGACCTAACTTTGACTTTACGACAAAGATGCGCAGTGTCGCGTTGACCGCTAGGTACGCCCCCCCTCCCCCCCACGCGAGTATTGGTACAATAGATCCAGCTTCGTGAGCACTCGGCGCCCGCCCGACGATTCACGAACATCCCGTCCGCCATCTGGAGTGTCGTTTCATTGACAGTTTAGGTTCGGTGGCTGACAATTCCAGAATTTACGCGGAAAACATTTTAGTTGGGAGGAAGAGAATTTGCCCACAAGAATACCAAAGACTCAAAGAAGATCCCCTGATAAATTTCCATCAAACGTGTTCTGCAACTCGCACACGTCTTTAAAAAACCGGTCGAATATAGCTACAACTGAGACGATGAAACGCCAGAAGAAATTAAATAATTAAGAAAAATGGAATTTAATATAAAATTGGGAAAAGTAAAATCTTATAAAATATCTTCTGTCACTGAAGGTTGTGAAAGTTAGTTAAAGGAACGGTGCATGAATAAAATTTATACACAACGTGTAAACAATGGCAGATTGAGTAAAGAAGTTGAAACTGTGATGAATATATACATGCCATTTTGTATTATAGCCAACAGTTTGGTCGTAGCTGCCCCATGAATGTAGAGTTTGACCGTGTGTGAATCGCCGTTGCCACTAGAGAAAGAAGCTGCTGAACCCTCACGCTTAGGCCACTCGCCAGTATCGTGTGGGAGTTGTGATTATTGAGGCGGCGCATGAACAGTGGGCACTCTGCACATCTGATGTACCGTCCGTATAACCACGTATTGTGGTCCGCTAGTTTGACTCATGCTTTCAATGTACAGTGGTGCGTGTTAAAGTGTACTATCATTTCATGGTGTATTGTACGTAGATGTTTACAGTGCATTCATCACATCACTACTCTGTGGCTGGTTTAGTGTCCTGCACATAATTATATGCTAAATTCATGAGGCTGCTGAGGCTAAACAGTTGGCCACAGTAAAAAAAATAAACCGTGTAGTTTTGTCTCAGTTTTCACTTCCCCGCGCAACCTTGGTTTTACAGTCCACCATTTTTTTTTTTTTTTTTTTTCGCGGAGTATATCTTACACGACATAACCAGTTAAAAGACCATTAGTATAAGCTTTTTGAAACGTGTGGTAATGGAAAACTGAGTGCCTACTGTTTAATGTATGCGGGATGCAGCTGAACATCATTGATGCACTGCGCTTGCAGGATCGTCACAAATGAAAGTCTTTAAAACTTATGACTTAAGAAGTTAAGTAATTCCAAAAGGCGGCTATACAGCTTGAAACATGGACTGGGAAAATAGGTTTACAGATTTATTGGCAACGAAACTAACAACGAGTACCGAGTCTGTGAATAATGTAATAGTACAAAGATGTGACGGCACTGCAAAAGTCGTCGGTGTCACCAAATTATTTTACCAAAATATCTCACGAAGAAAAATTACGCAGAATTCAAAAAGAATGTTATTGCGTGTTATCGTCATGAACTTAGTGATTTCCGAGGAATACTCATATAAGTTTATCACAGAAAATTTAAAACACCTGCAGGTAGGCAACACGCCCCACTGGTATGTATAGTAACATAAGACGCAGGGGCGTACATAACATGTGCTTTGTGTGTGTGCTTGGATATGTACGTATATACATATACATATATAATAACCATCACGGAGCTCCTATCGTCCAGAAAAATAGCACGGCACGGGCCAAAAAAAAAAGTTCAGTGTAAAAATAAATGTGTGGGGCGTAAAAGTTAGCAGCGGGGATATAACGGCGAGATATAAAATTTTACGAGAAGGTCCGGGGCAGGCTGGGCCGTACGAGGCGGAAAACGTGAATGTTTGATACGGAGCCAAGCTAATGGCGAGATGAAGGCACGGCCTTAATAATTAACTCGTGGGGGAGGTTGCCGACTGGGGAAGTAAATGGCTGGACTGTGTACCGGCTGGGAGTATAGGTCTGAAAATACCGCCCCGGGGTTTGCGCCTGGTCGGGCCTCTTAGTGCGAAGCAGTGGTGGCCGTGTCTCGTCTAACCCCTTTCCACAAGTTTCCCGGCGAATCCCTTCCACCTCCCGAGTAATTCAGCACGCGCCGTGCCGTTTGCAGTTTCCCCTCCGGCGCACCGCTTCCAGAAATCACGCCCTATCTGCTTCCATAAAGCGGGATTACTTTCGCGCCGCTCGCTGGGGCGCCATGTTTAGCACGGCTTTCGCCCTGCGTTAATAACGCCTCGATACCGTTATTACGGCACGCGTTAGTTTTTAACGCGCCTTGCTTGAAGCTCGCTTAACATCGCGTTATTTGGTTTCCAGCTCGTTCCATGTGTCTCGAGAAAAAAAAATTGTAGGAACTCAGCCAATAGCCCATTTGCTATTCTCAAGTCCCGGCGGTAAAAATAACCTCGCCATTTATTGAAATAGCTAAATAAAGTTGCATATGGTTAGGCGTTGTAAACATTTTGCCTGAGGAAAAAATATCACTTATTAAAAATTAAGACATGTCTTTAGTATAATTAATGGGTGCGACTATTGTTTAGGACTAATGATTACAAATTCAGAAGTTTTTTTACTACCAAAACGTGTTCGTAGTAACTGCAAAACACTAGTATCATTATAGGACAAAATACTTCCTATGGCAAACTATTAAAACGTTTTTGGTGGAAAATGCCAGTTATATTTGTGCTGAACGAATTTACTGTACAGAAATATTTTATTAGACTTTTATTTTACGTATTAAATATAGTTAAAACTGAACTTGTAATCTAAGTTTAACGACGTGTTACTCCGTAATTATAAACATAAGAAACATAATAAGAATTGTTATTATACGTTGATTTAGTTACAGTAACTTGTTTGTGATTAAGATTTCATGTAATTCACTGCGAGAAAAAAATACATAACTGCGCGGTTTTAACCGATTTTTCCGTATTATTTCTTCTTGCACAAATCTTGCGACCTAAATACCAAAACTAAACTAGAGACATGTTACCTACAGGTGGATTTTAGAACGAAAGAAAGAAGAAAAATATAGGTTGACCCTGGGGGGAGGGGCGAGAGAGACAGAGAGAGAGAGAGAGAGAGAGAGAGAGAGAGAGAGAAAGAAGAGTTCTATTTCTAGTAATACTGTTTGAAGTATTTCTGCATTTTCTTCGGGCTCGTGTGTTCCGGTGAGAAGGCCTCGAAAGGAAGAGTATTAAATATTTATAGTAACGCAGCCTTAAAAGTCACTTGCCATCGAATCTAAGTAACTTTGATTATTAATAAATAGACTTAAAGCAATCAGAAAAATTTTTTTTAAGAAAAGTTGTTCCTTTTGAAGTACCACACTCAAGCATCGGAAAAGTTTGCGTAGTTCTATTAGAATCACACAACTGAGATGATACAGACTTAATTTCATGTTTGCAGGTACCTAGCAAGGCACGTATTTCTCTATACCGTGTGCTAACCATTAATCAAAACATGAGCGTTTCCACAGTTTTCGCTGTAAATAAAAATTTGAACAATGCTGGGACACGGAAACGGGCTAATTCCCAGCTGGCCTTGCGTTGTATACTTCGTTGCCCGTCTACGTTGAGAAAGCTATATTCAGCAGCTTAACTCCGCGTTACCGAAGCTCTAGATCTGGATTCTGACACGTCCAGAATGGATGACCCGAGTTACAAAACGCTATAGCGCAACCGGGGCACATAACTATGGCTGCAGGCCCAGGAACCCAACTACGGTTGTTTCACAAGCTCCTTTGTAAGTACGGCGCACTCCCGTATGCGTAAAACGAGGACTGCCTAGCTGCAACCAGTTCTAGGAAGCACAATGGTTTACTTAATAATCGTAATTCCCCGAGTTTTCCAGAGTTTCTAGACAATTCTTTCGAGTCTTTTGGATTAAGAAAACGGATCATAATGGAAAAAGCGCCATATAAAAAATTACTCCGACTAATAAAAGTTTAAAACCGAGAGACGTGTTTCTTCAGTGGCATGACTTAATCTCTCATTGAGCTACTTCTTTTTTCGGAATCAATCAATTTAGAAATTTATTCGGCCGGCTGTTTAAATAACCCGCTGTACCAAAACTATATTAGATTAAACTTTTCACACGGAAGCATGCGCAATATAAGTATTCGGTTTTATCATAACACACATACGAATTTCCTTTACATTCATTTCATTCCTACACACCTTTCTTTCAAACGCTGAATGCCTTTATGAGGCCGCCAATACATTCTTATTGAACTCTGGTAACTCAGTCTCTAAGCAAGAAGTATATATAGTAACAATATACACGGATAAAGCTTGCTTTTTCTATGACGCGGCTACCAGCACACGTCAATATAAAATACGAGCAATTATCCCCGTTATAAGCGAAATATAACGATATTTATTTCCGTTTATTCCAATAGACTACTCAAGACCACTCGTGAGCAGTTGAATTAGAGATACCTGCCTACTAGCATGTAGAACCTCTTTCGTCCTGATGGAGGTGAAGCACCGTTGCATGGACTCCACAAGGCACCGCAGTATGTCGGGAGCCATACAATTCCATGGCCACTGCGCAGCCTCCCACAATGCATTAAATCAGTAGGAGCAGGATCCCACGGCGTGCACATCATCCCTGTCGACAGCATATCGGGTGTGTTCGATAGGATTGAGGTTCGGGTGACCTCAAAGACCAGGCAAGCTACCTCAAGTCCAACCACTCGGTCACTATGGCCCGATGTATTGTCATTCTGTAGGTACAGGTCTTCTATAGATATAGAAATGAGTGCACTTGATCTGCCATCAAGTCCCTGTATCATCGCCGGTGAGGGACAATGGCACGTGTACCAAGAGACCTGTTTCATCCCACAAGTAAACAGTCCCCATGCGAGGATACCACCACAACCGGCTTGAACTAAAACCCTGCCGAGACGAGGGATCCATAGCTTCGTGTGCTAGGCGACAAACTCGTGCCATTCCATCGGCGTGTTAAAACGTGTACCTTGACTCATCCGTCCAGGTGACCTTTTCCCATGTGTCGAGGGTCCAATGGAGGCGTTTATGACACGCGTTAATCGCTGAGCACTGTGACGTGCAGTGAGCATAGGTACCGTAAATGGCCAGTGGCTTCTGTACCCCGTCGCGAGGATGATATTGCTGCTCACAGGTCGTTGGGAGTCCCGCATTGAATAGCGAGCGAACTGCTGAACTTTGGCCCATCTATCCGCTGTCACCAAGCAAACTACGCGACGACGATACCTGCCATCGATACGTTGTACGCCACGGTAGTTGTCCCTAGCCACGATGGTTTTACCCGAATTCATGAATTCACCTTACACTCTTGGCACGGAGTCCCGCGGAAACCCCAGTACCTGCACGACTTCGGAAGTGGTGTGCAACGTAAGTCTGGCCGCAATGATCTGGCCGCGATCAAATACAACGAGATATTGTTTCTCCCCCATTCGGATGTGACGGCTATCCCTGCACATCGAACGAAAGTCAAACCGACGGTGCCATATGAAGTTGAGAAAATGCTGGCCGTTTGGGACGGCTTACCTTCGTTGCGACTGGGGTGTGTTTGACGAGATCCACGCCTCACGCCCGCTGGGCGCGCCTGTTGGTCTGCAAGTGTGGGCACCGCGGGGCCGCTGCCGCCCACGAAATTCTATGACTGCCTTCCCCTCCCTCGTACGTCGTCTTAACCACGTGACGCCAGCCAGTCACGTACCACCAGGGTACCTTTCCAGGACTTCTGGATATCGACGAAATGAAGATCATTTTGTAATGTTCTAGATGATTTCAAATAACATATAAATAGAAGTGTCTCGCCCAGATTCGGGGAGACAGCACATGGTTTTCATTTGGGCAGGAACTGCTGTTTCGTCCGTTAACAATTTTAAAAAGGGGGGCGGGGGGCTTGCTGTAATTTTAGTTAAGTATGGTTTAAAGCAAAATAATTATATATAACCTGCATATAGCTGGAAAGAGATGTAATCTTGTAAAACCATAGATTTTGGGGGAAGTTTTAAACAGAATTATTTTTAATACGTTTGTTATACTAAATGTAATCAGTGGGAAAACTATATTGTTTATATAACGTTTATTGATTATAAAATTTTGGGGGATAATTATGTAAATGGTTATATTTTGATATAAAAACCAAGACAACTAATAATTTTCAAACCTTTTCGCTGGAACCGACCCAAATCCCTTTTTTGATATCATTGGGGGGCTCTCAGCTGTTTTCCAACTTAAAACACCTACATTTAAGGAAGCAGTTGAGACAAAGACCTCGTCCTGTATGTGTCGGCAAACACCGTCACACTGTCCTCGACTGTTACTCAGTTGGTCAGAATAACGCCTGGCAACATCCCAGTCTCGCATGGCTGACCACTATTCCATTTGACGGGGGACGACAGCGCCATCTCACCAACACAGGAGATGTCTCTAATTCAAATGTTCATGAGTGTACAATAGACGAGATATTGGGAACGTTATGCCCACGAACTGTGCAAGCACGTACCTTGATTAGTAACGTAGATACCACTTAAGTCACGACTTCCAAAATGCGATTCAGAAAATCTGCTGTAGGATTGAACATATTACGTCCCTTAGTTCGTAAAATAACTAGCCGAAATTACGCTGTGTTTTAAAAGGAGGTGAAAAAAAAACCAACGGATATTTTCAATTTCGCACTTGCAAATCTTTATTTCCCCTAACTGGAAAGAGAGGCTTGCATAGTAAATGATAGACTCTCCAAGGTTTATTGAGCACTTTTGAAATCAACTTTTGAAAAATATAATTGTCACTACCTACATATATTTTAACATATGCACTAACTGATATATGCACCCAGTAAAGTTGGTAACGCTGGAGGAACAATAGTTCTATGTCTTAATATTGAATAAAAAATTTTAAGTAAACATTTTTGTGACTAATGAAATTATTTCTTTTGATATATGTTTTTTTTGTATGTCAGTGTACGAATAAGTACATTTTTGAATATTTACTTTTCTAATAAATCCACAGTTTTACTTGACCGATGTATGTATAAAGTGATCATGCATACGGCAATGACAATTTTACATATGGCGGAAGAATACAAAATGTGCTTACAAGTAGTTCTTGAAAAAGGCTTACAAAAAGTGCACATTTTACCGTGAAAACCCTATAAATATAAACATCCACCCAAAAACTTCACACGTGCACACACACGCATGTGCACGCACACACACACACACACAGTCCCCCGCACCCGGAGCGGGGAAGCCAGAAGGTAACACCTTGGCGACCGCGACTGATGGAAGCGTAATAAATTTATCAGCCAGACAAAGCAAGTAGACTGCTACAATTTGAATATCATGTTCGTGTAGCCATTATCTTTGGGGAGGTGGTAGAGAGAGGGGAGCGATGTGCTTTCTTCTGTCCGGGGCACCCGATTCGCAATTCCAGTCAAACCCTCCCTGCCACATTGTCTAATTACCTTTGTGACTGAGCGACGTATTGCTGCGGCAGATCAAAGACATTAACATTGCACTCGGTCTGTAGCTGTGCAAATATCTAGCACAGAGACATTCACAGACGGAAATGGAATAACTAGAGGTAGAGGTACGGTTAGAGAAGCCAGCCCTCTTCCCTCAGGTTGGCGTACCAAGTAAAGGTAATGCAAAGCGATAAGGACTCCCGTCATACATATGGCAAGGGGTAATAGAAGCTGAGATGACCTTATAATTATGTTCACAGTACTTATACATTTACACAAATGAATATCGATGTGAATACGTCTTTAAATTTGCGACCATAGTGGGAGGCAATCCAGAAAATCCGATGATAACAAAATCGGGGGATAGAGTTTGGCATTACAGCTCCAAATCTATCGTCGACATTCAAAATTCAATTACACCACTGGATTGCCAAAGGATCAAAGAATATGTTACGCTGAGTGAGGACTGCAAAACATCGCGGACGAAGGGGGGGGGGGGGAGGGCCGGGTCGCCGCAATTTTGAGTTCATTTCGCCGCGCCTCATTACTTCCGTGTAGTATACTTGTGACTAGGATAAGCAACGACGCTTGTTTAAGTTTCAATCGACAGCTATCGTCAGGATCAATCGATTGCGTGTATAAAAACATTTTTGTGGCGAGGTTATGGTGAAATTGTATGAGTTTAATGTAAACAATTAAGAAAATATTAACAAAATTCCGGCCTACACTCGTCAAAATGCCAAGTCGAAATACAGAAATCGTATACGATTCGAAAGAGTATCTCAAAAGCAATCCAGTTATACCCATAAAACCCCATATAATCTAGTGAAGCGGTGCCGGGAACGTAAAACAAACATCAAGGCGTACGAGCGCGTCAACGTAGACGTATTCGCGCAAACCAAACGGCTGTGTGCGCAACACAGCCACGCCCCATTTTTTTCATTGATTTACTTTTGAGCGAACAGTTCTAAAATACTATCTTGGCGCCTCCTTTCTACAACTGACGTTGCAGAGAGTGAATAGCTTTGAGTCGCCTTTTACACCGAGGTCTTGAGAGTCGATGAGGGCGGAACGAGGTGAATATGGAGCAGCGCCGTAATGCCTGGACGAGGGGAAACGGGAGATCTCCGAGAAAACCCGCCAGTCAACGACATCGTCCGGCACGATTCCCACATGCGAAAATCCAGGAGCTATCCCTACGGGAATCGAACCCGGTTCGCCTACGTGAGAGGCGAGTATCCACGTCTCAGAGATACTGCAAAATTGCAAGAGAATTAAAATACTATACCACTGTGAGATTAGTAATATAAAAATTAGTACTCAAATCTGTATAGAATAAAAAATAATAGCTTCGATGACCACGCATTTAAACATTGCACTCGCGACGCGTCAAGTTAAAAAACGTTTTTTTTTAGTAAATCGTTGTCAACTTACTAGACGCGTGCATGCCAGTGTGTATTGTAATATAAATGTGAAGGTTGTTCACGATAAAGTGAGCACTTTTGAAAACCAACCTTAGAAAAAAGTAATTTTCCTTACCTGTATATATTTTAACGAGCGAACTGAGTGACATACGCCCAGTAAAGTTGGTAAATATGAATGGAAAGCAGTTCCATGTGTTAACGTAAAATAAAATGTGTCAGGTAGCCATTTGTGATAACTTAAACAATTTATTTCGCTTTCTGTTTTCTTTAATGCATCGAAGTGTAAAAATGAGCAGAATCGCAAAACATTTTCTTTTGTAATAATTTCACAGTTGCACTTGACCGACCCATGAATAAGGCGAGGAGGCCCATGGCAATGTTAATTTTGCGTAAGGCGGAAGAATTCACAATGTGCATACAAGTAGATAATAAGCAGGGCTGTCAAAAGTGCTCATTTTACCGTGAACAGCCTGTAGTTACAGGCAGCTGATTTCAAAAGTTGTACCTTTAATCTGAACAGTCTATATTTATTCTGACACTAAGTACACAAAAAAAAATTGTAATGACCACGAATTTAAACACTGCACTTCTAATAATAATTTATTTGCAATGGAAGAATTTTTAAAGTATTCTGTTAACATCATTTGAAGACATACTAATCAGTATCTACGTTAAATACGCAGTTAACGCGTATAATATTCTTTTCAGTTATTTTCAAAATTGCTTAGTGCGCCATCTTTGACTGATATTCTTAAGCACTCGCGTAAGTGTACAGACAGTTATAGAGCGCTCTGTGGTATCTTTCGAGTATATATAATATAAATATAAAAGTTTCAAAAGAACTTTTGTCCGGTAGTACTTAGAAACCAGCCACTTGTATGGTCGCTTCCATTCATCCAAAGAGCTACTACATAATGGAAATCTTCTGAAAAAAATGTTATTTTAATTAAACGTAAGTGACAAATCGTTAAAAAGTTTCATGTGACCCGAAAACGAATATAAATCACATTTTTTGTTACTCCTCGATTTCATTAAAAAAATTAAAAAAATGTAGGGCATTTTTTTAAAAGACATGAAAGGCAGTTGGAAATATTTTGATTTTTACTCTGCATACATTACATGCTATGCTTACTTCCAGAACGAAATAGGATTTACAAATCACTAGAAAAGCGCAAATAAATAGTACGGCCAAAAATAGCACAAAATATTTTTATACAAACCATTTACGCCATTTCAATGCTCGTAGGGCAGCCGAACTTGAAAACGAAAAGGCCTTACGCAGCTGATCTTTCTTTAGTCAGGTACCTTATTAGCATGTTTACACAACACATTAGCCCTGAAGACACTTCCATAGGCTGTTCAAGTTAAAGTGAGCACTTATATATATATATATATATATATATATATATATATAATACATATTATATTATTTTATATGACTTGCTTATATTTCTGAGGCAGTTTCATCAGACATAATAACCAATAAATACATTTAACTGTGGCCTCAAAATTTTGGTTTTGAGTATAATGAAATTTATTCACTGTGTTAATTACATGGCAGGGTTTCAATTAAGAAGTTGCAAAAGGATATCAATTGTCCGAAAGAAAAAAAGTAGCCAGGGCTTCAAAAGTGCTCACTTTACCGTGAATAGCCTATATATGAAAGACGGAAGTAGCAGCTATATTACACGAGCGTACATTTTACTTGGAAGTCATACGAACGTCATTAAGTGTCGTCGAAATACAGCCGGACTCAAGCGAACTTGACTAGGAATCCAACTTTCCGCGAGTGAATTGTTACTGAAGTCATGGTGAACCAGACCAAAGCCCTGAGCCGTGAGGGAACCCTGAGTGTTGCAAGTGAGTGGCCGTTGGAGGGGCGAGTTCTGAACCAACGTGCAACTCCGGATGGTTAATCCCTATCCAAGGGGGAATCTGTGTGAGTTGGATATCTTGACCTCTGCCTAGGGAAGATTTGAGTGGCTCTAGAAGTTGCCCTGCCTGCGCTCTCGTGGATTAAGTGGTGGCGTAATGGACCCCCGCGCAGCAAACACGATTTTTTTTCCCTCCCTAACGAAGCGCGTGTATGCCTAAGTATGTGCACATACCCCATCCCTTCCTCACTTCCCACAGCACAACTTAACTCTCACTTGACGCAAGTTGGTAAAACTTCACACTTTACATTGCGAAGGTAATGCATGAAGAATTTATATATTGGTTAAGAAATAAATTCTGTTCCCTAGATTTTCATATTGGAGAACACCGAAGAACTCACGTAACATGCTTCGGGGGAATATAATAGTTAACTTTACAAAACAGATAATCCGTCTACATTCCTCTCTCGAACATTTTTGTTCACAAAAATAAAGTTAAATAATTTTTTAAGAAAATGGCATTACCACGCGAACTCATTTTAAAGTTTAACCGATTTCGATAAAACTGTCTAGTGCACTTTAAATCAATTAATAACGCCTAAATTTCTTCATCGAAAATCTATATTTATGTATAAGACATAGTTTTACACCCGTTGGAAATTTAGTCATTTCCATTAACTAATTATACAATCTTTGAATAATAAACTATCATACAATGACATTTATTTTCAAGCTGTGACAATTTTGTCGAACAGCTTTAATATTAACCATTAAACTTCTCGTGTTAAACAAATTATCAAATTTTTCATTTTTTTTTTGTTTTTTAATTTTAAAGAAACACGACAGTAAGTGACAGACGAAATTGAACACGTGACCCTGAGTTTAAGATGTCGCTTGAAAAGATGATTTTCCGGGGTTAAGTATGATCACAGAAAAGTAAACTGAAAATATGTCGAGAGCACCTTGTAAATAATATTGCACGATTTAAATAAATACGTTTTTGACGTATAGGCATGCATTTATACCGAGTGCGTCCTTATGAAAGATATAGTACAGACACAATTGCAATGTTTTGACAGAGTAATCGCTCATTCAAGTAACATATATGTTAAGCTACTAAAATAATGTGCACAAAATTAACAGCTAGCAATCAGAAACTAGTGACAGCCAGAAAATTAATTTATGAAGTTCTGAAATAAACGTTAATTTTAAAACAAGTTATTGGGATAGAAACGAAGGTATATACTGAAATATGCGAAAGCTTTCTTAGCGGATAAGGTTTAACGGGGAAAAAAAAAAAAAAAAAACGGGCAAATTTATTACTGTGTTCTACTATCCTCCCAAACGATTCAGATACCATATTCGCAAATAAAATACTCTTAAAACACCGATCTCAGTATTTGACTGGCTAGAAGAAAAGAGCGTTGCACATAAATACACTAACGTATAAAATCGATCACGTGAAGTTATAAAAAATCAGATCGCAAACGCAGGATTAAACGTTTCCTGATTCGCGAGAGCGCTAGATGTCATTGAAAATAAGAGAATGGATCACTGACAGCTAACAACAAAGTAATGCCACTGACATATCTGAGACATAAAATGAATCGTTATAAGTTGAAAAACAGTTTAAATATTTTCGCGATTCAGAACGCAAAACCTTAGCCTCTGTGGCTGTGAAATTTGCCACCAAGATTTAATTATGAGCGCTAGACCACAACAGAAAAGGTTCGTCGGGAATGCAATGCGTGATAAATGTATGCACTGTTTGAAAATACTATAGAAATATTTTTTAATTCAGGCCTCAGGCATGTGTATAAAAGTGGGTACACACTGTTTATTCTCAAACGAAGCCGACAATAAATTATTATAATTTCACTGAACTAATAATTGGGTTCTTCCGGATACCATAAACCTAATCAGAGACTGATTTCATTGTCAAATGACCTAAAATTAAATCGAAAATATAAATCTGACTCGGTCAATCTCGGCCGATGGTACCGCCTTTGGGACTTCGATCTCGGAGGCAGCAGCCACGAAAATTCGTTTGTAAATGAAGTTCTAGAACCTTTTCTGTTTGTAACGGACTTAATAAATCCATTAGATAATTTCGCGGAGGTATCTGCAGTGGTATCGCTTGCCAGTATCTACTAAAAAATAATTTATCTTCTTGTTCACAACTCAGCAAACGTTCTTTGTTTTCAAAGTTTTTCCCGGCGAGCGAACCATTTACGAAAATTCAATTCCGTCCTTTTGTTCGCGTTTCTTTTCGCTTTCGTTCTTTCTTATTTTCTTTCATGCGAACAAGTTCCTGAAATCCCTCCGAAAGGCTGACTAAGCTACGGTCTTGCCAAAAGCGGTTGTAATTAAGGGCGGATGTGCTTAAATACTGGAAGTTCTTCAGCCATGAAACTTCATCCCGGGGACTTGAACTAAAGGCCAGAGAGTCACTCTAGTGAAAGGTTAGTAGTTTAAGAGATCTGAAGCCTAGGAACACATGGTTAATGGAGTAAAATGGTTGATTAGTTTTCGTATGGTATCAAGTAACACACTAGGCAACACGCTATCCGCTCTCGTCGCTTTCTCGTGCCCGGTTGCATCATCGTGGTTCGAAACTCGGTCCAAGATCAGATCTAAGATCGACACAGAAAACTGTTGCACCATTTGAGTTCAGATCTGGACTGGAGATCGAGTTGAAGTTCATTTCGAACCACCGAAATTGTCGGTGCGAAATCTCGATCCGAGATCAGCAGCAATCGTCGACAACAGTAGTTTGAAAATACGCCAACAGATGGAACTACGATCGATTGTTTTCTTGGGAAATTAAAACACCAGTATACGCAGTTGAATATTATTCAGTAAAATTCGTACAACAACAATTCACTTAAAGCAGATAAAACATTGCACATCTAGTTCTACCTGTAGTGAAAAATACGTCTACTTCCATGACGTCATATATTACGAACCAATGGCAAAATATGTCTCATACTTAATCTCGATCTTTGACTTTGTAACAAAGATCGACGAATCACAGATCCAGAATCATGAAATTTCGTTGGTGTAACACTCTTACATTGGAACTAAGATCAAACTGGATCCTGGTTCGGAACTGGAATCATTCGATCTCAGATCGGGGAACATGTTGGTGCAACCGGGCATCAGACCAACTCCAGTGGGTTGACTTGTGTTTTGTATAGACTGGCTTTGCACAACCTGTGGACTCGAATGACCTACCCAGAAATATTGAAGGAGTCGCGGTGGCTGAGCGGTTAGCCTGCTCGCCTCCCACCAAGGCGAACCGGGTTCAATCTCCAGCCGGGTCACTCCAGCATTTTCGCATGTAGGAATCGTGCCGGACGATGCCGCTGGTCGGCGGGTTTTCTCGGGGATCTCCCGTTTTCCACGGCCCTTCATTCCGGTGCTGCATCGTACTCACCTCAATCGCCCTCATCGGCTCTCAAGACCACGCTGCTAAGAGCCACCCAAATCTCTTCGCTAACTCAGTCACCCAGAAAATGAATATAAAAGAACTGAACAGAGTGAACCAGTTCTGACTTGGAAATTGTTCGGTAACGTACATACTGTGTATGCATGTATATGTAAGATTGACAGACATGTGCATAAAACATAGACCAAAAAAGATTCATGAATGTAAACTGTTCGTGAAATCTGTTATCAATCGCGCTTATGAAAATGCAAAATGTTACACAGATCTGTGTGAGTAAATCTGTTGACGCTTAGAATTAACACACCCATGAACGAAACACCTGCAGAGAAGAAAGATAAAGAAATGTATGTAGTGTCAACTAGTAACATCATTGCTCAATGCTATGAAAACTATCCTACAAGCGGCTCGCGGCTGATTGAATTTCATCACAATAATCTTTAACTCGCTCAGGATACGCGTCCATCATTCCCAGGAACGTCGACACCTTGCACTGAGAGAAAACCGAACAAAATATATGTTTGAATAAACTAAATCTCTGTGTTGGGCCAAAAAAAAAATTAGACTATCAAGAAAATATTTTGTTGAATCAACTGCATATATTTGTTTGGTACTCATTTGACTGCCTTCGTTAGAAAATACAGCGCGAGAGTTTGTTTGTATTTTTCGTGACAATTAGGGTAGTAACCGTGTTTGTTAGTGCATCCATTGATGCTTAACGATCGTACAAAAACATTAATAAAACAATGCAGCAAAAAACTGACAAGTAAATCAGTAAATTTGAAATAATTGTTTGCATACGTTACCCAAAATTTGACGTATATCTACTTGAAAGCTTTCGGGCAAAGGTCAGTTGTCACATTTGCTGAAATTACTACGGCGTAGCGCTCGGGCTCAGTTGATCGAATTTCGAAACTCGGTCGAACTTGTAAAAATTTTTATATCGGCCCAAACTGTTTAATGTACGTGTAGCCAAACAAATATTTAGTTGCACCAACCAAATCTTACAGTTTGGGGCAACAAAATGAAAACAACAAAATAATTTGGTTTCAGCAACAAAATACGTCATTGCCACTATACAAACAAATAATTTGGTTGCACCAAACAAATATTCTTTGATTAAACAAAATTTTCTCAGTGTGGTAAAAATGGCTAAGGAAGTAAAAAAAAAGAAAGAGCATGGGTTTAGGGTGCTGATACGGGACGACCGGGCATAAGTGCCCTGCCTGCCGGCTGGCAGCAGCGATATTTTATTAGGAAATCCCATGTTATAGGCTGTTCACGGTAAAGTGAGCACTTTCGTGGTCCTAGTTACTTTTTCCTTTCAGCCATCTTTTATAATTTAACCACTTTTTAAATTAATATTGCCATGTAAGTAATAAACACAGTTTGTATAATCCACCACACTCGGAAGTTAACGTCTAAGGCTAAAATAAAATATATTTATTGACTGTTATTCCAATTGAGATGAGTTTCTAAAGTGCTCACTTTACCGTGAATAGAATATAACAAAATTTCGCCTCAGTACATTAATTTTAACGATAGGCGTTTCAAATAAAAATGTATTCTTCACGATTTTTTAGGAGACGTTCCCTATGAGCGTAAATTTTCAATATAGATAGGCAGTGTGTAGTTTTGTGTAAAACATAAATTGTAAAAATTCCATGCTATACATGTTATGGAAAAATCTCCGCTGTAGGGAACTTCTAAAAAATTTGTGAAGAATACATTTTGTTTGATACGCCTATCTTTAAAATTGATGCACTGAGGAGAAATTTCCTTAACATGGGATTTCGTATTTAAATTTTGCATCTGCCAGTAGGTAGACAGTGCCCTTAAATTCCACGCCAGTGCTCCAATAAGCTCTTTTGCAACCTGTAGTTACACAGAGCCAGTGATAAGTTAACACTCGGTTCAGTAACAAGTAAGCAACAAGTAATAGGGTTATAGCTGTCACGATTTGAAAACTACTACATAACCTTGAGGGTTATGTAGTACACCCCCGCAGACCGAGTAGCTGGGGCGGCGGGGGATGAACCACGACGGTTAGGAAGTCTACAAATATTGGCAGAGAAAATGTAAGTGTTAAATGTGCTTCCGCGGTACGTACAGGACCTAACTGCGTCTCAGGGCTACGCTTAAAGGCTGTTCACGATAAAGTGAGAATTTTTTAAATCAACCTTAGAAAAATGTTACTGTTCCTACCTGCATATATTTTAACGGGAGCCCTGAAGGACACGCGTCCAGTCAAGTTGGTAACGGCAGATGAAAAGTAGTTCCGTAACTTAACGTCAAATAAAAAGTGTTCAATAACCGTTTCTGATAACTTAAATTATTTATTTCGCTTTCTGTTCTTTTTTTAATACATCGAAGTGTAAAAATAAGCAGATTTGTTAGATATTTACTTTTCTAATAATTTCACAGTTTCACTTGACCGACGCATTAATAAAGTGAAGAGGCCCATGACGATGTTAATCTTACATAAGGCGGAAGGATACACAATGTGCATACAAGCAGATCTAAAGCAGGGCTTTCAAAAGTGTTCATTTTACCGTGAACAATAGCATATACAAGGGAGGGAAACCATGCATTACGGCATGCATCGCGGTAGCGAAGGATTGGGCTACCATGGCAGCAATTGGGGCCAAGGTAAACTACAATAACTATGAATAGAAAGGGAAATAATGGTATAGACACCGTAAAAACCCTTTAGACAGAAAATAATTCAAAATTGTTACACGCATTAATGAAAAATACTACAGGATTACATACCGCATTACTGGGGCTGTGTTCTCATTTATGACTTCCCTGAACCTTTTACATCTACTTACGGCAGAGTCAGCTCACGATCGTAGTTAAACGCATCCGGATTAAAATAGAATAGTATGACTGAAAGGTTACGTGACAATGTGTTAAAACATATTATAAAAATATTTGTAATTTCTTTAAAAAAAAAAAATGCTACTCTCTTAATATTTTACTTAACTGTAGTCGTGAATGCGGAGTTTTATTCACTTCATTTAAGTAATATTTTCAATGTTATTCATTCAGTTAATAATTTCAGTTTAGCTAGTTATGGAAAGACTATTCCCGTACACTAAAATCTAGTTTTATCGACATACAAATCCGTTTAAGCAATTGTTATTAAAACACTTAAATGGTAAGTGAAATGTGGGTCAAAATATATTTTTTGAAGAAGGGGGGGGGGGGGGATCGGCTAAAAAAGTTTCCCCAGTGAGTCTACGTGTGTACTTGAATTTTCGAATGTCTGTACACGATAAGTTCTGCATTCTGAAGCTTAATTATTCCAGCAAGCTATATAACTGTTCAGTGGACGTGTTATCTATGCGTCATGAGCTTGTGGCGAGATCATGCCAGCAGAGTTCCAGCGTAAAAACGCATCAATTAAAACATTTATGAGAAACAGAGTGGTTCGAAGCTCACTGCAATCACGAGTTCTTGCCTTTGGCCATTTTAAAGCGATCATACAACGTAAAACCCTAATTCTGAACACGTTTGCTCAATAATGATATGTTACGATTGATAATTCGGTTGAGCTGATACTGACCGGAAAGCCTAGGCAAATCCCTCAGAATTGGCGTATATGACAATATAGTTGGCTTTTAATCATTATAAAATCAAAGTTATACACATTAAATATGTTCACAGAATGTATAACAGCAATTTCAAAAATTCAGCGTACTACTTCGTCGCTGTATCTACAACAGTGTAAATAAAAATACAAATATTTTGGTGAATATTATTTTACGTAATGCAACATTTTACACAGGAAGCCATATTCGAAATATCACATCTTAGTTTTAATGTCAGAGAACACAAACCTGAAACCTCTATTTTTAGCGAGGCCACAGGTGCTGTCTTTGGAAGTTCTGACAGAACTTCAGTTTGCGACGTTGACTTTACGTTTAGACATTACTGACTCGAAGTTCTGTGAAAACGACAGAAATCGTATCAAGGTTCTATGTAGTTTTGTTTCAATCTACCTCAATTTTACGATAAACAGTACTCCTTTGAAACCACTAAGCCAATTTTAGTTTTAATTGATTGTATTGTAATTATGGAAACCCTCGATTTTATGCCGCGAGGCTAACATAAATCTATCTATAAACAGGCACATAGATCCGTGGGTTACAAGGAATTCGTATTTGGAACCTCAAGGCACTCGACTAAGCAAATGCCCTCAGTTATCGAAGCTGCCTGATCAGGCAAATACAGCCAAAAATCACGAATCATCTATACGACTTTACGGCCCTGATCGAAGTATGGTTGCGTGTGAAAGGTAACCTTCCTTCGACATGTTACAAACGCATCACAATGAACTGCCAGTCTTATGAGAGTGGCTAGCGTGTTCTCGTAAGCATTAGAAATGTAAATAAATTCAGAATTTATAATCCGTCTTCTTGGGCAGTATAGATGTAAAATTTCGCACATCAGAATTCTCACCTTAGCGTGATTGTTTACACTTTACTAAATGCAGAAGTGTGCATTAAATTGCAGTTATTACTGAAACCAAACGTGACTGAAGTGAAGCATAAATTATCCATAAACATATACGATAACTATTTCTAGGTCTCTCACGGGGGGAAAAATGAACCTAACTCAAACATTTAATTGCACGATCGTTATGCACGAGCGAAATATGAGCATGTCCAATGCAAATCAGGAGCTTCCCGCTAGATTGCAATGTATATTCTGCCCTCGACTTGTATTTCAGTGGCGGGCAAGTAATGAGATTTCACTGTAAATTGGACGTGTTCACGCAATGCTTTAATTATTAATTGAAATTTTTGATATACGTACAAATAGCATAGAAATATAATGAATGTCACATTTAAAGAACCCGAATTGCATTAATTCGGACGATCATTTCTCATGTGTACATAGCCTGCTCCGTGAAAATGCGTTTGATGTTGGCAAAATTTATTTTAATTTTGCTGATAAATCCAAGAAAATTTGCGCAGTAACTAAATATTACATACGCGAGTCTAGTTTTTGCTTCCGCCGAAGAACAATTTTTCCTTTCTACGGGCGATACTTGAAATAGCTGTCATTGCGAATGAATGTGTGTCTAAGTGTTTACTCTAAACAAATCGAGGACTAACTAAACATTCACACAAAACGAAAAGAAAATTATTTAACAAACCATCACTCTGTCTAAACTCTCCACGAATGGAGCAAAATTTACCACAAATATTTTTCTTTCTTTCTTTTCACTTTTTTTTTTTTTTTTTTAATTTTCCATTAATTAATAAATAATTTTTTTAAGCACTGGATCAAAGCACTCGCGTTCTCAATGTGTACGTTCAATATTTGATCATTTGGTATATATATATTATTTACGAAGAACTGGATCTTAATCAAACTCTACCTAGGAAGGACTTGTTTGGTATTTGCACTAGTGTTTATTATATCGGTGATAATGTTAAGTTTTAAATTATCTTCATTAGTTAAGAAAATTCAACCTCATAAACTCCAATAACACGCAAGGCACAAATTGGGTTCCTATATACGAGAATAAGTGGAACTTCTTGCTAGCACTAGTAATTGACTGTCCTTGATAAACCTTGGGAAGCAGCATACATTATTTCATCAGTTTAATGAAATGCAGTTTAAAAATCAGTAGGTTTAATTTCGTTATAGCATCTGAGCGTCTTTACCCAGGCTGAAATTAAATTATCCCAAGATGAAACCAAACCAACAAATTAATTGAACTATTCATAACAATTTACTAGAAGTTTTATGATCTAAAGAGATGAGACTGTTCATGAGATTTAAAAAATTGTTATTAGGCGG
Source organism: Dryococelus australis (assembly GCA_029891345.1). Classification (NCBI taxonomy): domain Eukaryota; kingdom Metazoa; phylum Arthropoda; class Insecta; order Phasmatodea; family Phasmatidae; genus Dryococelus; species Dryococelus australis. The sequence continues at coordinate 285,647,921 of CM056993.1, forward strand.
AACGTTTTGCAACACGGAATAGAAAAAAAGACATACACTCATTAAAACGTTTTTAATTTATTGTATCTAATAACATTCACCGATTGATGATTAGAAGGCTACGAAAGACTTCGAGATATTTTCGGTGAATCATTATTGTTCCATAGAATATTTCTCGTGGGGCAAATAGAAATATTACCTGAGAAACAAAATGTTTCGGCGACCCGACTAAGGCGTCAAACATTAGAACAAGAGATTCCGGTTTCGATCTGACGTGACTTTTTTTTAGATTACTGTAGTGAGTAACCCATCTCCCTAGAGTAACACTAGGCACTTTAAAACAATTTTTCGTAAATTAGCCGTATCATTGTATACACGTGCTGAGAGAACTAAAATTGTAAAACGTTTAAGCATAGGTCTACATAAATGGTAGATTTTCTGCAATAATTCAGGAAAGCGTCAGATGCATCGTGTAGTTGGAAAATGTGTTTAGTAGCATTTTTATTTTTGCAACCTGACGTTTTGTAAATCTTCCGTGATATGTATTAAATAAACATTTATATTACAGCTTAGGAAGTTCACTGACGACATTTTTTTACAGTGTAGGATGAGTCCTAATTGAAAATGGTGAGCGTGTGCAGTTGAATATACTCCATCCAGATGCAGACAGGTAAAACAACAAAGAATAACTTTAAGGTTGAAGAAGAAAGTGCCTATAGAGCACCTGACTGTACAATGTGAAGAACTTGTAAAGAAAATTAGTATAGGCACCATAAAAATTGTCAGAAAAGTTCGATTTAGGTATTGAAAAAAATATTTTGTGGCGGCCACAAAAATATTTTGTTGGTATTCACCCTGCCAAATTTTTTGTGGTGTACACAACAAATTTTGTAACTGCCACAAAATAAGTTCTTAGTGACCACTTTTTTTCAGTGTGCTGTAAAAGAAGAATGTATGTATTTTGCAACATTATAACATATTTTAATAAAATATACTTTTCTAATCTAAAAACTTAATTGATCAATAGAGTCCACATTTTTAACAAAATTTAAGAGAATTTCCATTTTGGTTGGTTCGGAAAGCCGAATTTACACGAAAATCTTCTTCAAGGAGGATCATCATAATATTTACTGTGATCTGTGTAGTAAAATTATAGTAATAACTTATCATAAACATTTTACAATTAACTATATTTAAGTCAGTTTCAGCCACAAATGTTTGTGACAAGTGGACGCACATAAAATCAATTATAAAAATTATTTGCTACATTATTATTACAATTTTCTTACACACAGTCATAGTAAACATTATGACGATATTCCATGACGAAGATTTTCTTGCAAATTCTGCTTTCTGACGCATCAAAAATGGAAATATGCTTATATTTGGTTAAAGATGCAGACTATTTGGATCGATTATTTGTTTACACTTAAAAAGTATATTTTAATAAAATATTTTATAATGTTGCAAAATATATACATTCTTCTTCCATATACAACATAAATCGCATTTTTTTGACAATTTTTATGGTACCTGTACTACTTTTTTTAATCAGTTCTTCACGTTCTATAGTCCGGTGCAGTGCTCTATAGGGAGTTCCTTTACTTTAGCCTTACGTGTTAGTCTTATCAACGAATATATTATAGATATGTTAAAAAAGTACCCTCCGTTCCGCTGGAAACACGCCTTAGCACTTCTGCATCACGACTGTCATGTTCGCTGGAACATGCGCTGCAGATCTCTGACGATACATTCGACGTAACGAGGCCGACACGATCGCCTGTCCTCGCACTCTGCAACCGGGCATGTCGAGTGTCTGCCCCGCGTTAGAGAGGTCGATCGAGAGGTTTTGGGTCGGTGCTGGAGTGGCGGCGAAATTCAAGGACGGGGGAAAACGGGAGTCCACAGAGAAAAGCCACCGGCCAAAGGCAACGTCCGCCTCGTTTCCCAATGCGGAACTCCGAGCGACCCAGCCGGGAATCGAGCCCCATTCACCTTGGTGAGAGGCGAGTAGTCTGGCCACTGCACCACCGCGGCATCCCTGAGAAGTAGTGAGTTATGTTATTATTTTCTTCCAAGTAGTTTCCTAATAACAATCCAAGGCAAAAACTGGCGAAATGATTTTGAGTGAACCCTTGCATTTTCTGAGTGAAGAGATTTGGACGGCTCTTAATGGCGAGGTCTTGATAGCAGATGTGGATTATTGAGGTGAGTAAGGAGCATCGCCGAAATGAAAGGGCAGGGGAAATGGGAGATACCCGAGAAAACCCACCGGCCAGCGGCATCATCCGGCACGATTCCCGCATGCGAAAAGCCAGGAATGACCCGGCCGGGGATTGAACCCGGTTCGCCTTAGTGGAGGGCAAGCAGGCTAATCGCTCAGCCACCGCAGCCCCGCTTCCCATTGGAGTAAGAGACTGATAAACCTTGGTTCGTAACTAGTTATAACGTTTTCTATTATTGTGGATCCATGTGGAAGGAAATTTAAAATAGCATAAGTACGCCAGAGAATACTAGCGGAACTCCAGTGCGGGGGGGGGGGGGGAACGATACGGGATATCATGAATGAACAGTTCTGATGAGTCCTCTGAAGGTTGTGTTCGAATAGTCAAATCACTAAAACACAAAAGTATGCCCTTGTACGCTTCATGATACAAAACGGCCTGAAAAATGGTCGGATTTCACCCAATTATTTTTTTGTGTTGAAGATGAAATTACTTCGCAGTGTGCACAAATCTTTGTTAGTGATAACGAAATACGCACTTATCTTTGTAATCACTAAAAAAAAAAAGTCAGGAAACATTTTAAAAAATAACTGGACTCGTGAAAGATTTACAAAATATTCTGCATCTTACACAATATAATATTATTCGGCAATACGCAATGGTTTTTGAATGCATATGTAATGGAATTTTCGGTGTTCTTTCGGTGTACATTCCATTGCACCCAACCTCTGAACACAATTACTTATCATCTTGTAGAGAAAGGGGAAGGAGAAACAGTAAATGCAAGTCATTAACAAACAAAAGTGACTGCCGATGTCACACACATGAATAAGAATTCTCCGTTTTATTGCAGTGCAGTTTTTTTTAAACAGTAACTGTTTTTGTTCTTCATCTGTCATTTGAATTGATAAAAACGTTACAATTTTTTTTTCATCGATTTCGCATGAAAAGTAAAACATGTAGCTTGATATAGACATAATTTAATCGTGATTAGATGTGGACAACTGTTGTATTTTTGTTTGAGCTGTTTATTTTGCCGGTTGCGTAATCTCGTAAACGGCTGGTGGAGTACAGAACCACTTTCTAAATTTGTCTTCTGAAACAAAAGAAACAAAGAAAGTGAAGGGGTAAATCAACAATCCGGCACTGGGGCTGGCGCGGGCTTTTAAAATAGCACGCTGGGAATCATAAACAATTCAACATACAAACAAGAACGTTGGAGGAAAAAGGCATCGCAGCCGGCAAAGAGTTAAAAAAAAAAGGAAGAATGGAAAGTATAAATGGAAAAATAAAGAAAGCTAAATAACTGAGAGACACTATACGGGCCCAAGGTACCACCCGATAGCTTCACAGCAAAATGCGCCTGTAAGGTTGTCAGGCGCGTATGTTCGATTCTGCGCAGGAGTAATGGTCGGGCCACAATTATTATCACATCACTAACACAACACGGTGATATATATATATATAAGTTAAAATGCTTGTTTTCAGTTTCACACATAGCGATAAACACTTACTTAGGCACTGTTGTAGTAACAAGGCGAGTTCAATTTGGATTAACTTTCCTTGTTACTATCGCTGTGCGTCAATATTCAGCCAATTAAAAGTCCCGATACTTGTACTACGTTATAAAATGAAAAACGTATTTACGATTCAAGAAAGTGTGCATTTTGACTTCGTTCCTCGGGCAGATATGTTCTTTTGTTTTTTTCTTGATAACTGCAACCACGGAAGTTTTGTAACGTTTTTAGGTAACATTAATAGTGAAAGTTGAAATGGAAAAAGTTTATAACTTTAAAAGCGTTTCCGATCACTCGAAAAGATTTATTTTATAAAAAAACTACTACCAATCATACAGAACGTAATTTCTTCGGTAGACATGTAGCAACATAAACAAGCTAATTTTATTATCGTTATATCAATTGTAGCCAAGTCACTGTGCTTGTGTTGTGTTTAGTATGTGTTTATCGCTGTGACTGAGAATGTATTAGGTATATGTCAATTGTAGCCCGGCCTTAAGAATTTACAAACTCCTGCCTACACAGAATAGGGTATCTAGGATATATCAAGCTGTAAGCCTACGGGAGGCTAATCGGTTGTGATGCTACACTAACCTGGAGGCGAAGCGGCTAGAGCGATCCTCTAAGGCGAACCGGATTCCATTTCCGGCGGGGCCACTCCCAAATTTTCGCACGTGGGAATCGTGCCGGACGACGCCGCTGGTCGGCGGGTTTTCTCGGGGCTCTCCAGTTTCCCCCACACTTTCATTCCGGCGCTGCTCCATACTCACGTCGTTTCACCCTCGTCGGCTCACAAGCCGTTGCTATTAAGGTTGAAGTAAAGCAGCTGCCTATGGAGCACTGCACTCGACTATAGAATGTGAAGAATTTATTTTAAAAAAGTAGCACAGACACCATAAAAATTTCAGAAATGTGTGATTTTTGCTGTATATGAAGGAAGAATATATATATTATTTTTTGCAACTTTATAAAATATTTTACTGAAATATGCTTTTTAAATAAAAAAATAGTAGATTAAAATAGTCTGTATTTTTAACAAAATGTAAGTACAATTCCATTCTGGATGCTTCAGAAAGCAGAATTTGCAAGAAAATCTTCGTCATGGAATATCGTCATAATGTTTACTATAAGATATAAACAATAAGATATACCACAGAGAAAAAACAATGCTTATATGCTATTAACGGTTAAATGAGCAATTTTTAAAAGTCCTGCTTAAGATCTACTTGTATACACGTTGTGTGTTCTTCAGCCTGACGTGAAATTAACATTCCCATGGGCCTCATCACTGTATTCAAGTGTCTGTCAAATGAAACTGTGAAATTATTAAGAAAGTAAATACTTAACAAATGTGCTCATTTTTATAATTGATGCATTAAAAAAAACAGAAAGCGAAATAAATAATTTTTAATTATCACAAATGATTACCAAACACTTTTTATGCGACTTTAAGCTATGGAACTACTTTCCATCCATCGTTACAAACTTTACTGGACGAATGTCACTCAGTGTGACCATCAAAATATATGCATGCAGAAAAAGTGACTTTTTTTTTCAAAGTTAATTTCTTAAGTGCTCACTTCATCGTGAACAGCCTTTACCTTGCAACAGTTCACTAACGCCACTGGTTTAAACAGACGCGCCTAAAAAGAATACAGTGAGCATTTGAACACACAATGCGTGCGCCGGGCACGACCGGGTTCGTTTGAAATGAGTACACTTCCATCATTTCAGAATTCATTCCCTCTGCAAGAAACGCGATCTCGGAGGAAAACGAAGCGAGTGCTCAGGAACGCCGACAATTACGGAACATAAATCTTCCCCTCCCCCTCCCCTCGGTTGTTTTCGTCCGCGAGGAGGGAGGGAGTAGTTATGCGTCCGCGTTCTCCTTAATATTTTCCTTTTGTTCTTCCGCAGGCATGACCGCAATTTTTAATAATGGGCGCCGACATTATGCCACGAGCATCTCTCGCCCAGCGCCGCGCGAGGGAAAACAGACGGAAATGCCCCCATCACCATCCCCCCTCCCCTATTTTCCTATTCTACTTCTCCCCTCTCCGCCTTTTTTTCTAAGCGCGAGGAATGGAAGAAACAACATCATTATCTCCGGCCGCAGCAGAAGAAAAAAAAGACGGGCGATTTTTATTTAGCCGTAATTCACGGAGCTGGCTTCAGGGTCCCGGGTTGTTCCGGTACGCCGAGAAATATTCTGGAGGAAGAGTGAAGGTTGCGTGACGTGAAGGGGCGGGGTTTATTACCTGGGACATGTGGCGCGGTTCCCTGGGCGAACCGAACACCTTTGGCAGCAGGAAGAGGCGCAAGAAACGGAAAGAAAGAGTAAGAGAGGGAGAGAGAGAGAGAGAGAGAGTGAGAGGAAGAAAAACTGAGAGACACAGGAGAGACAGACACAGGGATATGAACGATGCGCGGGTCTCAATTTCACCAGACGTCGCACGGAAGTAAATATAGCACGGCAGTGCTAGGAAGATGTGCTTCATCCACACAGTCTTTTTTTGCGCATTCCAACCCCTCACACAACGCATAGCTGTTCAGGGCTACTTTGCTTTTACGCCAGAAATACGAATGCGGTATTTTTGGGAGCTGTACACTAATTGCAAAACGAGAAGAAAAATCACGAGCTTTATTAGTTATTCCCTTTCCGGTAACACGCGCGAACTTACCAACTCCTTCATATTTTCGCTGAAGAGTTTGGTGAACAGCCAATATGCTTTTTGGTATATTGGAAAAGGAAAACTGAAAAATAATAAATCAGGAATTATATGACGCATTTCCAAAGACACTAATGACAGCAGTATTGTCCATCATCCCTTCATGAACTGGAAAAGTCTTCTAACATATTATATCACGAGTATTGATGTCACTTAGGAGCAGGATTCTTCTGGTTTTTGGGCCTTTCTGAAGAAACGCATTTCCAATAGACCACTCCCAGCTTTAGCAGTAATTCCTTGAAGGCCAAAATGGTACAGAAACGACAACAAAATATAACTCTCTTCTGCATCAACATTTTTTTAAGTCCAAGACCTGTCTTCTTTATCAACATCTTTTTAAAACGACAAAATATTACGGCATACCTTTCTAGGGTAATAACCAGGCCGCAAACACCTCCTCGACATTGTGATGTCTCTTCTCTTATGACATGAAGTTAAGTGAACGAAAATAAACGCGGAATATACTTATATAATAACCGAAACCCTTACCTGAAGAAAATTGTCACAAATGCTAGGAAAGAAAATTACCCGGATCCTTACGCTCCCACTACTAAGAAGTTATAAGATATTCGTGTCGCATTTAACATGGGTATGCAAACTCCGCAGCAGCGCTCCATAACTTTAGGTGCTGCCGAGATACATGGGGGCACTTACCACCAGGCCACATCCGGCTTCGTGTAGGCTACCTATGGGACTTCCAGCGGTGACCCTAACATTTCACTGGTGGAAAGTCTGTAGGAAAGTTCAATGCAGGGTCCTTGCGTAATTTTGTAAGTATCTGGGGCGTATATTCTGAGATAGGTACAACTCTTTGAAAAAAGACGGTTTTTAGGTTTTTGGAGTACTCAGAAATGGTGTTTCTAATGTGCGTGATGCCTTGAAAGCACTCAACAGTCGTTCTATGAAGTATGCGTGTGTTATTTTCGTATATTAACACATTGGACGCACGCTTAATAGTTTCGCAGAAAGACCCTAATTTTTAACAACCTGTAAGCCTAACGCAACTCATGAGTAAGGTAGTCGGGAACCTTAAAGGTGGAAAAGCACCCCGGCCTTGGGAATTAGCTAGAAATGCCACAAATATGTAATATTGGAGAAGTTTAAAATCATCCAACCACGAAAGTGCGTACGAACAAAAGTGTTTTGGAGTACACTGGACTTGAAATATTTTCACGAGAAACACCGGTCCCTACTTATGAGGGTCACCTGTTTTTCGCGAAAAAAATTTACGCGATGGCTAGTCTTCAATACCCTATGCGCAAACTTGCAGCTTTCTTTTAGCTATTGGCCGCTTGTCTTTGTGTGAAGAGAGTCTGTTACATGAGTGAGCCAATAAGAATTGAGTTTCTCCGATGCTGATCGTATGTGATTCGCTGGCAGACAAATAAGACGATAAACAATTCAAATGATCCAATCTCGAAAGAGGTTCAGAAGTAAATTGTTTTGGGACATAACTTGTCCTGAAATTTTTTCCACTAAGATTCCGGTCGTGGACAGCTTTCGCCGGAGACGAACTCGCCGAGTTTCGAGATCACCGCTTCAAATGGCAATGCATTCAAGCACTTTACGATCTATTTAACGAACGACATCTAGACGTGAATACAACAACTAGCAGCAGAGCACATTTTACTGGTTTCCAAACCCAATTACAACACATTTAAAACAAAGACGTGGATTCATAACAACTGAACGACAAGGTTAATATTATTTTTCATTGGCGTTAATGGTAAGGGCCATTTAGAAAATTCATACTTAAAGTCGATCCCCGTCGTGATTAAAACTTTGTCAAAACAGCTTAAGAACACGTTAGCTTGGGTTGGAGATGGTTTTATATGACACATTTAAAGTTCGGCCGCCTATAAGCTGGACAGCAAAATACATTTCCTGTCGAAGTTGTAAAAAAAAAATGTTACCTAAAATTCCCAACTCGGATCGATACAACAATATCTGTCTTTTTTTTTCGTAACGAAGAACTCTAAAAAAAAAAAAAAAAAGATGCGTCACAGCGTGCTAGGTAAATCCATAAAAATTTTTAGGGTGAAAGCAAACTAGACCATTTCATTCAAACGATTAATAGTTTTTGTAAAAGGATTATGTTTGGAATCTGCCATTCCTGACATCTTCGACTATTAATTTATTTTATATTTCCGGTACTAATCATTATTACATTTTTTTTTTCAACAGAGGTTAGAATTTTATACTGAAATGTTATAACAGCTGTAATAAAAGAACAACACAACCTTCGTTCAACACAAGTTAAGCCCTTCCTCAGGGAAATGTTATTATAAATCAACTTGGGATATGAAATGAAATTACTCGTAGCAGATAAAATATTCAACAAAATAATGAGGATTCAAAAGGGGCGGAGGAAGAGGAACTTCTTTTAAAACCATGATTGTACTAACACACACGTTGTTATTGCTTTTAGGTAAATGGTTTACGGCATACTTGCTAGAATAACCTAAATGTAGATTTATAAATGATACACCTATATATTATTTCAGAGCAAAAGGTAAGTAAACAGCAGAGGGGCAGAGAGACGGTGAAACGGCAAACAATAACCCCAAAGGATTGAATATCAAATAATAAAAAACTATACTAAACAGTCAAGGTGAAATTCAGCGTAAATAAAATTAAGCACAGTAAAAGAAAATGTTATAACTTAACTTCCAAACACCGAATTAAATAAAATTAATTAAATATAAAACAGCCGTGACAGTCAGACCGAGAAATCCCTCTTTTCCATTCTTCACCGATGAGGAAGGCATTTCAGACTCGAGCTACATGCTCTTGTGAGTCCTCGGTGAACGTCATCACTATAATTTCGCGTTCACTGGACAATGAGATCGGACGGGAAACAGCTACAGCATAACCAGAATGATTCAGAAATATCTGAACACCGCCTAGAAACCAATTAAGAAGGGACCTACTTGAAGTGCAGGGCTCTATGCATTACGTTGAAACCACTTGCTCACTAGTAAGAACTAAGTTTTAATGCCACATGTAATAACCACTTTCTCACTAGTTTGCTTTAAGTTTTAATGCTAACCGAAAATGTCAGTACTTAGTTGACAAGCTCACCATTCCAAGTGGATAAATTACACTTTAAAAATATTTCCTTTGCTGCAACACACGATTCGTTGCTTCAAAGAAATGTTTTTGTTAAATATGACCCACTGCACAGTAGTTCTGTCACAAATAAAATTTTTATTTGTTCTATAAATTAATTATAAATAATTTTGCTTTTTCGTAACAATAGTTTATAGGCTGTTCACGGTAAAATGAGCACTTTTGAAAGCACTGCTTAAGATCTACTTGTATACACGTTGTGTATTTCTCCGCCTTACGTAAAATTAACATTGATATGGACCTCATCTTATTCGTGCGTCGGTCAAATCAAACTGTGAAATTCTTAAGAAAGTAAATACTTTACAAATCTGCTCATTTTTACACTTCGTTGCATCGATCGTTGCCAACTTAACTGGGCGAATGTCACTCAGTGCGCCCATTAAAATATATGCATGCAGCTTCAGTGACTTTTTTCTAAGGTTGATTTCTAAAGTACTCACTTTATCGTGAACAGCCTTTAGCAGTATTCTCTATAGTAAGGTCAGTTACTGTATTTCGAGGATTAAACAAGTATTTTGATGATCTAAGTCATTTGCTATCTGGTAACGTAGCAAATAGTAAGTTTCATTACGTACTAAAAACTACAATGTGCCGAAGAAAAATCTTAATACTACCTAATACTTTGCTATGGTATACAGAAAGTTTTCTTTGTTATAAACAAAACAGGTTGAAATAACTATTTTATTTGCTATAATGGAAGGTGATATATGATACGAAAGTAAAGTGCATACAGAAAAAATTAAGTAACACTAAACCTACGTTTGTTAACCTTTCCGTTTGAATGAAAGAAAGATTTGGTAACTGTAAGCAAAACCTCCTCAAAGAAATGTTTTTCTTTTTTACAGAGAAATCATTGCACGAATGTTTTACAGTGTAATACTGCATCATTAACAATGTGCATGCTTTGAAGAATAATATAATTCTATTCAGAGTAAAATCGAATTGCAAGGGGAAGTTGCTCAAAAACTTCCAGCCCCCCCCCCCCCCTCATTGCATGCGCACGAGCCTATCTATAGGAAGGGGTCCATCGTATTGAGCCTTCTGTACAAAACCCTGCGACGTCAATCAGTTCTATAGGGTTCTATAGTTTTATGGTCTTATGATAATTTAACGTACATGTGCATATTCTCCAGGCGAATTTATAAAGTTTCGATCATAGAATGATTTTAATAAATATCCACAAACTTGTGGAGAATTGATATTACTGGCTCCATAATCCCAATTACTACTTTTATATCCAATAGAGTCTCCAAATGCAGAAAGCTCAAGTTCTGCATATGCAAGAAGTTTAAATGCATGAATGTTAATGTGATGTGTTGTGGCGAAAACAAAATAGCTTTTATCGGTATCGGCAAAAGAAATTTTCCGAAGATTATTTGAATCTATTTCGCTTTTACCTTCGCTTACTTTAATTTCAAAAAACATTCTGGATCCACGTATTGCATGTCATCTGCTTACGTAGATTTTTCATTAAGATGAGTGCATTTCGACCAACGGTTCCCGCTCCGTTACTGCAGATTTGAAAAAGTTTCTCAGAGACATCTGAGAGAAGCCGCCACATTTCGCAAATCTCGTAAACCCGGGAGAGACGAGCGATGTAAAACGGAACCATAAAAACAAGTGCAGTTTTTATTCCTGCCGCAGGTTGAGTTCGATCAACATCCACTTACGTCTCAGGAAGTTTCTAGTTAGGTGACTGCACAAGAGACAGACTTGGAAGTTTCTAGATAGGTGACTGCACAAGACACAGACTGGAAGCTGTGGGAACAGAAAGTGGTCCCTAGTTGCGAGATGAAAAGTTGCCACGATCTCGAATTTTACAAAACGTCATATCTCTGTAAGGCAAATATAAAATAAATTCCGAATAAAACCCGCGACACCTGCTCATTTCGTTACATACACCACAAAAATAACAAAATGATCAATGAGTTGGCATTGGCGGTGTTACAAAATAGCAAACCAGCTTACATTTAGAGTGGACATGGGTTAGAGTCTCGGTTAAAAGATTTATTTTAATAATTTTTTTTTTTTGTGGAAGTTAAGATTTTAGATCCCTAAGGGCGCCCTCCGCCCTCCTTCAAATTATAATACCAGTTTTAAGTGCAGGAATAAGTAAATCGCAGAAACTACTTTTTATGGAACGTCTTAACTTTCGCTGCAATGTAAGATAAGAAAAAATTCTCAAATACTGTAAATAATATTATTTTGGTTCTTTTACAAAAATTGTACGCCAGCCTGCAATTTTTTTGATTAACTACAGTCCTAACGATCTTATAAATACAAATGATCGTAACCAAATTGCGACAAAAAAAACGAGAGATAGTCTTGTACACAAACATAGTAACCTACAGGAATGCCCTCAAGACAAATTTTACTCACAAAGTTTCTAGTGAGAAATGCACAAAATGGCTAAGTCTTTGCATGAATGCCAAATTTTCCGGGAGGAAAACAAAGAGCTTTGTGGAACAATGTTCAAAGTGAGGCGAAAAGTAGAGATCGAAATAACAGGATCACCATTTCAGTCGGAGCCACTGTGGTGTAGTGGTTAGACTACTCAACTCCCACCTATGCAAACCGGGTTCGATTCCCGGGCGGGGTCGCTCCCGGATTTTCGCATGTGGGAATCCCGTTTCCCCCGCCCTTTCATTCCGGCACCGCTCCATAGTCGCCTCGCTTCACCCTCAGCTCTCAAGACCTCGGTGTTAAGAACCGTCCTAATCTCTTAACTCACTCACCAGTTCAGTCGACGAGCGAGCCACTTCCGTATTACCACGGTTTCCGAACTACTAAAGGCTGTTCACGATAAAGTGAGCACTTTTCAAATCAAACTTAGCCCCTATCTGCATGTATCTCAACGGACGCCCTGAGTGACATTCTCCCAGCAAAGTTGGTAACGATGGATGATAAGTAGTTTCGTATCTTAACGTCGAATAAAAAGTGTTAGGTAACCCTTTATGACAACTTAAATCATTTCTTTCGCTTTCTGTTTATTTTTTAATGCATCGAAGTGTAAAAATGAGCAGATTTGTTAAGATATTTACTTTTCAAATAATTCCACAGTTTCACTTAACCTACGCACGAAGGAAGTGCTAAGGCCCGTGACATTGTTAATCTTACATAAGGCGGGAGAATACACAACTTTATACAAGTAGATTTTTAGCAGGGCTTTCAAAAGTTATAATTTTACCGTGAATAGCCTATAGGTGGTTGTAAATCTGCGAAACTAACTGAGAGCGCCAGAAAAAAAAAATAGATTGGCGCGGAAGGCATTAATGGCACGGCGTGCCTGTGGGCCGTGACACGACCGTTAAATCACCCGTAACGACGTCGCCGTTTCTGCCATCGAGTGTTACATTAGCGATACTGTGTAATGAGACTAATTCGGACGTAATTATGACGGGTGAGCGGCGCAGACGACGATTGCATTGCGGCTCCAATGCGCGCACCGCGGCGGAGCGCATAATTCCAGAGCTCCCGGCCACGTTCCCGCGAGGCGGGATGTAATCTTGATGTAAATATTGTCGACCGGCGAGCGATCAGAGTTACCTTGTCGATACGTCCGCGTCCAGTCGTCGACACGCGACACGACCGCTGGTAGGCCGGCTTGCTGCAGGGGTAGATCCAAACGCTTGCAACAATAGGAAGGGTCCTTGTGTTATTTGCAAGAGACCTTGCGTGTATAGTCCATACACAGGATGAGTCTGAAAGACACCGACAAACGCCGGCAGGTGATTCCTTGAGAAAATATAAGACGAAAATGTAAGAACCGCGATTTCCGAAAGTGATGATGTCGCCAAAGATTTCTTCCAAACGGTTCACCTGAGAGTCTTCGGACATGACGACCTTTTTTTGTTAATGTAGACGTGCTGATCAATAAATTCATGCAATAAATCGCCTACAATTGTTTAACACGATTTGTGCAAACACGGGGTTGCAATCTCCATTTCCCCAACGTAAGGGGATGCTATTACCAACCACGTTTCTCGCGGTGAACGATCTCCATTATACACAACACTATTCGCCAATTAGTCGCTTAGTCGCAAGTAGTTTCTAAAATATGAAACTTAAGGAATTTTAAAAATCCGACTTTTGGGGGAGCACAGCTCCCTTAATAACCAATTTCGGTAAACGTGGTTCTTACATTTTCGTCTTATATTTTCCTAAGGAATCACCTGCCGGCGTTTGTTGGTGTCTTTCAGACCCATCCTGTATATATATATATATAGCATACACATAAATATGAATGTATGTATATATAAAATGATCCCAAATATGTGGATAGTACACCCGAAAACAACACTAAATGCACCTGTGTATATACAGAATGTTCGGAAATTAGACGCCCAAACTATGGGAGATGATGGCTTATGGAAAATAAAAAAGTCGAAAATATACAGGACGCCGTATACCTAAACGGAATATTAAAGGGGATATAAGCCTGTTAATACTGGATTTTGAAAACGTATTTTCGCCGAATGCCTTGTACAACGCCTACAAAGTCCGCAGGAAAAAGGAACGTGTCTTATACTTCACATGATACAGAGACACATGCGTATTGCTGGCCGATCCCGGTCTGTGCGCACTGTTCGACTTGAGGAAGTGATACTTCAGCACATCGACCACATGCCCTCCACTAGTACTACACGCTCCATAGCGCGCCAAATGAGCGTGTTCCATTCGACCGCGTGGGACGAAGTGTCGATAAATCGCCGCCATCCCTACTGCTGGCTGAAAGTACAAGGCATTCAGCGGAAATAATATTTCAAAACCCAAATGAAATGCGTTCAAAATTTCACTGCCGTTGGTACAGCCGTACATGATCCTACCCGATACCCAATCAGAATACTCGTCTGACACGATACGTAAAGATACAACTATTCTAACAAATTCGCCGTTTTCAAAGGCGAGTCTGTTAGTGGTTGTACAGCGGTAGACATTGGTGCTGCTTCAGCGGTATAATAAGGCAAAGTGGCAAGTTACACATTTCTAAACGTAAAACAAATATGCTGGGTTTTTACTCCAACTTGTATAGAGACACAGAAATAGCGGTCACTATGGCATTCGATATATATATATATATATATATATATATATATATATATATATATATATATATATATATATATATATATATATATATCGAGGTTAACTTCCGTGTACGGTGAAATATGCACACTGGGTTTATTACTTACATGTCAATATTTATTCAAAAAGGTGGTTGAAGGATTAAAAAAATGACTGAAAGGAGTAAGTAACTAGGGCACCAAAAGTGCTCACTGTACTGAGAATAGTATTTACCAGCATTTACCATTCTGGCATGTATGAAGCAATTCGCCTTTTTTTTATCTTTAAAAAAATTATAAATTACCGCAAAGCTCACTTTAACACTAGGATTAATTGATCTTAGTGGGCTTACTGATGACTCCGCTTTCGTACCGAAGCGCTAATATGAGAGAAAAAGCGGGCTACAAACCGGAATGCATTAATAATAGTCAAAAAGTTGCACAAATATTAAATGCCTATCAGAAATCTCAACCCGTTACCTTATGTTCGAAGGTAAGGTCTTAGCGATCAACGTAAGGGGGGGGGGGGGGGGGCACTTCAAAGAGTGATGGAGCGAATATAATTTAATCTCCATGGAAAGTCCTGAAGAGAGAATTAGGTAGTAAAAACACGAACATATTTAATTAACTCCTGGAATAAGGAATATAACAAGAAGACTTCCAAAGTGCGCGAGTGAAAATTTCGCAGTCAAACCCCCTACGGACGAATTTTCCCAGCAGAATTTAAAAAAATTGTCGAGGTCCTCTGCTTGCTTATTTTTCTTTCTTTTTTTTTTAGGCTTTGGGGCGCACTTCCGCCGCGCTCCTAAGATGTTAATCGCCTCATTAATATTAATAGCTGCTTCAAACAGTTTCAAGACCTTTAGAAACCCGTTCACAAAACCAACAATCCATGGACAAACATATACACACACACGTCACGTTTCATCCAGAATTTCTTGTCGGGTACAAGTGAGGCGGGCTTTCAGAAAAATCAAGTAGCTCTGCCGACCAAGGTGAAGGCATAGCAGCGCTTCATAAATTTTTGCACTCTCCTTCGTTTCAACAACTACCCCCCACCCCGCAAACCTATTCATTTTTTTTCCTACCTCCGCAGAAATTGCAAAATCATAAGGAAATAGTCCCCGTGGATATCTTCGAGAGCAGGAAAGAATGAAAGAAGTCTTTCAAGGAGGAGTTGGCAAAAGAAATCTCATATTCCAAGGTATATTTGGCTCCTTTTTCTTTTCACTTCCATTGTTACAGAGTTCTGAAATGCGACTCGGATCCATTTTTCTCTTCCCTTCTCAGTGTTTCCTTTATTCGAGTAATGTGTCCGGGTGCGCCGATAACAAAGTGAGTCAAGTGTGTATTATTTCGCCGCGGCTCTGCCTCCCGCGAGGCGAAACCAACCCTTCGACGAAGGTAAGGAAACTGAAACAGCAAACTTCCTTCATAACTTATCATTCGCTTGCCGTGACCTTGAAAGAACCTAGCTCAAGTGCAAGTCCTCCCTTTCAGCGTTCGCGGAATAAAACTTGTGATTTGGGGAAATATACGTCACAGGCGACGTCTGCGTCAAGAGTTGATGGCCATTGTTGGCAGTAATGATGATGTTGGCAATAATGATGATGTTAGCAGTAATGATGAATCCGGATTCGCTGTTAATTATTTTGGCTATACAGAATTCAGACATGGTAAGTGAAAATCAAACAGAAAATTAAGTAATATAATTACATGTAGTCTACACATTTTAACATTCATTGCAAAATGTGGCTAAGTATATCCGGAAGTTAATAACATTGAACATTTTCAACTCGTCTTGAATTAGACACACAATGCAATTCGAAAACATGTAATAAAGTAAAAAATTACCTTCCAAAATAAATTGATTGGCTCGTGATCCCTATAAAAGGACGATGCCCACATAAACCACGAGTGTAGTTACTTGGTTGCAATTAATTTAGGAAACCTTCTTCACAGGCGAATGAAAGTGTGTGTGGGTGTGTGTGTTTAATTGGTAGATTTGGGCGTCTCTCAACAACGACGTCTTGAGAGCCGATGAGGGTGAAATGAGGCGAGAATGGAGCAGCGCCCGAATGCAAGAGAGGGGGAAACGGGAGTAAAGCCCACCGACAAGAAGCGTTGTCCGCCACGATTGATTCCTACTTACTAAAATCCGGAAGTGACCCGGCCGGGGAAGAGAAGAAAAAGAAGAGAAAGAAAAAGAGGAAAGAAAATGGGGAGTAGAACAGAGAAGGAAAGTATAAGAACTACAGAAGAGAGAAAAAGGGGAGGAGAAGCAGTAAGAAAGAGAAGAAGAAAGACAAGATCTGAAACGGATGAAAGAAGAACGGAAGGAACTGCGGAAAAGAAAATCCAAATGAAGGAAATATGTGATTTGTGTCAATATGTTGGTTGATGTCTGTGTATGTGTCCATTCCCTCGTTCGCCGGGAAACGAAGACCTGGGTGTCCAGAAGAGGTACTTCGATGTCCTGGACGATGCTTAGGCTGGAGCAGAACGGTGGGCGAGGGGAAAAATATAAAGAACAAAATACAATAGTACAGAAAGAGAGGGGGCTTGGGGTCCTTAGGGTTCGTGGGCGGGGCCATTCGACCGTTGGGTGCTATGACGGACCGGCCGTAAGGCTAGTTAGCTGTGTGCGGGCCCGACGGGGTCTGGTCGCACGGGCGGATTTGTGGGAATCCCGGTTCCTGGTCTGTTCCGGTGGGGGCGGCGAAACGGTGGACGGCCGAAAGGATACCCGTCAATAAGCTGTGTCAGTCGGGGCAGAATAGCTCACCACCTTCCTAGGAAGTTTAAATGATGCTTTTGAATAGAAATAGAATTTGTAGCTTAAATTACGGGCGCCCAGACGAACAGCTGCCCTCCCAAAAAAAAAAAGTCAATTTATATAACGTATATACTGTTTGTTAAATTGTAGTAGTCACTATAGAATTGAACACCATGGATGGCTGTATTGCTAAGTGGGGTTAATTGAATAAATTTAAAAAAAAGTCTAACCGCTCAGCCACCGCAGCCCCCCGTGAGTGTGTTTGTGTGTGAATGGGACATGGGAATGTAATATTTCCTACGTCCGTATGTTATTAACTTTTTCTTTTGCTGGTTTTCGCAGTCCATGTACCAAGTGTCATCGACACGAATATAGTAAATGTAAATTTTTAAAGTAACTAGCATATAAAATTTTTCATAACATGCCTACTTCTGCACCAACGAAAAAAAAAAAAAAAAAAAAAAAAAAAAAAAAAAAAAAAAAAAAAATCTTACGTATGTTGGCAGAAAGTTGTGGATGAGAAGATGAGGCGCATTGTACACGTCTCTCCCTCCAAACAAACTAAAAATCAGAATATTTGCTAATTAAAACATGATAAAACAGTACGGAGAGAAACAACAGTGAAACTATAAATATCAGCAGCATGTGTGGGCTGTCGTTACTCATACTTGTATCTCCAACAACGGCAGCCACGAGAATATGTTTAGGTAGCGTTTGCTGATGATGAGCACGTGTTTATTAGATACCGAAATATTAAATAGGAATGGTTGTAATATGAAAATACACGTTGTTTACGTAACAAATTTTCTATAGCCACTTTTTGTTTTACCCACAATAGGCCATATATTGAATAAATAAATAAATAAAAAGCCTTAATGAACATCTTTGAAAAAGAAAAGTGTTTTTCCAGCTGTTGATAATGCTTTCAAATCCGGAAATTCTGAAGCTATTTGTCTAAAAGTGTAAGAAAGAACTTATAATTATGAATCGATCAGTGCCATTTACGTATGGTTCAATCCCGAAGCTTACTTCTACCTGTAGTCCAGTCATTAATAGTAGTAACTTGTTACTAATTTCATTATAGTGACGTTCGCAAACTGCCAGGATATAATAACTATTTTTTTTTCAACATAAATTCCAATTTCTCAAAAAAAAAATTGCAGAATCTTTGAATTCCTTATTTAGTAACATCCAATTAAATAGTATGAGTTAGATTTTTTAAATACGTCCCAATTTTTTCAGTAATCGACAAATATACTTAGCTTTCAAGTGAAAACTCAAAGGGATGCCCATAACTAATGTGACGAGTGTTCTGCAAAAATCTGAGAGTAACATAATTCACAACCTGGGAAAGAATGGTAATGTGTAGCACAAAATTTAACCGAAACTCATTAATTTACAAATATTATAAAACGATTTAATGTCACATTTTGCGCAAACAAACGTTATTTCATCAAAAGTGAGCAGGCTGTTCCAGTAATCAAACAAATATTTCCTCTATAATCAGAGCCAGATAAAAATCTAAACTTTTAATGCAGAGGAACAAGTTATTAGCTATTACTATTAAATTGTTCAGAGCTCATCTAAAATGCCAGTATTTGGCAAGCAACGTTCACCTTGCCTAAAATAGCTCTTTACCGAATTAACAATATTGTAAAAATATGACTGGTTAAAACGTGTTCACGATAAAATGAGCACTTTAGAAAGCCCTGCTTGAGTTCAACTTGTATGCATGATGTGTATTCTTCCGTCTTATGTTAGATTAACATTGTCATGGGCCTCATCCCTTTATTCATGCGTCGGTCAAGTGAAAATATGAAATTATTAGGAAAGTTAGTATTTTACAGATCTGCTCATTTTTTTAACTTCGGTGCATTGAAAAAACAGAAACTTATATAAATAATTTAAGTTTACCAACTTTACTGGGCGAACGTCACACAGTGCGACCATTAAAATATATGCAGGCAGGGGCAGTGACTTTTTTCAAGGGGTTCATTTCTAAAGTGCTCAATTTATCGTGAATAACCTTTACTCACGTGTTTCCCCCTTCCCACCCCTTCCCAACCCGTTTCAGAGGCGAAATCTGTGATCGGTATCTCTGCACCTTGGTTACACTGGGTTCTAATCCCGGGAAATTCCTTTTGCTGGATGTGCGTTTCACATAATTTTAAATTTGTTTGTATATCACGTAAGCCACCTCCTGTAATAGAATATATAAATAAAAAAAAGTCAGTAGAAGGATTATCTGCGTTCTAAGGTACCGGCGCCTGATACAGGAGCCAGGCGCCGTTTGGGCCGCCAATATGGCGGTAGTAGTCAGTAACGTAATATGCGTGCAGACTTTTACAATTTTTTTTCTCGAGTTGTTATTTTCAAGGTCATTTAAGGTCACGTGATCAAGGTCAAGGTTACCGGCAGCCAATATTGTGGTAGTAGTCAGTAACGTGATATTTTTGCTGACTTTTATGCATTCTTTGCGATTTTTTGGGATTTTTAGGGAAAATATTTTTATTGGAAAAAGGGAAATTTCTAAGGAAAAGGGAAATTGTTATGGAAAAATGGCCTTCGGGGACTGAAACTTTGAAATAATTGTAATAATTTTTGAAATAATTTCTTAATAACATTTTTTTAATTTTTTTTTACTTTTTTTTTAATTTTTGGGGTAGAAGGTCATGGGTCAAGGGTATAAGGTCAAAGGCCAAAGGTCACCAGTCAGTGGGTTCCAATATGGCCGCCGACCGACGTTACAACATGGCGGACGGCCGGCGCCTGGCTCCTGTGTCAGGTGCCGTTGCCTCAGAACGCAGATAATCCTTCTATTAAAGTTCAAGAAAAATATCATTTTTCAGGTGTTCCTGAACAATGCGAAGTAGGCCTATAAATATTAGTTTACACCGTGTTGCCGCACCAAAGAAAAAATGACAGATGGCAGAACATACCCAAGCGACAAGCCGATTACACCAAACGTTCGTGTTATTCTTGTCCTGTATAAGAAATGCTCCTGCAGGCATGAGTTCATTTTGATTTTACATCTGCAGGTATTTGTGACCGAGTTCAAATTTGAATTCATATTATGATGTATTAAAAGGTAGTAATTGTTCGGTAAATTGATTTTAAATTTATATTGTAGCAATGGTGTTGGAAGAAATAGTAGTTCTGTGTTTGAAACTTGTTTGTGTTATACATAAGAATTAAATTACTTGTTTTCGATTAGAATACCTACAATAGCTCACAGCGATAAGCACTTATCTAGACATAGTAATAGTAAAAATAAGAATTCCAACGATGTTTAAATTTCCTTGTTAATATAGCTGTGCGTCGATATTCAGTCAATCAGACGCCCCGAAGCTTGTATTACGTTGTCAAATGAGAAACCTGCGAATTAAGAAAATGTGTGTTGACTTTTCTTCCTCGAGCGGCTATTTTCTTCTATTTATTTCTGGTGCATCGGGACCACAAAAGTTTTGGAATATTTTTAGGCGACGTTAACACTGAATATTGAAAATAAACTAATTTCTTATTTTAAAATGTCTAAGATCTATCGAAAAAAATTTCTGATAAAAAACGCTACCAACTATAGAAACTTAATTTCTTCGATACTAAATGTAGCAGCATAAACAAACGAATAATGTTATCGTTTTATCAGTTGCAGACAGGCCACTGTGCTTGTTTTGTGTATGTGCTTATCGTTATAACTGTGAATGTGTTTGTTATATGTCAATCGTAGCCCAGGCTTAAAGTAAAGTGAATTGAACCGAACTGCCTAACTTAATCTAACCTAACCTAAACGTTCATAAAATTAGTTAATTCTTTGTGTGTTGCAGATTATTATTATTATCATTGGTCTTTTTGTCCCAAGTGGAGTACAATGAATTAATTGTGAACATGTCAAGAATGTACAAGACAAGAAAATTTCTGTTTTACACGATTTCCTTCTCACATTTCGTAAAACTTGCGAAAGAGCTGCGCTTAAGATAATGATCACAAGCACCGCAGGCTCATCTTATACATTTTTTTTAAACTTACGACAGGCGTCTACGAAACGCTGTGTCTGAAAATTGTCATTATAAGTTGTAATCAGACCAAAATTAACATTTGACAGAGAATTCATCCAGAGTGACGTTTGATGCACGTGACGCGTGTATAAGTAATAGTTGTAGTTATAACCAAAAGATATAGTTTTTTTTTTGAAGAGACGTCAACATCGTTTGACCACGTTGGTCACTTTACATTGTTAAAGTTCAGTTGTAATGAAGTAGGCTGGATATGACAAGCCGGCAACATAGTTATTCTAATCGTAACAATAAGAAGATATATCTAATCACTCGCATGCCGCTCATATAAATACAACATAGAATTTCTTGCGTACTACAAAACTGAATTCCATAACTGATATGTTAACCTCAAATTAAAAACGGAACTGTTTTCACTTGCCGCCGGCCAAAGCGGCCACATAATGTCAGCAGTACGTATCCTGTATTTAAAATGAATGAGATTGCTACTTCATAATAACAAATAGTATTCCTGAAGATCACATAAATATAAGCAAACAAAAACGCAAACTTACATCTGCATGATTACTTGTTGTCAGCCGACGTTGTATTGTTTCGGTTTAAGAACTGTTCATGAATAAATTACACAATGATACTGCTACATCTTTACGTATAATGCAAGTTTCTTAAACTCTTGCAAACGAATTGATTCCATGTGATGGTATTGCTATAGTTTTAAGAAAAGAGGTTACATAAAATTAAAAAATTACTGCGTTATTTCATCATTCCAAGTGATTATTTGCGAGACAGTGAAAAACTTCTTTTTTCCACGCCTGTTGAATTTTTGATAAACTAATTGTAGTTTGGCAGAAAAAAAATCTTGAAAGTAACTAATTTTCAACACTTTTCATGAGACCCGTTTCAAGCTGTCGACTTTTAATGTTCTTTTCTGGCTTGTCTGAGTTCGCGAAATTAGCTTTCTTCAGCTTTTGACAATACTGTTAATGATGAAATAAAATATAAAAAAAATATACGCAGAGCACTGCTAGCAAAAATTAAACTCATTTTCCCAAAAAATTTGTCCTCATTTTCATGTGGCAAAAGATCCTGTTTATAAAGTACGAACTAGTGAGACACCAGAAATCCCTACTCATCGTCACGTACAGATAATTTGGAGGAAAATAAGCCTACCAGATTAGTTCCTGTAGACTGTTCGCAGTAAACCGAGCACTTTGGTAGCCCTGCTTAAGATCTACTTGTATGCACATTGTGTGTTCTTCCGCCAAATGTAAAATTAACATTGCCAGGGGCCTGATCACTTTATTCATGCGTCGGTCAAGTGAAACTGCAAAGTTATTAGAAAAGTAAAAGATATACAATTTGTATAATTCACGTACACTAGAAACACACAGCAAAATAATTGTGTTTCAATATTCACAAATGCTTACCAAATACTTTTAATCCAACATCACGACGACGTGGAACTACATATTCTGCATCGTGACCAACCTAACTGGGCGCATGATGGTGTGTCCGTTAAAATATATGCCGGTAGGAGCAGTGAAATTTGTTAAAGGTCGACTTCAAAGTGTTCCGTGTACGAGCAGTGACCCTTGTGGCCGTTTTCGCTAATGGCCACATTACACGTTACATATTCAGCATTAGTATTAAGTCTGCCATAGCAGCTTTAACATCAGCTAACACGTAACCACCACGGCATTGTCGCCTGGTACGGCAGGGTAACATTCAAGTTTGGCAACAGTGCCTATCCCATTTTCTGTCGCAGGATCCATGCCGACGCTTGTGCTCGATCAACCGCAATGTAGTTTCAAAGCTTGGGGCGCACTCGTGAATATTACTTTTAACGAACTGATAGTGAGCAGGTACTTACAACATTCGTGTTATTACTCGGCATCACGCTAAACTTCACAGAACTGTATATACTCGAGCCGCCATCGTTTCTCCATTGGCTGCTGCTCACTCCCTTTTTGACTAAACTACACGTTGTAGGAGCATACGATTGTGAAGTGTTCATTTATTGGCACCGAGTTACCCGGGGCATGTCAAACAAATTACTGTCCAATGACAAACACATCGCAAATGTACATACGTACGATCTAAGCTCAACGAATACCCAACTTATAACGCGAATTTTGTAATCTCTAATAATGAGAGCAAAAAGGATGTCGCTGTTTTTATCACTGGTCCATGAGCTTGAAGTCAATTCAAATTAATTTAAAACAGCACCAAATCAAATAATACTGACGATGACAGCTTATAAATACTATCTGAAAGTATTCTAAAAACTTAAAACACAACCAACATTGTAAAAAATTTATGATACTGATTTTTTCATACGCCGGTCTTTCAAAAACATTAAAATCACTTGTTTTCAAGCTGTAGCGTTATCACAGAAGGAGGGCGCCGGTGTTTGTTGAAAGTGCTACTTCGGTTGGCGAGAGTTCAAAACTCTCAGAAATATTTTGGGCGCGGATTACAAAGTAAAATTATGATAGAACTGTATTATATGAACCGCTAGAGATCGCTAAATGCTCGAAGAAAACATACTTATTCTAGTACTTTCAAATTACCAGTTTACTTGGTATAAAATACGTCAACACGTATGATACTGTTGCAGCAGTAATGAAGCAGCATTGAAATAGGCGTTGGTTGTATAAAACACTAGTTTCAGGCTGCCAGTTCGACGAGTGGTGTCCATATTTATAGAGAAACAAATGATCATCTGCGCATCCAACGAGTGTGCTTCCTCCTCCTTGTAAGCCAGTCAGACAGAGAAAAATATATTTCAGTGAACTTCCTGAATTTCGATGGAGGATTTAACCTACATACATAATGCATAATGGGCATTTTACTTAATATTAACCCGCGAATATACAAATGCTATTATGCAAAATTTGGGAGCTTCACTGCGTATTTGACTCTTTCCTTAAGGTTCCCGCCTGCTTGGTGCTATAACTGCTTTACAGACTATTAAACGTGCGTCCAGCGTGCTGATCTACGAAAAAACACACATTTCAGACGAGAGCTGCCGAGTGCTTTCAAAACGTCACGCAGATCAGAAACACCATTTTAGAGTACTATGCATTTTTCAAAGCATCGTATCTCAAAACATACGCGTCAGATGCATACAAAACCAATAAAGGGCACTGCGTTGAATCTTCCTACAGGTGTTCCGCCATTAAAATAATAGGGTCACCGCTGATAATCCCGTACGAGAACGCTGCACGTCAGTTGAGAGCCTTGGGCTTAGCGGCGATGGCGTGCTTGATGGGCGACAAAGTGTCGTCCTTATCGCTACTGCGCCTCTCGGCCTCGGACGCGGGAAACATTTCCAGGTAGACGGGAACCTTAAGGGCCCTGACTATCAAACCTGAAGCCACGAAGTTTAAATGGAAATCAATGTTTAGAAAATTCCTTATCAGTGCATCAATTTATAATATAACCGTTTCAAACAAAAAAAAATTCAATGCCATTTTTTTTAAAATAAATACTGACACGTTAAGCAATTAAAAAAAAATTACACACAGAAATTGGCAAAGTTTCTTAACGTACCAGGTGTCCCTAAAACAACGTCACGTAGAATAATGTTTGTTTGAAACGGTTATTTTTATTACTGATGCATTGAGAAAGAATTTCCTTAACATTGTTTATCCATTTAATTTCTCTGGTTGCAGGGTTGGTAGGCAAATCCCAAAACAAATGTAAGGACTGTTCAAGCTGAAGGAAGCACTTTTAAAAAGAACATTAGAAAAAAAATACCCGCCCTTGCCAAAATATATTTTAATGGGAGCACTGGCATCCAGCCAGTAAAGTTGGTAACGATGGATGGGAAGTAGTTACATATCTTATCTTCGAATAAATAAAGTTAGGTAACCGTTTGTGATATCTTAAATTATTTATTTTGCTTTCTTTTTTTTTAATTCGTCGAAGTGTAGGAATTATTAAATTTGTAAAATATTTACTTTTACTAATTATTAGACAGTTCCGCTTGACCGACGGAAGACTAAAGTGAGGAGGCCTGTAACAACGTTCAGTTTCATAAGGCGGAAAATACACAACGTGCATACAAGTAGATCTTAAGTAGGGCTTTCGAAACTAATCAGTTTACCGTGAACAGCCTATACGAACGCTGCGGTGATGATCTGTTATAATTTTTTATTTTCCCCCATTGCTACCGTTGGAGTTTACGAAGTTTCTTAATGGTTAATTTTTTTTAAATTAGTGTACTCCAAATAAAACTTCATTTCACCGAGGTTAGTTACGAGGTTATCTCAGGACATACTGAGTGTGGAACTCCACGTAGCCGACAAATCACAAACGAGCCGTTGACATGAACGTTTGTACATTATAGTCGAGCAAGAAATTGCAATAAAATAATTGTTACTCGATGACGTAATTTCAAATTAATTGTGCTCTTGCTTCAAATAAATTATACGGAAAACGAATGAATATACTGTCTTCTTAACCCACATATATTGCCTCTTATTTTAACGAAACACGTACGTCCCCAAAGCGAGCCAAAAACTTTGCTGATCAAATGTATCTACAATATCTATAGAACCCCCAGCGAGGAGTGAAGCCTAGCCTTGGTCGGCTTATAAACTGGCTCCCTATAACGGACAAAATAATGATTTGAACGTTTAAGAAACCAATTTAACAGTCTCTTAATGCTATTAAAAACAACTCCAAAATGTACGGGTATTTTTTTTCTAAACTACCTTATTCTAAGTGTTATGTGAAGTTTGAGGCCCGAAGGTAGGGCGGGATTTTATTACGACTCAGGGCTAACCCCTAACGCCTACTAGGAAGGAAAATCATGCAAGGAGACATGCATCACGGCAAAGATGGATTGGGCAGCCATGGCCTGCACTTTGGGGCCATGACTACCTCCCTAAGTGTACTTAGAGCTAGTCTTAACTATTAAGAGCAAGGGAAAACCCGTCATGAGAGACGTAAAAACCCTTGCGGGAGAGAAATAAAAATTCAAAAATTATTTGCATGCATTAAATTTAATTAAATATAATGCTACAGAAGACAGAGTGTTTTGGAAAACAGGCTCTTAGTTAATAGGGTTGGGAATACTAGTAGAGAAGGGGCGGAAGCTTTGTTTATTCTTAACATGATGCTGGCAGTAACCAGAGAGGTGTTTGGGCGCCTCTCTGGTGAGGGGAGTGGCGCTATTGGGCCTCTTCCCCCTATCTCTTCTATGAACCTGAAAAATTAAAGGAGAGAAAGTGAGCTGCCAGTAAGTGTCAGTAGGGCTGGCTCTTGCTGGTTTTTACTGGAACATTAAAAGACGGTAAGGGCCTGTGGATGAAAGGGCGAATTAATCTAGCATAATTGGCCTATAATACTATCCTAAATATATCCTATAGTAGCATATGTCATCGGGGACATGTATCTAAAATAATGATGTGCTACCTCACAGCGGTCAATCTCTGTAGCCATTGGCTGTGACAGAGCATATATACCGTCGTATGCTGTAAGTTCACTGAGCTTCGCTAAGTGGGGGGGGGGGGGCAAAGTGTGCGGGAGTACATACGTCGTTACACTGTATATTCGACGCTGCACAAGAAGTGAACTTGACGATGTGCACGACACAAGGCCGAAAACGGCAACCAATGAGGGGAATGCCTCACGTGGTGGAAGACATCATTCGTTGTTCAGACCCTCTACCGACGTCATATAAACAGCTGCTGCCGATAACCTCGAAACATAAAGTGAGAATCACTGAACCGATTTCGATCACACAAACTTGATAGGCTTTTGTGGCACCTAGCGACCCGCCCGGCCTCACTCGGGTGCGATTTACAAATATGGCGTTCATTAGGTTTACAGCAAGTATATACACTGAATTATTAAGGTAACTAACACAGGACTAACATTGTGTTTTTCAAAACGTCTTCGTAAGTGAACCACTTAAAAGATAAACGCGGACATTTTGTAGACCTTATTCAGATCTACAATTCTGTATTACATTAATTTGGTGTATCTCTTATGGTTTGGTCAGCGTAAGCCACGTAAACTCCGGAAAAGCGGCTTTTCCGGATTGATTAGAAAATGTCGACATTTTTCTACTATCCTTACATTAAATATTAATGTATTATAAACCTAAAACTTTCCTCAAGAAATGTTCTAACTAATGGTGAAAACCGCATCAAAATACATCAGGTAGTTTAGAAGCCTCATCCGAATACACAGACACACGCGGTCAGGCGACTTTGTTTTATCACATGTATAGATACACAAGCTCTACATGACCAAGAATAAGTAGATTGTCAATTGTACCAATTAATTTTTTACGAATCTATATTTCATCACCAAGCTCATAAACTTCATCTTCGTACGAGACATGTGATGAATTAAATCCTGATTACAGCAGTCTGATTAAAAACATCTTCATGTAGTTGCCCCGCCTATCGACAAATAATGCCCAGGGGATTCAATTCAGAAAACTGGTAAACGTCGGGTTTCTTGAATTATAACGTTTAAGTAAAAAAAAACACAACTCCAAAAATCCACTTTCCGCTTCAGCAATTATACCTTGAAAACAAAATCTATATTAATAACTAAACGTAATCTAACTCTCTTCTACACTAACTACTTTACGATACCACATGGCATCATCCTTGTATACATGATAATTTACACTTAGGATATTTCGATGCAATTTCCACGGAAACACGAAGAATATTTATTTTATTTAAAGTCATCAATCCATTTAAGAGCATACTATAGCCATATACTGTACATACACCGATGTGCAAAAATTAAGGACTAACTACAGAGCAGGTTTTCGCTGTAACGTCGCGTAGCAGTGTTTGAAGTAGGCCTACGTATAAAGCATACCATAATATCGTCGATATGTAATAGTATGGGAAAGGTGAACAACACTCACAAAGAAAGGAATCCAAAGTATGCAAAGGACGTTGATTTAAAATGGGGTTTCGAACATAGCAGGAGACAGATGTCCACGTGAAAGGCATCCGCCAAGAAAAACTGTCTTCAATAATGAATAAGATCAGCCCTGATTGCAACACAGGATGTGCACCATCTGTTAATGCTCAGTATGAGGTTGTCGACAAGCTCTTGAGGCACCGTATCCTATTCCTCTGGTAGCACCGATCGCAGCTGCAGAGTCGTTGCTGACAGCTGGCGATGTGCTTCCAGGCGTCTCCCGACAACGTCCCACATGTGTTTGATTGTATTCAGATCCGGCGACTGCGCGGGCTAATTCGTGCGGGGAATATCTCCACTCTGGAACAGTTCAGCGACAAACGCTGCATGATGAAGTGTAGTGCTGTCGCCCATGAAGAGATACTCAGTGAACTGAGAAAAAGGTTTTGTTGAATCAAACAAGATTTGTTTGGTGCAACCAAATTATTTGTTTGTATAGGGGCAATTAAATATTTTGTTGCTGAAACCAAATTATTTTATTATTCTCATTTTGTTGCACCAAACTATAAGATTTGGTTGTTGCAACTAAATATTTGTTAGGTTCCACGTAAATTAAACAGGTTGGGCCGATATAAAAAAACTTACCAGCTCGACCGAGTTTCTAGCCTAGATCACCTGCATCCGCGCGCTACACCTTAGCAACCTCAGCTAACGTGACAACTGATGACGCCTCCTGAAAACTTTTACATAGATATACTCCAAATATTGGGTAACATGTAAAATCAAATTTTAAATGTTTTACAGCTTTACTTGTCATTTTCTTGTTGCATTGTTTTATTGATGTGTTTATACGATTGTTAAGCATCAATAAATGTTCTAACAAAAACACAATTTCTATCCTAATTGTCACAAAAATACAAACAAACTCTCGAGCTGTATTTTCGAACGAAGGCAGTCAAATGACAGGCCTAACAATGATACACAGTTGATTCAACAAAATAATTAGTTGGCAGTCAAATTTTTTTTGGCCCAAAATAGAGATTTTGCTTATGCAAACATGTATGTTGTTAGACGAATAAAAGTAATTTTGTTGCTTTTTCAAATGTTGTTTGCTCAACAATAATAGGGCAACTAAATACAGATTTGGCCCTGTACAAACAAAAATATTTTGTTAGATTTTCCCTCAGTGTCCACAGAACCGAGGGAAAGGCACGTGAGGAAGGAGAACATCAATACAATAGCGGTCGCCAGTGACTGAACCTCCTTGGAGATGTATAGACGTCCGGAATCGCCAGTGATACTAAATCCCCTCTCATACTTAGCAAGCACTTGACCACATTGCTGAGCTCGCCAGCGCTTGTGTTCCCGGCAACCACAACAAACACCGCCAATGGCACACGCCGCAATGGTTGCCGAGCGAAACAACTACGCGTGCGCAGTCTCCTATGCCCAAGGTAATACGCGATATCAGTCTTCCAGTAATGCACTGCATGTGTCTTGCGATTTTACCCGCTGCCTGCCGTGGATCTCCTCCTCGCCCTGCAGGACAAATTACCGGCCTCCTCCATCGCAGTGGTAGCTCGTTGACGATTACAACTGTAACCTTCGTACAGCTATTCCTATGGATCGAAATATCATCAATTCTCGTGACGCAATGCTCTGTACGATACCGAACTCCTCTGCCACACTAGCAACACTTCGACCTTCTTCCAACTTACCGATGTATCGACCTCTGTTTAGTCATCCAGACGTTCTTTGCGGGACTGTCTGTTGGCAGTATCAGGCATCAGACAGCCAAACGACGTCGTCCAACCCGACCAATACCTTCCAGTGCAATTCTGAGCGTGCACCATCGTGCTTTATACTCTTCCCAAACGCTCATACGTGATGGTGCGTATATGCGCATGCCCTGCCATCACGGAGCATGGACTATCTCCTGATTGATGTTTCGGTTGGTTCTGCCTGTCCGTTCCGCTGTTATGTTATGTCATGAACCATGTAGGTGTGTGCATTGTTTTAACTTTCAAAAATATTAAACACTTATCCGATGCAGTAGTTGATTTAGTAGTAAATTGGAAAATGAATACTTCCTCCACTGTATTCTGCTACACACTATTTACGTACGGTTCAATATAAATACTCAAATCACGATAGTTTATTATGTACAAAACGGCGAAAGGACGTCCATGATATATCAAGTCGACTGTATTTACTGCTAAGGGAAAATGTTTACAGCCCATTCGCTGAAGTTTACGCACGATCGATCGAGGCCCCGGTAAACAAGAAAAATCGGGGAAAGTGCGGGATTAAGAAACGGAAAACTTCCGCGTAGGATATACGAAAGTTCCTGGCGATGTAGTTTCTTTTTTTTAAGGCGAGCTGGAAAGAAGCAAATAAATGGTAAGGAGGGTTGAAAAGACAAATTGAGGGCGCGTTGTTTGTAAGCACGGCCGTTCTGTTTGCGTCGGAACTAGACGTTCGGGAAAGCCAATTGTAGCTAGCGGGCTTAAATCCAGGTAGCTTAGCAAAAGAAAAAACTTGCCTGCGAGATTAGGAACTCGAAGAATGTAAGAAGTGCTTACAGATCCGACTCTAGATTTGTTATGTATTTGGTTTACTGTTAAATTAAAGCATATGGAGTAATATTGCTTTGGCCTTCCTTCCCACTGTAAATCAATCCTTAAGAGAACATTAATAGTATCATGAGTCTGTATACATGTAGCTACTATATGCTGGTTAAGTGACACCGTGAAGTTATTAGAGACAAACATATTCTATGGTGATATTAATTCTTACTCAAATTTCAATAAAATAATAACATTTGAACATGGTAACATAACTCTCTTTCTCTCTTTCTATAGGTATATGCACATACGTACCGTATACGAGAAAGTGTTAACGTTAGCAATTGATGATAAGCAGTTACGTGTAAGATTTTTTTTCAAGAGTTAATTTCCCAAACAATCTGCAGAAACTGTTAGCATAAAACTTCTTCCCCGCTTGACGTCGTATTTCTGAGAACGAGCGCAAGCAGATCGACAGACCTTAAGCGGCCAAGAAGTTATTCGCTGGTAATAGGAACCTATTCGAGTTTTCCACGGAGCCGTTTTGCAATAGAGTACACGCAGTATGCCAAGAAAGGAATGACAGAAAGTTAGATTAAGACAAAATCTAATTGCCTCGGTATTCATCGCTGAAAACAAAATAGCCCCATAAAACCCGCGAAAAAGTTACAATATAATTGGAAATATACCTATAACCAAATAATAGCAGTAACAACGTACATGCAATTTTTAATATCTCAGTAATATAATTCAAATACAACGCTAAATGAGAGATGAAACTGCTATGAGAGAAACAATTAGCCAGCCGTAACGTTTCGGGAATTGCGACTCTTTTTCGCCCTCAGGCGAGGCAGAGTAATGCAGTATTTAAATTCCCAATGTACTTCAATTAAAACATTTAAATCAGACATAAAACTACAAACTTATTGACCGTATATATTGATCAGCATATCCAAACAAATAATCCGATAAATTCAAGTGATGCGGGACTAGGCATGTGAAACTTTTGCCGTGTGACCCTCCCCATGCATTATTCGGTTTCCCAAGCATTGGCAACGTCTGCCTCTCTCAGCTCGTTCGTGTGACTGACGCGCGTCTTTCAGAAGCGCCCATCCCTCGTCATGAATAATTGCGTTGTATCGATTGTGGTCATCACGGCTAATGACCAGATAATATCTCGATTACGGTACGATCCCAGCCTCAAGGGAAATCAATAGTTTTGTAGTCTAAACGCAAATGCGCAGCACAGGCGTTGGTGTTTTGCATCCTCGCAGGAAATTCGCGCTTATAACAAGGCTTTTTTTTTTAACTCTGTTGGGCTTTCCTTACCGCCTGATCACAGTTTTGACACATGAATGATTCAACTATCCTTAGACCCTGGCAAGCGATATTACTACGTTTACACATAATTCTGTAATTTTACTGGCGGAATTTCTTGGCAAAATTACGATCGCGTGTACGCACATTCGTTTTGTTTACCAACTAGTTATGGTTAAAGAAAAACAAAACGTTTATAACGTTGGACACCGTATTGCATAAAATTGTCTACAAAGACCCGAATAAATATATAATCGAAACAGGTTGGATTATTACAAAAAATAAACTACGCGGCTTGGTATTTTTGCAACTTTTGTTTACTGCGGCTGCCAGATATGGACGCATTTTGTCAAGATAACGCGAGAAATAATGGTTTGCATTCTTTCTTTTGGTGTAAATATTTCTTTAAAATCAGAACGACCCTTGGGGTATAGGCTATTCACAGTAAAGTGAGCACTTTTGAAATATCTCTCATTTGTAATAATAATCAATACATTTTTTTTTTCTAGGCGTTCACTTCTAAGTGCGGTGGAATTTTCACATAGTGCTTAATACTTGCATGGCAATATTTATATAAAGTCGTGGATAAAGGATAAAAAATTGCTGGAAGGAAAAATTAATTAGGGCGTAAAAGTGCTCACTTTACCGTGTACAGCCTATGCCCGAAAGGAAACGGCGATGTATCGTTTATAGCGTGATCTATTCCGAGACTGTAACTTCCTCACTTATTACACGACTGGAATAAATGTATCCTCGTTCGTTCGGGTATACGACTACGATGCTAGCATGACCTTGATCTGAAGCCGCGCATGCATATTGTATGCGATATACATAATACGCATTCGATAATTACGGAGAATAATATCGTTAACGCCAACCTTCTGGCTGTAGTGGTTAGACGACTCGCCTCCCAAAACGGCGAACCAGGTTGGATTGCCGGCGGGGTCACTCCCTGATATTCGCATGTGGGAATCGTGCCGGACAATGCCGCTGGGCGGCGGGTTTTCTCCAGGGTCTCCCGTTTCCCCCGCCCCTTCATTCCGGCGCTGCTCCATGCTAATCTCGCTCCACCCTCATCGGTTCTCAAAACCTCGATGTTAAGAGCCGCCCAAATCTCTTTACTCACACACCGGCCTTTTCTCAGATAAATGCTATTTGAGGAAAGTATGATGTTTTCACGTTGTGTAGTATTAAAGATGCTCGGCAAGCTTTGTCCAACACGGGCGTTTCTCAAAACAACACTGTCTCCGTCATTATTACTGCCTCCTACCACCACATTGCTGTTTGGCGTGGTCTCAAAATAAACTCATTTGTCGGGGAACGAGTCGGAACGCTGCACGCTACACACTGAGCTATAAACATCGACCCTGAAGACAAATCAAATATTTCCCTTCTTTGTATTGGGAGCTTTTTGTTCCGATTGGGTGACTATCGCCAATTTCAGTAACAGCGTACTTACGTATCCCATCCCGCATACACGCATGAATAATTTTTTCGAACGCGTAGGGTAACTTGAGAAGCAATTTTCTGGGCAGTTGAGAACGCAATCAGTTTGATACCACAGGGTTAGAATAATGTGTAATAGTAGACATGAAGAGCCTTTGTGATCTAATGCCGCAATTACGTGCTGGAACCGACAATAATATGTCCTCTTACTCGCGTTATATATCGATCGCAATTGGTTGATACGACCATTGTATCGGCAGTTATGCAAAAAAATGACACACATCATCTATAAGGGACTAAAATACGTAGTGAATTGCTTCACCACAGAGGTTGACTATTGAAGATTTAAAACGTTTCCGCATAGACATTTGCGTTATTGGTAGGGACAGGTGATTTCCGCGAAAAGATTTCAAAACCAGTTGTACTCCAAAACATATGCACTTTTATGATTAGGTGATTTTAAATGTCACGTGCCTCACGTGTCTGTCCGCGAATCATGGACGTTCAGAATAGGAGTACTTTATTCTGATTGGCCCAGTCAAATAAGAACATGTCTTCTCACATGCACGCGCGGCCAATAACCGAAGGAAGTTGTGGTTGGGGACGTAGGATATCGAAGTCTAGCATGGCCATAAACATTTTCGCGAAAAACACCTGTCCCTAGATATTGGTAATTTCTATTATTAGATTTCATAAATGTGTCTGGGTGCTATAAGAGTGCGGGATTAGCATAAGGTCACATACGTGTTACACACAATCGCCCCTCCGACAACCGAGGTCATTCCAACCATTACTTGTAAAGCAATGCGAAAATTGTCTTTGTAACATACCGTGATACCTCACAAAGGAAGCAGCCAGAAATTACGGATAATAATCTTTTCAGCTCAGCGACATATTCAATGGCACAAAATTTGGGGTATTTACACGCGTCGGCTATAATACAGAAAAATTACAATCAATTTGACTAGCGTGTTCGAAAAATCCGAAAACGACATGAAAAATACAAAAAGGAATGTCATAACAGTTGGGCAATAAATGTGAAAAACATTTTGTATCTATTGTGTTTACACAGAACTACTACGTAAATATGCTCACCACAGCTAGGAGTTTTCGTGGTAAAATTACGACTGAAACACGCGTGATGGGCTGGTCCCGAGCATAATTGGTAGATAAAACATTTTGACGGACGCGACGACCGTCATGAACATAAGCACTGCAGTCTTGCATCTTCCAGCGTCACTTTCTTGGAATACGAGGCCCTGCGACTTTCACATACCGGACGTTTCAAGACAGGTCACGTTGTAATCACGCCTACGATCCGTAACAACGACATAAAATCAGCTTAAATCTCTTACTACGTATGATCATGCGGCAGCGTATCTGAATCGCATTCTGGAATACACCGGCAACGTTATATGGCAAGTGGTTCCCATCCACTACTAGTGGATTTACTCAATATGAACCTTTGAAATTTCCAATCAGTTAGATTATTATTCTCTTTAGACTCCGTGCACGAGCTGGAATTGAAAGAGTACATTAGTTTAGATAAAAATCGTACAACTGCCGCCAAAAAAATTTCAGAAACAAATTGGGGGTGTCTGCACCCGCCATTAAAAAAACCCGATCCATATGCATAAAAGGTAGTCATTTCATACAGGCTCATCTGATGTATTTCCTTTCAGTTCCCCGTATCTTTTTTTTCTAACACTGGCGAAATTAAGACCAGGCCTTTTTAAGAAGGGTTGCTAGCAAGCGAACCAACCAGACCAAGTTTATATATATATACAAGAAGGGTTGCGCTAGCAAGCGAACCAACCAGACCAAGTTAGTATAAATATATATATTTTTTAAGAAGGGTTGCTAGCAAGTGAACCAAAAAGACCAAGTTAGTATAAATATATATATATATATATATATATATGTATATTTTTAAGAAGGGTTGCTAGCAAGCAAACCAACCAGACCAAGTTAGTATATATATATATATATATATATATATATATATATATATATATATATATATATATATATATATTACTCAGGCGACCACCCAAGCCGAGGTTTTAAAAGCGCTGTATTCGGTCCATAATGTTGCGGGTTCGAGTCACGGGTAAGCCACGGATTCATGTATGGTTTTCTTCACGAATGTTAAGAACTGTGTCGGAACCCCAAGACGTGCGTGAACCGTCGGTCTCTAACACATGTTGTTAATAATAGCCGTAAGAACTAAGTGCAGGATTACATGCACGGGTTGTCATTTGTTTAGCACAGTGGCTTGCACATGGAGAGCGTGGCCATACCCTCCCATCCTTCCCACTTTTTTTTTTTAATGAACTGATTTTGCATTAAACGCAAATGTGAAATTCTGTCAGTTACAATTCGAAGCTGGTGGGAATCTAACACGCGACAGTGAGTGGAGTTCCAAAATGGGCCACTCACCTCCGAAGCAAACGTATGTATAGTCCAGCACGGCAGGTGTCAACAATACAACTGGTCACAAAGGAGCGCTTGTGGCGACATAATTTTATCGAAACATTGCCAGTTAGGCAACGTTCTCTCATAAACTTGTGGACAATCCTGGAAGAAAACGTGACTACTGCGACAAACTGAGAAAATTCAAAATTTAAACTTCCGTTTCCTGGGAACCGATCCCTCGCGTTTCTTCCAACGACCGAAAAGTAAGCCGGCTTAATCTGTAATGGGACGTCACAAGCACTGTTGAAATGGCAAAGAAGACTTTTCCTTCCATGTTTCGAATTAGTAGGTATGTTTTTATTAAAGCTAACTGCATTATCAAGGAAAAAAAATACAAGTGGATAGAAAAAGTATTCACTCGAAGTGACTGTCGGTGAATATCCGCTGGGAATTCAGCGCCCAAATTTTTTTTACAGATACGGGTGTGTAGTTCTACACTACATGAACCAAAATAACAGCATAGTTAAGAAAATGCCTGCGAGGAAAGTAAGCGTTAACAAACCACATTCTAAACAATTATTTTCCGTTCTTTTTGCTATAATTTGAACTGAGGGTAGGATATTTTACTTCGAACTAAATTTCAGTTACACTGAATACTCAGAAAATAAAACCGTTAATTTGAACCTGTTAGGCAGAATAAAATACAACGATAAGAAAAAGAATCAGTTGCTAACGAAAATAAATAGTACTACTCATAATTACGCAGTAGTTATAAAAGAAACCAAATATTGCTGAATCGACACAAGTGTCAATAGTTGGGGAATGCCGAGGGTATACTGTAATTATGAGAACGTAACTTGCAATAAATTCTAGATAAAAAAAATGTTTACCGAATAACTGTACGCTACTATTACTGCCATTTATATATAGTCTAATAAATCTGTAATAAATGTCACAGTGATTCTAAGAAATTGTAAAAGCGATGGTACAGCGGTAATTTATATTCAAGAAGAACCTTATGCAACAATAAAAAATACAGGCTTTCCCAGAGTGCAATCACCCAGGAAAGGTAGACTCAGCAGTCAACAATGAACCATACTACCACTACACGCAGTAAACAAAAATTTACACTTTTTTTATGCCTGAAAGGTGGAATATTTCATGATTTGATGAAATGCCACGTTCTGAATGCAAAGTAAATGTAAAATACACACCTTTCTGTATGAAATACTGCTCATCTTGTAGGTAATATTTACAAGCACTATTTTCTCGAACAAAAAAAAAATATTATACCACATTTTTTTTTATAATGGCAATTCAAAATCATATTGGTAGTGTTTTTGGAACTTGCAAATGAAACAAAACTAAAACATTTCCAGAAATTTTACAAGGGTGACTTAGAGGTTATGTCTGAATTCATTTTTAGGTATGCCTAACAAAACATATTTTACAAAAACTCATAGACTACGACAAATCGAAATACGCAAACATTTTTCTTATTTTCTGCAATTTTTAAAATTTCGAAAACAGTTCACAGGATGAATTCAAATATTTATTTAAATAATTCATAGTATCTCATTTGAACGTTAATTAGTGAGTTAGTTTTTATTAATTGTACGCCCCAAAAACATTGAAATTGTGATTTTGGCATGTCTTTACGCAAAAAAAAAATGCGGAACAATTTTTCTTAATCGAAAATATAGTACTCGAAAGTATCGTTTACAATTTGAGCAGTATTTCGTACAAACACCAGGTGTTCACGAACAAATGATAATAAACATCAGAGCGGGAAAGATAAGTACAAATGGAACATATTTCATCCAGTAACCAATAGTCTAACGTCCATAGTTAACCTGCTAATGTCAGAGGCAATGTGTTGGGGGGGGGGGTAGGCAATTTGGTCAACGTGGCCAGTCTGTGCGCAGATCTGCATGGTTGATAGCTGCGCTCAGTACCGCACGGTCGCAGTCTCGGAGGTGCTACGTATCTACAGTTCCTGCTGGACGTGTTACCGGAATACTTTCAGGATGTTCCTTTAGATGCTCGTGAGGCGATGTACACTGTTAAAAAAAAGATTCCTTCATTTTACGGAAAAGTGCTTGTAAAAAATTATCCAGAAGTGTCCGTAAACTCTCCGTAAAATTACGGACACGTTGATTTTCAGCAACGGACTTTCCGCACATGTCACGGAACCTCTCCGTTAATTTCCATGTTAGTTTTCTGTACTTTCCGTTTAAAATAAAAAGAGATGATGAAAATGTTTTTAATTTTCGTTATGTGGGTGTTCTACCGTATATAAAAATCATATTAAAAAGTTAAAATATTTTGTACTTAAGCGAGGTTAGATCCCGAGTCAAAAAACTGCCACTCTACGACTCTAACCAATCACCTGCAACTCTCACAATTGCAAATTGTGGTATAATGTTTATATTTGTATTCAAGAGACAAAAGCAAAAATTCAGTTTCTATTAAATGTAGTGTATTTTTAGTGTTGCCAAATCTTACAGACGCCTGATGTTATTTTTTAATGTTTGAAAAAATCGGTCATAGTCACGTGGATAACCTTAACTGCCACAGAAACGATAATTTTCTTGTTACGGGGGCGAAGAAAGCTTCGTGTAGAATCGGCATTGTTCGTCCCCGTAGCTCGAAGCCAAAAGGAATACGAAGACTTTCCGTAGTTTGTATTTACGGACTAACTCCGTTTTTCGTCATTACGGATTGCCTTTCCGTATATAACTGTACATTTCCGTATAACATTCCGTAAATATACGAAAATTTTTTACAGTGTAGTTTCAGCATGATGGTGCCCCGTCTCATTTCGCCAATGCGGTTCGCTGGCACCTCGACGTACACTTCCCGAACTGGTGGATAAGTAGAGGAGGCCCCATAGCATGGCCACCACGCTCACCTGACATCACACTACCTGACTTCAGGCTGTGGGGCCACATCAAATCAATGGCGTATGCCACACCACTTGAAACGAGGGATGAGTTTGTTATGCCGGAAATCTTTGCGCATGTGCGTCGCAACATGATTCAGCGCTGCACCGCATGTGTGGCTGGCGGTGGCGGACAGTTTGAACAGCCACTTTGAACAGAGACAACGAACAGACATTCTGTCCCCATGCCTTCAGCCCGAACGTGTAGATACATAAAGCGTCATTTCATTGCAGTGCCTGTAGCCTAGTTTTTATGATTGCCTCCCCCCCCCCCCGTGCACATTGACAATTCCATTAGCGTGTTAACTATAGACGTTAGACTATTTGTACCTTGATGAAATAAGTTCCATTTTACTTATCTACCTATCTCTGGTGTTTCTTATAATTTTCTCGTCAAACCTGGTATAAAATAATAATGTTTACTTGATCACCACCCTTAACGTCTTCGACGTACAAAAAAACTAATAAAAATGTTATTTTTACAAATTATGCATTAATTTATCACAGTTTAAAAAACACATAGTCAAAACCCCAACGGTTCCGAATCCACTAAAATCTGACGGTCTATTTATCTTTGACTTTTCTGTATACAGCTGTGGGGCGCTTCAGCAAAAATGTTCTTCGCGGCCAAAATAGAAAGTAGACAGTTGAAAACACTCCAGAATTTATTTTGGTGAAAATACAGGCGCTATGACTACTGCTTCTGACGACTAGGTCGTCACAGTCACGGTTTGGTTGCTAAATGCCGAAGTTGGCAATGTCCAGCTGATCTGGTACCTAACGTGAGAAGTAGTTTTTAAATATTCTTTGCCTTTTTATTATAGACTAGTCTATACCTTGTAATTTCTATATATTTAATTTATTTTGTTTGGGTCTATATTAATATGATTATGGTATATTTTATTATATTGCATTTATTTATTCGTATATTGTTAGTTTTAGTAGTGTGCCATTTTGATTGCCTTTGTATTTTGAATTGTGTTAAGGAGTCGCCACTCGCGCGACAATCGGGCCTTGCGAAGTGGTAGGCCGGTTTGGTGAACGAGAGTCGTCGCTCTGCCCTGGCATGGGACGGTCGTGTCCGAGCCAGCTGTACACGTAGCGCCGAGGCGCTGGCGAGCGGTGCATGTTGCAACAAAGTTAAAGTATTTAAGTATGATTTATTTCTACTAGGTGAGGCCGTGTTAACTAACGGGAAGTGTGAACGTGTCTTATTAATTGCGCGCCGCTCGTTCCGATGACCGACTTGTTAGAACCGCGTCTCATAAAGTGAATTACTTGTTAAACTACTGTGCGCGTATGGTACAACGTTCGAATTGGGATTTAGTCACGTCCCAAATACCAACGTTAATTTCTACGCGTTGGTGCGGGAGTGAAAATTTATGAAGACCGTTTTGCCTGCGCCTGGGGGCTTATTGACGCCACCGCAAAATTAGCTGTTCCGAGCGGCCCATTCTCCATCGTCACTGCTGCGGGCCGGACGAGCCCTTATTGAGTTTGCTGCTGGGCTGATTTCCCGAGTAATCTGTCTGCAGAGCGTATCTTTGCCTTACGCCATCGTGCTGGATTACCCAGGTATGGTGCCTTCTGTTTAAGAGGCCAAAGGAATCGTGGGCTATAGCACCGTAAGAATTCGTTGTGTCCGCTACCCAGCTGTTGCACTACCAGATGCCGTGGGCGCAAGCGGCGGTGACCTTTTACATGATATTAATGTTGTGCAAATTAACAGAAATTTTACAAAGAGCGAGGCATATATTGCATGAGTGTTTCATCTATATATTTTTTGTGAGCAATAATTGCGAATTGTAAACGTTAACTGTTCTAAGTATTAAGGCCCTCGTCTATATGCATATTTTACCTCTGTGTGAATGAAACTATTGCGAGTCCTAGTGTGTAACCAAACCAGTATTACTGACGTTAATAAATAACTGTAATTAAAACGTATTGAGTTATTCATCTCTAATATTGAGCAACCTCCCGTAATTTTATGATAAAACATAACGAGTAACTTGGATCGATATTGTGTTAGTGAATGTATCTTAGTTTTAATGTTTTTCAGTATTCATTGGGTCAGAATGTGAAAGGCAGTTTGAAGACGAGATCCCCGTGTACCCTGAGTAATGAGCACTGTATATTAGGTACATTGGCGAGTGAGGTAGAATTGAAGGATCCGAATCTCACCGGGTACAGGATATCTCGTGCTTTTTTCTTGCTCGTTTCACCGTATGAATCCACACGATGTAAACAATAATATGGTTTAGCGAAACAAACACGACTGATGTGACATTTTCG
This sequence comes from Dryococelus australis, assembly GCA_029891345.1. Lineage (NCBI taxonomy): Eukaryota > Metazoa > Arthropoda > Insecta > Phasmatodea > Phasmatidae > Dryococelus > Dryococelus australis. Next base: position 285,689,224 of record CM056993.1, read on the forward strand.
TTGTTCTCGCCATGTTTCGCTTTGAGCAACACCTAGCTACATAGGTTACATAACTGACGCCTCCGGCACCTAACTCGCTGTCTGCAACCCAAAACATGTCTCGACGGTATCGTAAAAATCGCCTTGCTTTTTTAAGCCACATTAAGAGAAGTTTGACATAACTGATAGGGGATGGCCACTTATTGTGTTCACTTGCGTCCGACAGAGGACGGGAACTCTTAACATCGAAGTCTATCGAGCAGTTCAAACAAGGTATTGAAACTAGTTTTCGTTCATAATGAATTCACAGCACTCGCAGTTCAGAGGCCTGAAACATAAATAAATAGGTTCCAAGTGTGTAAGTTTAAATTCACAGGTTGTTGTAAGTCGGCATTGAAAAGCAGAGAAAGGCAATCCTGGATAACGGCTTTTACCACCTCCATGAGCAGCTGGTTTTTCGATACTGGTGCATTTATTTTCCATAATATCTTTTACCGCAACAACAAATAAATTTCTATGGTGTCAGAAATATATAGACAGAAATACATCACTCTAGCAAAATATTTGTTCCAGAAGTTAGTAAAAACACTTATAGGCAGTTCACGGTAAAGTGAGCGCTTTTTAAGGCCCTTCTAACCTTCTCCTTTCATCAAATCTCCATCTTCCTGCTGATTTCTAATGTAAACATTGCAATGTGACCAATAAATACAGTGTATACATTTCACCACCCTCAAAATTTAATGCCTGAGGCTGCAATAAGATATATTTATTAGTGGTTAAAGTATGTTGGGAGGGCCTGAAAAAGTGCTCACTTTACCGTGAACAGCCTACAGGCCGGTGTCATACTATACGTTTTTGCCGCTGCGGCTAAAACGCTCCGGTTTGACGGGACGGGCACAACACATTGTTGTAAATGCGAGGTGTCACACTAGTGTGGCGTTCATTAGTGTGACACCTCGCATTTACATCAGTGTGTTGTGCCCGCCCCGTCAAACCGCATCACGTTTAGCCGCAGCGGAACAAACGCATAGTATGACACTGGCCTTACGTGCACTCTAGAAACATTTCTAATAAGCTTCCTAAGTTTAATGGGGGTTTTTAACATATACACAATACGGAAATAATGTCTTACATCAGGCTGCAAACATATGCATTTTTACCGTTGTTACTATACATAACTAGTAGGTTCCCTATGCATTTTACCGTTACCACGCGCACTTTTTCATTATACGTATCATTTGATGTAAATTTTCGAATAATTTTCTAGTGTAGGACTGCCCTTTCTTGTTTATTTTATACTGACTTCCATAAGCTTGTAGAATACGATTAGCTTTTGTAGAGGTAATTAGGTCCCGCACACTCTTAACACACACTTTTAAAAAATCACCTGTCAGTTGGGTCGCTTTCAAAAAGTAAACACTCTTCCAATGTTGCGGATATTCTTCCAATGTTTCAGATATTTATTTATACCCGTCATACATTTCATCTGTTACCGTCCACATGTTTTAGTTAACTAAAAATTATTATTGCCGTAACCAGCATGTAAGTATTTTGACGTCAATGTAAACGCAGACTGAGTAATATAGAAACAAAGAATGAACGTTTACGCCAGTTCTGAAATGCATCATAATTTCATGTTCAAGCAGTTTTGCCTGTAAATTTGACGGCATACAATTATCTTCAGACCAAACAAGAAGTATACCTTTTCACTTGCGCAAAGAGTTTGTTTAAAAATTAGGTTTTTTGGGGGAATTAGATAGCAGGACGTTATGTGTTTTAAAAATTCTAATGACCAAAATTAATTTCCAAACTATTTTGGATCAGTGTAATATTTTATAATAAACAATATACAACGGCCAGTTTATTAGTTGACATTTCCTTGTAAAATAGCATAAGGCTGAAGGCTGAAGTTCACACTGTAGATACTTGTGTATAAAATTATTGGAATATTTTTGATGGCAACAAAGATATAGAATGTAAAAGAAAGTAAATTTTCAAGTTAACGAACGTTACAAAACATTACTTAAGGTAGCCTTCCATAGTGCTAATATTTTTCCAACTGTGGTCTGACTTTGGATAGATGTTTCTGAGTTATTATACTTAATTTTAACATCCCATGTGAAGCAATCTTCCAAAAGGCACATTAACGAAGATAACATTATATAAATTCAATTCTGACGTTCTGTACAACCCACAATTTTCCATAATATTTGTACAGTGGTTCCTAAGAAATTACATAGCACGCAGAATTCCTTAACTGCAACAATTTTGAAAGTAAGCAACAGCAGAGATGACAAAGTATACAGGTGGTGTGCCCCTGAAATTATTATGTCTAACTAGTATAGTCAAATTCCATAAACGGGTTCAAAAGGGTTCGGAGGGAAACACATATTCACATAAAAGTGATCTCAAAAGCGTCTTTTCCCGTCGGAAAGTAGGCTAAAAATATTGCCATTGGAAAAGTCTTGAACATTTTCATATCTGCACTTCTCTACGCGCTTCTTACTAAGAAAATATGCGTGTAATACTTTACGCCCTCCCCAACCCGGTTTTCTTTGTATATGTAGGAATACACGTTTCTATAGTTATGTTTTATACAAGAAGGCATAATGAAAACTTAGCAAAAATTGTAATAACACACGATCGGTTGTGCTTAAAGAATACATTAAAATCGTACACAGCGCTCAATAAACCCACTCAGATAACGCACGTGTTTCACAAGGTAACAAAAAAGATGCGAATATGCAATTAAAGATGCGGGTTATTGAACAATTGAAGTGTTAACTTACATTAGAGCAGATTTAATGCGTTTACATATAAACTGTACCACACCTCACACCAAATATATCACTTAAATATCTTAAACGATCTTCCAACGTCATGTTCACACGATCCTACTAGCTACTTGCAAAAGTGAGTACGCATGTTCCCATCTCGAAAACATGATCAACTCTGGCGGTGGAAAGCAAGTTTTCTCTGACACATTACTCTCTTTATTCAGCCGTTTGGTTAATGCTACGTTCCTTTACGTGTCCTTTTGAATTACATTATATTGACTAGTTTAAAACTGACTACTCGTAACAAAGAAATTTTTATTATCCTGATTTTTTATTGTTTCTTTTCTGCACAGTATCTTAAGCTGAAAATAAAATATAAAATTTATTTTCGTACACCAAACTGAGAAACAAAATTCAGCCATGTGTTTTCAAATCACCGTAACCACATTCGAATATATTTTATAATTACAGCTACTTAACCATCTCACGTCTACTCACTCCATGAATGTTACAGACTATCCTAACATTTATAAAATGGTATTAATTGGGGCATAAATGGCTTACATAGTAACGTGTTTCCAACAACAAAGGTACAAGATAATATTTCAAAGTGGTAATTCGCTGGCTGGAAGTTTAACTCGCCCGTCACGAAACCAAGTGGGGTCTGGTTTACCGCCAGATTTATGTTGGTCTATAAACGTTACCCTTAATAACAGTTTAGGGCACGAGAGGCAACTGTTTAACGATGTCGTCGAATTAACCATAGTGCAAGTTCACTGGCCAGAAAATTAATCTCCACGAACGCGTCTCTGGGTGACCGCACGCGTACGGGACAGCACGCGACCAACATAGCGCAGAAGTGTGGCGGGTTGCCTGGCGACCGTTCCGCAGGCAACTGCTGCATGTATCACTAAGTTACATTATTATATATATATATATATATACACACACACACACACACACTCCCGCGGACGCAAACCGCGCAAGAATGTAGATGTCTAGTTGTGTAAATGTAGCGCAGTATTTCTACAGGCTGTTCCAAGGTAAAGTGAGCACTTTTGAGGCTGTAATTACTTTTTTCGTATTAACCATCTTTTTATAATTTTACTTGTTTTTTTATATAACCATGTAAGTAATTATCATATTATATACATTATACCGGACTCGAACATTAACGTTTAAGGCTACAATAAAATATATTTATTGACTATTATTCCACATAAGAGGACTTGTACTCACTGTACCGTGAATAGCTGATAGCAAACAATAGCCTATTTTTACTACGTTTATTTGTGAACGCCATTTATGCAGTACTTAAATAAGTTTACGGGAACAAGAAACATCAGAGTTCATAACGAAGAGAGCAATGTACTTGAATAAATATAAAATATCCTCGTACCACGGTGAATCGGGGTTCAAGAAACGGCGGGGTCACCCTCGGGTTCTTCACAAGCAGGAAACGTGGCGGATACTACCCGTGGGTTTTCTCGGGGTACTGCCATTTCCCCACACCACTGCATTTTGTCGATTCTCCTTCATCTCCACTGAGACTAAAGACTTAGTTGTAGAGGGTCGTAGAGATGTGGATAACCTTAAAAAATATCCGCACTGTCACTCACTCTTTCCTCTAAGTGTATACATTGCAAACATCAAATGAGATTTAGTAGAAGATTGCGATACGGTGTTGGAAATGTACGGTGATTAAAAATAATCAGAATTTTTGCTTAAATCTTTGGTGAGCAGCGTGGTGAGGATGGATTGACGCCTTCGATTGTGGAGAGTGTTTGGTTGATTGTGGACTACGAGCAGGTGGTTGGTGTTCAGTTGAGCTACCTGAGCAGCGTGGTGAGCGTGGACTGCCGCAGCAGGCAGCACTGCAGCACAGGCGCCAGGATGGACAGCTCGTCGTGGAAGGGACGTCCAAAGCCGCGGCCGTGGTCCAGGTGCAGCGGGAACGTGTCGTTACCGAAGACGCGGAACGTCTCGTAGTGGTGGCGGTCCATGTTGCCCGTGAGGAAGTCGAATACGGCCATGTCCATGAGGTCGAGCAGCCGCCGGCCCTTGTCGTAGGGCGGGATGTCGCGCACCAGCGAGCAGTAGCCCGAGTCTGCAACAACAACAAAAACACACACACCGCTCGTTACACACTCGCACACAGCACTTGTCCTTAATACTTTTGAGTAATTTAGACGTAGTATTTCCAAAAGACCACTGCCACGATTAGATACCATAACCTGTAAAGTGAATCTATACAAAAGAGAGATCAAAACACAAATTTCTTGACACCGAGTAACTTGCTTAACAAACACATCGTCTCTTTTAGCAACATCCTAACTACGTAGAAGAAGAACAGATTTGGGCGGCTCTTAACAACGAGGTCTTGAGAACCGATGAGGGTGAATGAGGTATGGAGCAGCGCCGGAATGAAGGGGCGAGGGAAACGGGAGATCACTGAGAAAACTTGCCGACCAGGGGCTTCGTCCGGCACGATTCCCACATGCGAAAATCGGGGGACCCGGCCGGGGAATGAACCCGGTTCGCCTTAATGGGAGACGAGCAGGCTAACCGCTCAGCCACCGCGGCCCCTGTCCGCACTAAGTCCTCCAATATCCCTAAATATCTCAGTGCGTACGAATGCGGTGCGTTGGCCCTTTGGTGTGATTCTCTAGACTCGGCTCAGCTTTGTTTGCACGAGGCGGAAGAATATCCCTGAAGTATAACTTTAGCACGGCTTCAGAAAAGTTGGAAGTAACTGTGAATGGACTATATTTCAAATGTACCCTGACCGATTTATAATAGTTTTATTCTTTGGGTGTTGACTGGCAGATGGCCCCGTGTCAAGTTGCCGGGACGAGATACTTTTTCGCCAAGGCGTATGGACAGTTTCGTTTCTGTATACTTATGTATCCTGCAATTTTTTACACTACAAATGTCCTGTTCGGAGACAAATGAGCAATTTTAAAATTCCCGTTTATGATCTCCTGTATTGTCCATTTTGTATCCTTCCGCCATATGTGACATTGTCATTGCCATGACCTGATCACTTTTTCATGTGTGTACCAACTGTGTGAGATTGTTATGTAAAAATGTTTCCAAAGTGAAAATTCTTGCTCCTGTAAGCATAGTACTGATTAAAGAAATAAATTTAGAGACCAATCATTTAACCAACACACTTTTAATATGACGTTAATACACGGGTCAACATTTCCTACATCGTTGCCCAATATTATGGGAACATACAAATCAGTGTGTGTGCAGAAATATGCGCAGTAATGGGCAGGCTATTAATTCATACGATGATTAAAAAGTACTCAATCACCAACAAGAATTGTGCTATTAAATAAAGGCCAAAAAAAGTTCATACTTGTCGGCAAAGATAATATTGGCTGTTTCAAAAAGTATGTTATAGTTCAAATTAACCACCAGGATTCTTTGCGTTCCTAAGTATTCTGTGGCAAAAAAAAATGAATTTTCTTTCTGGTTTCCTGTCTTCGAAAAATATAAATATGCTCTAAACGAAAATATCTAGTTTCTCAGTCATGCTAGCCGAAATTAAATTACTGTATTGAAACCTATAGATTTGCAGTGGCGTGAATAGAATTAGTATCAATTTTTTCCAAGCAAATTACACGTACCGACAGTCAAATGCTGTTCACGATAAAGTGCGCACTTTTGAAATCAACCTTAGAAAAAAATCACTGTTCCTGTCTGCATTTATTTTAACGGGCGTACCAAGTGACATGCGCCCGGTAAAATTGGTAATGGTGGATATAAATTAGTTCCATTTCTTAGGGTCGAACAAAAAGTGTTAAGTTTAACTTAAATTATTTCTTTCTCTTTCTGTTTTTTCTAATACATTGGAGTAAAAAAAAAATTCAGGTTTGTAATATATTTACTTTTCTAATAATTTCACACTTTCAACTGACCGACACATGAATAAAATGATGAGGATCATGGCGATGCTCATTATACATAAGGCGGAATAATACACGTATATACAAGTAGATCTTAATCAGGGCTTTCAAAAGTACACATTTTACCGTGAACAGTCTTTAGCACCATAGCTTTCCAGCTTTCACTTCGATCCTGCCTTAATGTTGATATACTGATATATGATATGTTGATATCGATTCCTGCATTATCTTACATAAATCTAATGTTCAGTATTCAGTTCCAAGCAGAGACCGTTCCGTTATTGACGCTTTATTCTACCTGCACGAACGTAAACACACAATAATAAACATATTAAGGTTAAAAACTTTCTTTCTAAACCAATACTTATCTCAGGAAAATTGAAAATTTGGATATTTTTTACAAAATGTAGTATTTAGACATACACAGCATTAAATCTATAGAACTGCAGCCTGGATGTTACATATCGACATTTTGGACAGAGAGCATATCTTAAGATCCGCCCACTTAAACATAGTTTATTATAGACGAAATAATATAGGTTTTAGAAATCGGTTTCCTATCTGTTATGAATTTCTAGCATTTTGAGAGGTGTAATTATTGGCGAATGTTAGTTTCAAACAAGTACTATCGCTGGTCGAGTGGTTCCATGTTCGAGTACCACGGAAACATCTTATTTCAATGCATTAGGATCCCAAAAAAAAAACATGTTTATGTGAAAGTATTAAATAAAGTGATCCGAAGCTAGACCATACTTCAAAAATGTATGGTATCAGTAATAAAGAGCAGCAGTAACTTTCTCTATTTACAAAACAACTTCACTGACTGTCCAGAGAAATTCGCTCGGAGAAGAGAGGTGTTACGGAAGCATAACAGCTCGTATTTCTTCTCCACTTCTCTGAGAAGCGCAGACGCCCACTCAAGGAGAAGACCGTGTACTGTTCTTCTCGAAGACACTTGTGCGATGCGCAACTCCAGGCGACAGAAAAAGAGGAGCTATAAGTCTAGACGGCGGGGAGAAAGTAGTTCGCCCCCCCCCCCCACAAACCTCCTCGAGCGATGCTCGCAACCCAGTAGCAATAACACAAAGCACTGCTCCGCGTTGAAATACAAGCGACACAGACACTACACCGTCCTGCAACATTTTCTATCAAGACCTGTTCCTACACGACGGCTACTCTGGTTCCTTTCTATTTCACTTGTATCTCGCAGCTATACGTGTTGGCTTCTGTTACTTTTCACGCCGAAAATCATTCGTGACTGCAATCAAGGTTTGTCATAGAGCTATACGATTTGTTAGGTACTATCTCCACGGCAGCCAAATAAAAATTAAAAATCGGCGCGTCTTTTTACTAAAAATCTCGATAGTTCAGAGACAACTTTTATTCCAATGTTTTATAAGAACTAGCACATCTAGAAAAGATTCTTAGAAATTTGAAGTTGAAAACGTGATAAATTAAGTAGGCATCGAGTCGATGTGAAATGACGAAATTAACATTATTATCAAAATCGTTCGAAAACGTTAATAACACAATGACCTTCGTTAATGTCTAAGAGCTGTACGTAACTGAAGTCCAGATTTATTGCATGTTTTCTGTACTTCAGACGGAAAGTCTTAGACTTTACTACGGCGTATAACACTTTCCAAAATGGACATATATGATAATCCTCATTTACCCGCTTGTAAAGTAAACAATAAATAGTGTAAATATTTTCTGTTTAGTACATGTAAATATTCCCAACTGCGTGAGTAATTAATGAAAGTGACTTGCTTCAGAGAAATAAAGAACTTCTATGGAAGTATGAAAGGGTGTCAGTTTGTCAAGTTGGTTTTATTTTAGATTGTATATATTGTTTTACGGCGTTTATTTGAAACTCCGCGCTGCAAAAAATTAAGTGAACTCCCTAAACTGTAATGGGAGTTTTTCACCTATGTATAGTATGGAGAATTTTCCGTACGTTAGGCTGCAAATATAGAAATAAATATTACTGCACAGAGTTGAAAAATTTATACGCATTTTACTCTTCACGGAAAAATGTAGCAAATCAAAGCTACCATAGATGTATATGAAAAAAAAAACTTTACTGTTTGCACTTACGCGTATATACTGACGTGGTAAATTTGCGAAAAATTTCTTAGAGTGTGAAAACAGATCTTAATGCATATCATCTCAGTCAAATAAGCACGAAAACTACTAAGACGTATTTGTGTGGTAGCGTTACGCTAGTTAACACACTAAAGCTTCTTACACAACTGTTGTGGACACATGAAAAGTAAATCAGAGCAGTGAAGATGGAGCGAGGTCTTGAGACCCGAGGAGGGTGATTGAAGTGAATGTGGAATGGCGCCGGAATGGTGGGGCGGGGAAAGCGGGAGATCTCCGAGAAAACCCGCCGACCAACGGCATCGTCCGACACGATTCCCACTTGCGAAAATCCGGTAACTCGGCCGGGTATTGAACCCCGTTCGCCTTGGTGGGAGGCGAGCGTGCTAATCGCTCCGCCACCGCAGCCACTAGTGAAGATGGTGGTACGCCCTCTACAAAAATGTCACAGGTATAGGCTATTCACGGTAAAATGACCACTTTTGAAAGTCTTGCTTAAGATCTACTTGTATACACGTTTTGTATTATTTCGCCTTATGTAAAATTAACATTTATATGGACGTCATCACTTTATCCATGCATCGGTCAAGTGAAACTGTGAAATTATTGGAGCAGTAAATATTTTTCCTAATTGCTAATTTTCCTCATTTCTGTGCATTAAAATAGAACTTGAAGCGAAAGAAATAATATGAGTTATCGCAAATGTTTACCTAACACTTTTTATTCGACGTTAAGACGTGGAACTACTTCCCAGCGATCGTTACCAACTTTACTGGGCACATGTCACTCAGTGCGCCCGTTAAAATATATGCCGGTAGGGGCGGTGGTTTTTTTTTTTTTTTTCCAGGGGTTGATTTCAAAAGTGCTCACTTTATCGTGAACAGCCTTTAATAATTTGTACTGCAGGAGGAAGTGTGTGCGGCAGAGTCCATTTACATGCGAAGAAAGCCGCGTTCCTCCCGGAAGCCGATTACCCATGGGAGCGAGTCCCTCGGGCTCATCTGGCGTTGGAGAGGCAGAGCTATGATTGAGTTCTCCGAAATGCCGCCGGGAGCAGGCAGTAGGAATAATATCGCCGGAGAAAGAGAGAGGTTTGGCAGAGAGGAGCTCGGGGGTTGGACTGACATCATTCCAAGCAGAGTATTTACGAGCGGCGCGCGCGGGCGCCGTCTCCCGTAAAGCCGTGTGGGGGAACGTCCCAGGACTCGATCCCGCGAGGTGTAAAAACTCGACCGCCGCTCCGGAAGGGGTCGTAGCAGAGGAGGACAGGAGGTCGTCTCCATTTCCCCCGGCGGGAGGGCCAGAGAGAGAGGGTGTCGTAGTTTGGAACGATCCCAACCTCGCGCCGTGCTGCAAATAATATTGCTGGCAATACACCTGCAAACGGCCGCTTGCAGGATATTGGCTCCCCCTACACGGCCTGCAAGGTCATCGCCAGCTCATCTGTTATTTAGAACGCGAGGGCGCGCATGCAATACCATGGCAATACGTTGGCGCCCACATACACACCGCGAATACCGTTTCCCCCGCGTTTTTATATCCCCCCCCCCCCTTCTCAAACCCCAACCCCAATAGCCCGTAGGTCCTTAACTAGGTAATGCTTGCATTGCCCTGAGTTAAAATTCGTATTTTACGTCAGACGGTCGCATGGAGAAAGAGAACAGAACTCACGCGTTCACAGTGGCTTCCGAAACATATAGTTACCGGATCCGTGCTTATAAGATTGTGTCAGCTGGTCCGGCCCATCGCCAAACGTTCGCGAACCCTCATGACCGTACTACACGGTACACGACTTTTACAGCGTCTGCCATAGCATATGTTAAACCAGCTACCGTGGCAGCTATCGTGGTATTTGCCTCGCCTTGTACGGCCGGGTTTCGCGCTAAGTCCGATAGCAAGACCCGTCCTATTTTCCGTGGAGTGTTCCATACCAGCTTCGTGCCTGGACAATCGCACTGCAGTGTCAGGGTGTACGGGATGATTATTATTAATAGCTTGGAAATACGACGAAGAAAGATATTATCCAAACGTTACGCACATGAAAAGCTTTCACACAAGCGATTATTCGAATGTTACTATGTTACATGTATTTCAGCTTGCGAACATTGCGTGTTCTGTTCGTGTGGTGCTACTTTTGGGCGATAGTTGAAAGCTCAATCCGACTTTTTGTTTCTAGTACTGAATGCAGGTCGCGAATTTAAGCTAAGAAGTAATTTCAGTATGCGAAGTAATGAATTGCTTAAATAGAGTCTGAAGTGAAATCGTCTTCCTTTTTTTTTTTTTTTTTTTTTTTGGAAAGAAATAACATCAGTAAGCACTACGGGAAATGGAAAGGTCTCGCAGTGTTCAAATTTCCGAAATATAAAATCAAGAACCGAATTTTAACTACATGATATATTTTGACAGGGGTACTTTTATTAGCGACTAACAAAACTATCCGACGCCGTTTTAGGGGTCGCCCAGTGGCGATCTGGGAGATACCCGACCACGTTTTAGGGGTTTCCATCCCAAAGGGGTGGCAGAGTCAATTTTGGCATACACAGTGTTTTAAGTTTGATACTGAAGAGTAACCTTGCCAAAATCGGTTTAGATCCGTCAAACGGTGTAAAAGTATACACAGAACAAATATATGTACGTAAATACATACGAATTTTAACGCATATATATATTTATATTATATTTTTAAAATGTGTGTATTTATCAATAAATTATCACATATCTACAGCAGTAGTTTGATACAAATAGTTTTTGAATAAAACAATTGTTGGATGTTTTCCAAATAATAACGTATTGAAACCACAATATTAGTATACATAAAGAATTGATTTAAAATTAATAATATACTATTGCGTAGACATTTATAATAACAAAATTATAAAAATAACTTTTCATAATTTTGCATGATTTTCATCTTCTTGAAAGCCTCTGTTAGGAAATTTTATTAAGGAATATCTTTTTCCTCCTCCAAAATATGAAATATCAATATAATCTATGTCGGCTGGTATACCGGTTGGTATTCCGGCTCGTGCACCAGGCCTTGTGAAAGTCTGCACAAGAACAAGCGCGGCAGCAAGTCTGATGTAATGTCGGCGTTGGCAAGTGCGGCCACCTATGATCTTTCATGCATTTAAGGACAACTTATGCAACTCGGAAAGCTGTGTGTGACTTATTAACTCGCGTGTGTAGGGCCTACGAAGATTATTTAAGGTATGCTCCGAGTGTTTCAAGTTGGTCGCAACGGTACAGAGTTTACTGAAATCATCCTCGTCCGTAAACCAATAAAATTTGGAGCTCTACTTTTACACACACACACACACGCACACGTATCGTTAAGATATTCCGTATCATTGTAAGCTGCAACTTCCCACTGCAGTGTTAAGCTATTGATTGCAGACGGTATCCCCAATCTCCCTCCTTATTTTGGGAAACGTAAACAGCAAAGCAGTAATATAAAATGTTTTGCATAACTGTAGTAATAAGTATGGTGTATCATATTAAAGCGCTGTCATTTTGGGTCTGACAACATTTGTCACAGAGAAGAGTAGTTAAATTTCTAATTAATCGTTGTAGAAAAAAAAAAAATTCGGGACATGTTATACGTGCATGATGTTTTCAAATATAGGCATCAAACGACAGAGTGCGTAACTCAGATAGACAAAACGTGATCACTATTACGTACTCTTAGAAATAACGGAAAAGCCTGAAACACTATCCGGATCAAGCAAAGCGAGCGTTCATTTTGCGAGGTCTCGTAAAGTGCTGAATACAAAATGAGATTGAGTACCCTTTTCTATAATCCTGTCCTTACCTGTCTCGTTACATGTGTCGTGCTGACATTTGCAGGATTTTATTATTTATTTACTCTTGGCATCTACCTATACGGAAAAACTTCAAAAGGACACAAAGACGCTGGTTAAATACTCACGAATTCCTAACTTAATTTTTGACTTCCCGTTCGACGGCATATTGTATTGAGGGATGTCGTGTTATTGACTAATAAAGTTGAGTTCAGTTATCCGTTGTAATAGGCACATTCAACTCGAACCGAGCAGATGTGAAATGAAGTCAGTCCTACAAATACCTGCTTTCTGCTACCTTCTGTTATTTCCACGTGCACAAGAGACGGAGTGTTAATTTCTAAAGCAGAGAGAGAGAGAGGAGAGAATGAATAACACTAGTTTACACCAACAGAAAAGTGTACCCAACTCACAATTGACAGATAAACCGCAGTTTTGAGGAACGGAATTTCAATCAATTCCCAGCCTACGTGATGCATACAAAAATACCTCAAGGAGTACACTATTTATTTCTTACGATAAATGTGTTATTTGAGTCTCTCGATACAGCCTATGTATGGTAGATTACACTAAAACAAGGTATATACACATCCTGTACTATGACCGTTCAACTAATGATTACTACGCAAGGAAACATAATTGGTACGCTCAGAAACAATCGTCAATCTGGTATTTTGTGAGTATATGCTTTTAGAGTTAGAAACTTATACAAACAAAAAGATTTTGGTGTAATGAGGTTAAGTAATCGACAGAGCTTAATTGAATAAATGAAAAAACAATTAATTAGAGTACTAACAACCACGACTACTTGGCAGAAGTACGCAGTTTGCACATAACTGCTGAACATGGAGAACGCTGCACCGTCTCTCCTTACGTGAAACTTCATTAAACCATCATAGCCTGATAGAAAATGGTACAGATGCGTATAGGCTGTTCACGATAAAGTGAGCATTTTTGAAAGCCCTGTTTAAGATCTACTCATATGTACGTTGTGTCTTCTTCCGTCTTATGTAAAACTAACACTGCTACGGGCCTCATCACTTTATTCATCCATCGGCCACGTGAAACGGTGAAATAATTATTATAAAAGTAAATACCTTAGAAATCTGCTCATTTTTACACACCGCTGCGTTAAAAAAAGAACAGAAAGTGTAAGAAATAATTTCAGTTATCACAGATGAGTACCTAACACTATTTTTTCGACGTTAATATATGGAACTACTTTTCATCCTTCGTTGCCAACTTTGCTGGGGGCATGTTTCTCAGCGCGCCCGTTAAAATATATACAGTCACAGGGACAGTGACTTTCACCTAAGGTTAATTTCAGAAGTGCTCACTTCATCGTGAACAGCCTTTAGTGAATAGTCTTTCAAGCACAGACGGGGCGATGCTCAGCATCTGCAATGCACGCGTTCAGTATGGGGTAGAGCCGCGTGTCGAGGTTATAAAGGCAGCGATGCGAAGAGGCGTTCCATCATACGGGTGGCGGGTAGCGTCCTGGGGCACATGCCACCAGGTTTCTTCAACTATAGGCTGTTCACGGTAAAGCGAGCGCTTTTGAGACCCTAGTTACTTTTCCCTTTCAGCCACTTTTCATCCTTTAACCACCTTCTTAAATAAATATTACCATGTAAGCAATAAACACAGTGTGTATATTCCGTTGCACTCAGGAGTTAACGTCCAAGGTTAAAATAAAGTATATTTAATGACTAATAGTCCAAGTGAGAGGGCTTTCAAAAGTGCTAATGTTACCGTGAATAGCCTATGTAGTCCATTCACGCTTTCTTCGGCCTTTTGGAATAGAACCTTTGAAAAATCACCCTAGGCATAATATGTCAACATGTTTTTCCAATAACTTGTATTCCACAAATATTAAACACTGTGATTAACTTTAGAGTACTGTATTATTGAATAAATGAAACTTTACCTTAGTATCTTATATAGCTTGTAATATTTATTTCGTAAAAACATGAATTAACAACAGCGAGAGTAGCGACGTGTTGGCAATGGCCGGTAAGAAATAGTTCACAGTTACAATATTTTTTAACCTGGTTTTTAATGTTTACTATTTGTGAGGTAAACTTTGGCAATTGATTTATTTGCATTGTTAGGTAGCACTGACGGAAAAACATTTCATTACTGCAGTTAAAAATATCCGCGCAAATTCCCGTGAGTAGGGTGGTGTTTTTATTTCCGTCTGGGATAAAGGTTCAATACGCGAAGCAGAGCGTGTGTGTGTGTGTGTGTGTGTGTGTGTGTGTGTGTGTGTGTGTGTCTCTCTCTCTGGAAGATCGTACCACCTGTGTAACAGGAAAAGTATACATTTTGTTTCTAATTTCAGAACATTTCATACTAATTACAGCAACAATAATGATGTTTGAGATTGTAATTTACAACTGAAACGAGATTTTATTGTTTAAATACGTATTATATGGTATTTAGATGCAACGACATATTTTAGATGCGATGGCGCGACACAGCTCGTTGCGCGACACTTACAAATCCAGCAGGTTGGCAGACGTGGCCTAGCCACGTGCTTATCCCAATATGGCGGGCGGGACGTTTTCATAGTGCCTTACTATTGCCAGTGGTGTGTGGCGACATGACAATGACACGGCGTGTTTCTGAACGAAACGTCAGGTTCGTACTCATGTTTTTGAAACATCCTAAGGAAATTACAATGTTGTGATAAATATGTGTTTCCAGGACAGGGATAATTTATATACTGTAACGAGTGTTGTGATCGCCGCGTGTGTAAGGGCGTAGCCACCATTTCCGTCTGTGGTGGCTGAGTTGTAATCGTTGTGCACAGGCCAGATGTGTGTGGATTTCAAATATGTGCAAAGTTTATTGTTTTAACCATGAACTGGTGATATGACGAAGTTAATTATTTATATCCACGTCTGTTTATCACAACGTTGTTCCTTCGCGCTACGTGCTTTAAACACAGTTGTGTAACGAGCTTACGTTTCTGTGATTTAAATATCTGCCACAATCCCAAAAAAAATTACTAAGCCCAACCAGATAAATTTAAATTAATAATAAAATAAACCTACAAACCAGTACGTACCAATGCATGGAAAAATTAGCAGAATAAATGTTATGGTAGGCCTATGTGTTTGCATGTTCACCACTATCTTTTACATTTGTCGATGCTACGTTCAATAAATAAGCGACACGAGTTGTGTGCTTGAATTTACTGCGTCGTTTCGTTGGACTTGTTGTCCCTTCGTTTTAATTTTTATTCCAAACGCATATTAATATCAACAGGTTAAATACTACTGTTGTTTGCGCCACAGTTGTAACAAACACCGTCATGGCTAAATAGTAATGTGTATTATGTGTAACGTGCTATATCGTGTGTAACAAATAGTTATAAACCGACCAAAATATTGTTATAGGCCTATATTGTGAACATTCGTAGGAAATATGACAGCATTCTTTGAACAGCTGTAAACAGCAATCAATGCATTTGACAGTTATAAAACTAGAAGTCACATGGAAGTGTTTATGTTTACGTGTAGCGGAAGGATACGTAATCAGTAACCAAAAGTAGAAATTTAGCAGGGCTTCAGAAAAGGCCGAAGTTATCGTGAATCAATTACACACACGTAGATCAGCCAGTGTTTGGGCAGGTGGTTGACGTCGCCCCAACATATCCCATGAGTGTTTAGTACGAGTCGAATCCGGAGACCTGGCAGATCAAAGAATAATGTCAACATTCCAAAAATAACTGCACTTAATCCTTCCCCCGTGCAAGCTCTCTTGTGTCCTCTATCGACAAGTGGCGCGCAAGCGAGTGTGGAAGTCGCCAGGCGAAGTCAACAAGTCTGACAAAGAAGCTGATCCGCACAATTGTGACACGACGTGGGCTAAGTGCCAAAGTTGCGGATAACTCTCCGAGCGTAGCCTTACAGCTTTCCTTCAATCGTCTGCAGGGCCTCAAAAACAAACGAGCGTCGAATGGATGCGGGTAAGGGATCACTTCCATTGTTCTTAGAATCTTTAGCATAACATTGCATCAACGACGAAGAAGTTAAACGTTTTAATTAATAGGCTCATTTAAATCATTTTGAAGTGAGTTCGCACATTGTGGAACGATGTGACATATTTAAGCACGATATTTTATTTAGTCTCGGTTTCTCTGTAAGTCCAATTTACAATAGGATTTTTTTTAAATTAACCAGCTAGTTTTGTTTTATTGCATTATCGGGACATCTGGTAAGGAAAGGACTATTGAGGCACAAAATGAACTTGCAGTCCCCTAAACTCGTTACGTGCGCAGACAAAGAAGTTGTTCTGAGCCAAAATAAAATACTAGTTTCCTGGCAGGAAATTGATCTTAGTTCTAATTTCTCCAGCGCACGCGAACACTGTAAATGAGCTACAACTATCTACTGTCTTCGGCGTTATACTCACTCCTCAACAAAAAATAAAAGAACCGTGAACGCTCAGACACTACATAATCCTTCATAACTTAAAAGAAGTACATACTGTTACAAATAAATAAAATAAATTGACAGAAATATGCCTGAGCATCACTAAAGAGAGGTAACCGCTAGAGCCAGACTGACTCGCCAATTGGCATAGTGCATTAACGCGGGAATTAGAGGAGATCTTCGACAATGCGGAGGATGCAGCTTCAAAGTGCCGTATACTCACACTACAGAAAAACGATTGCCAGTTAATGGGTCGACAACACGCACAATGCTTTGGACTTATGCCGAACTCCCACCAGCTATAACAGTGTTAAAAGATACACTTTTGAAACAATAATTCCTTAACCTTGTATTTACTAAAATTGCATCGTTACTGTAACTGAATAAATATGCTTTGCACAGGTTTACATATCCATTATACAATCCTTCTCTTACTGGACAACGCGACCAGCCAACTTTCCCCTGTAACGTAAATTATCGTGTTGTGGATGGCCAGCAACTTCTAATTCGTGCCCGCGTGGGAGCCACACAAGCTCGCTAAAGTCTGTTTACGATAAAGTGACCATAATTAAAATTAACCTTAGAAAAAAGTCACTGTCCCTGCCTGCATATATATTTTTAAGGGAGAACTGAGTGACATGCGCTTAGTAAAGTTGGTGATGATGGGTGGAAAGTAGTTCCACATCTTAAAGTTGAATAAAAAGTATTAGGTAACAAGTTGTGATGTCTTAGATTATTTATTTCGCTTTCTGTTTTTTTTTTATGAATGGAAGTGTAAAAATGACTAGTTTTGTATAATAATTACTTTTATAATAATTCCACAGTTTCGCTTGACCGACGCATGAATAAAGTCATGAGGCCCATGGAAATGTTAATTTTACATAGGGCGGAGGAATACACAACACGCATACAAGTAGATCTTGAGCAAGGCTTTCAAAAGTGCTCGTTTTACTGTGAACAGCTTGCAGCAGCAAGACACGCAAGGGCATGCGAGCGTTAGTGATTCACTGCACACGGTCAGTCATGAGGGGGTGGGGTGACTAAATTATTCGCGCCTCCTGCGGATGAGAAAGGTCGGGTCCCTGGAAAATAACAAGTCGGGTGAATGTTTCACGATCTCTCCACTATCCTTCAGCAGTAGGCTACAGCCCCCCTCATGACAAGGGGAGGTGGAGGGGGCGGGGGACGATCCGTCGGACACGCTGGAGAAAGAGCTCTTCAAACTTCCACGTCTCCTTCTAAAATCATCCCTCAGCCGCTGGAAAGAGTTGCAAGGGGGAGAGGGGGGAGGAGAAATAGAAAAGTTTCTGGGCAGTGATTGCTACGAAACAAAAGGAAAAGAAGCTGCGATCTTTCGTCTCGGTCTTGACTTGCAAGTCCTCCCCTGTATCATCCAAGAAGACAAGGAATATCCACAGTAAGAACAAGAAAAGACTTAACTCCTGTTTCCCGCCGCTGCGAATATACTTCACTTTACCCCCTCCCCCTACCCGAAACTTTTCTTATAGAGTGCCACTGGAAAACAAACAAGTCCCCTAAATTTCATGACTGGCGACACATAGTCCTCTGACATCAGCACTTTTATGGAAGGATTCAATATATACGCACTATTTTCGGGTTTAGTGTAATGGAATGTTAAATATAAATATGTATATATATATATATATATATATATATAACCAAAATTACTACCGTTGGTTCACGATAATTCGCGCATCCACACTGTAAAAAATGTACTGTTAAACTGTAATGGAAGTTTTGAACCTATAATACCACACATCAAGCTGCAGATATAGGAATGTTTAGCGTCGCTACTATACAAAGTTGGGAACTTCCCCAACGTATTTGACTGTTTCCTGAGCAATTGTAGGAACACTACAATGGATGTATAGAGGAAACAAAAATACCATTCCCACTTTCTCGCTAAGCGTATACGCTGGTATGGTGAATTACCGAATAATTTCTTAGAGTGTACAAAGTGCCGATGAAAATTTCCAGACGCATGCATATATGCCTACCACACATTATGCACATCAAATGAAAACACTTTCAGTGGCCAAAATGAACATAACCGAAATAAAATGCCAGTACACTGACTCTTAAGAACCAACTCGAAATTTATGCTTCTAGAATATCAACTTAATTCATGAGCTACGTGCTATTAAGGAACCAAATAATAATAAGTTACTTCACTAAAACAGAAAATCAAGGGTGTTTCTTATTTCCGGGAATTTTCAATGCTGAAATATGAAATATGTAACGAGAATTTTTAGTTGCAGTTGACGCATAGTTTTTTTTTTAAACAAGCCATATTCATAATTTAAATCAAACGCTTTGGAATCAGAAGAGCCTGCAGATGTTTGCGCCCACAGTCTGAACGTATCTGGATTTTTTGTTTTTGCAAAGTCAAATTCGTAGAGTATACCCACATTTCGGTGTAAAATGCAGTCGTCGTCTTCAGGGAAGCACTTGCATATTTCTCCAACTTTCATGATCAGGACAATTCTCCGGTCATATTTCAGAAACGAAGACTACATCAGTATTATCAGAGGCAGTGTTAAGATTTGTTCGGTGGTTCCAAATCTAAGTAGTTTGCAATATTATTAGTATTTATTAACAACTTAATTACGGCATCATTATCCTCAGAGCATAAAATACGGTGCAAGTTACTAAAGGCTGTTACGATAAAGTGAGCACTTTTTAACTCAACCTTAGAAAACCGTCACTGCCTCTGCCTGCATACATTTTAAAGGGCGCACTGTATGACATTCACCCAGTATAGTTGGTAACAATGGATGGAAAATAGTTCCATATCTTAACGTCAAATTAAAAGTGCTAGGTAACCATTTGTAATAACTTAAAATATTTATTTCGCATAGTACTTTTTTTTCATGTATATAAGTGTAAAAAAATAATATTTGCGAAATATTTAATTTTCTAATGATTTCAAAGTTTCACTTGACCGACACACGAATAAAGTGATAAGGCCCATGAAAATGTTAATTTTACATAGGGCGGAGGAATACACAACGTACATACAAGTAGATCTTAAGCAGGGCTTTCAGAAGTGCTCATTCTACCGTGAACAGCCTTTAATAAATAAATTAATGATCCTTAATAAGCGGTAGATACGTTGAAATCAACACCTCTTCGATATCGAAGCGATAAAGACGGAAAAATTGGTTCACATAAACCAGAATGGGGAAGAAATCGGCCAATTAATGTTTTAAGGTCATATTTCGGCGATCGCCTGGAGTGACATCGGAAATCCATGGATTACCGGGTCGGGAATCGAAGCTAGGTTCTCTCGAACAACTCGGCAAGTGCTTCAGCGATCTTAGCCAATTACATGTCCCTGTTACAAATGCAATCAATTCTAAAAGTGCTGCCCTTGAACTAAAACCGCAATAAGCAATTTATCTCATTACCAAACTATTAACGTTTATGCTGATTGGAAGCTTTCTATTAAATCAAAAATACTAGAGCTAAGCATACGAGCATTTACATAGAGAACATCCATGTTTCTCATACGAGGATTATGAGACGTACGTATGGCTAATCATTCCTCATTAATACCCTAAATTGGTTGTTAACATGAACGAAAATTTTAAGCATCGCAAATAAACTATGCAACACGTACATTTACAAACTTTATCTGATACGGTTACAATATTTCACCCGTGTAAGACATGTATTGTCGTTCTTAATATGATTTAGTACTTAATGCCTAATGGCAGTTTAAGATGGTTTATGAGATGATAAAATTAGTTTTGGGCACACTGGTATTTGTATGGAATGCTTTTCTCCCGCCATAAATTTAGAGTAAAATTAAGAAGTGAAGCTGATATGATTGTTGAAACTATATGCATAATCAGGATTAAATTATATAAACAAAATATTAATGCTTTTTACTGCATATTAAAATGTAAACACTGAATCAGTTATGTTCGCAACAAGCCAGGAAAACAATTTGATCTTAAAATGGATTTTACAGTGTAGGAAACGCGGTCATCTGCATACGCGGCCATCTGCATACGCTGAAAAAAAAAAGGGCTTACGAACATAAGTTCCGTTTATTTACTATATGTGTTGTATTTTGTGAATGTGACAATACAATACCATATGTTCAAACTTTGAATTGTGTTTTGCAATGGCGTACGTCCAAATTAATAAGGGCCAGCGGTGGCTGAGCGGTTAGCATACTCGCCTCCCACCAAGAAGAACAGGGTTCAATCCCCAGACGGGTCACCGGATTTTCGAATTTAGGAATCGTGCAGGGCGATGCCGCTGGTCGGCGGGTATTCTCGGGGATCTCCAGTTTCCCCCGCCCCTTCAATCAGGCGATGCTCCATACTCACCTCAATCACCCTCATCGGCTCTCAAGACCTCGCTGTTGAGAGCCACCAAAATCTCATCACTCACTCACTCCAAATTAATTGTACAGTAGACTGTACGCAGACTGAAGTCTTATTAAAAATGAAACTTTTCATTAAATAAATCTGTCATCATGGCAACAACCAACAAATAATAGGCCTACTTAGTCGTAAGGTTCATGGAAATGTTGGTTTTGGCATATGGCGGAAAGGTAAACTACTGAGATTTCGAAACTGTTCACTTAGCCCGCGAACCGGCGTACGCGCTAATTTCACGTAAGCTAATACCTTGTCGTTAATAAAGATAGCTAGTGACTGCGCAGCAACAGTAGATATATTTTGGTTATTTAACCTCGAAAGTCCAATGTTTCCTCAGTGATCGATCGTGTAACCCATTATTTTCGAAGCACGTATGCTGGAAATCCCTTTTAAATATAATCTGCAATACTGTTCTAGCATTTCAAACTAATAGAACTTCGTACTTTTCTCTCGTAAATGTATTCTGATCTTCTGTACCGTTTCCTGAAACGCAGTTGCAAGGTTTTAAAAGTAAGCCAATTTTTCAGATGCACTGAAGAGTTTTGAGCTGGAGGGGGGGGGGGGGGGGGGAGAGAATAAAGTGGCGAGTTAAGAGTGGGTTGGCCACCGTGGGAACCCCGCGTCCAAGGTCAAGAAGCGAGGGAGCTAAACGGGAGACACTAACACGCACGCCTAGTGCCTCATCATTCCTACGCACAAGGCGTGCAGTGTACCCGTCGTAACGCGGTACTGCGCGAATTTTATCTGTAACAGTGGGGTTTTATTACACGCGATGAATGCCCACAGATTAAACTACGCCCTTATCTATGTATTTTTCTCTTGCCGCTTAAGGAAACTGCACAGGCAAGCTTTAAAATGCGATATTTGACCATTGTCACTAACTTTTTCTCCAAGAATACACTCAATATGAAATGAAAAAAAATTTAAAAATAGGGGCATAAATATTAATTTTTCTTTATTATTTTTTTTTCTGACAAAAAGTCGTATATGCACAACATTTATTTACCGAGATACCCATATTCGCACAAAAAAACTGTTTCACATAAAATGCGGGGATCCACCCCACTCTTAATCATTTTTAAACAAGGACGCCATGGTCACAACGAATCGTTTACTATGTTGACTAGCATCGAATGTGATCTTCATACATATGTTAATTTAGCTCTATGGTGATTACGTGGGTATGCAGTTATGTGTTTTACCGATGCCAGTATGTCGCAATCACCGACAGATGGATGGGTCGACGGTTTCTGAATGCACGCAAACAAACCAACTTGAAGCCCCATAAACGGCAACAAGATTTCACAAAACCAGCAACGCGCGTCCACAGCTCTTTCGCAATACGGCCGTTATTCCGCGCAGGCTGCAAGCATACAAATGTGCTGTTTGTCGTTGGTAATGGATTGGTTTGTAATGACGTTTATTTAAAACAGCGCAACTTGTACCAACATCGGTCTGTCGCGACAGTGATTTTTAAATTAACTAGACCATGATAAAAAAAAAAAAAAAAAAAACACCAATCGGATTACGACACTGGCATTTGTACTGACAGAGCAAAGTTTAAATGGTACATGTATCACCAGTTCAGACATTAATGCACCAAAATAAGAACAAATGTACTGAATGCAGTATATTTCTGTATAGTAACACCCGGACCTACGTGGTCGTGCCTCATAATAAGTTATGAGCCAAACCAAAAATAAGCTAACTTCAAAGACATATAAATGAGACCTACGAGTTCTTAAACACAAGCTATTTTACATAAACAAATGTAATAACAATTTTTAAGTAGATCAAATTAAAATCAAAATAAATTTACAAAACTACTTTTACAATTTTTCAGATTTCCTTATTTAATGCGATGGAAATAATAAGTTAAGTATTCGCTATTTATTTCTCAGCTATGCATATCTGATAATCTTCCTGTACATGTGTATATGTATTTTTTACTGTGTGGGTGTTAGCATGGATATGATTATGTGAGTGACACAAGTATTTCTGTCTGTGTCTACAATATTTCAGTAAATTGTGTGTTTTTATTCGAGTCCTTCGAATCTTGGCAACTGTTTTCTTTTGTTTTGCTGACGTATACGTATCCGTATGTGTATAACTCAGTGTGTGTAATGAATGTATCTCTACATGTATGTATGCGTCCTCAGGCTTTGGCAAAACCGAGTTATGAGTCATTTCACACAAAAAATTTGAAGCAGTGTTATACTTACAATTTAATTGCTGTCATAATAAGGTAAAAAATTTAAAAAAAAAAGTGTGTCATAAACGATGAAGCTAACAATAACTTTTAAAACATGTGCCGGTTGTAAAAAAAATCTTTGATACTAGAGCATTTTATTTTTACTCTAATTAGTATTTATTCATATAGGATGATTCGCAAGTATGAAACACTACTTAAAGAGCTAGTTCTTAAGGGTGAAGGAAAAAAGGTCTTAAATGTTGATCATATTAAAATTATTTACACAATTTTACTAAAGCGAAAGCTTGTTATAGCAAAAAGTAAATTTTACTTATTTTGAAGGGTGCTTAATTATAAAATGGAAACATTCAGACACTGTTCTTAATAATTATTTTCTGAAGTTTAAAATGTGTTCTCCACTATTTATTTGTCTCACGCAGCAGACAAAAATGTATGGAAATACTCAAATTATTTCTACTCCATTACAATTCATACACCCACGTTCTTTCCGCAACGTTCCGTGATGAACTGCTGAGTATTAATTTGCTCGACTTGATCTCAAAGATGGACTCTGTAAATGGCGGTACAGTATACCATCCTGATTACATTTATTTTATAATTTAGAATAAATATGCAGTCTAACGACTCCTACTGCAGCGTTTTGTACGATACATATTCAAGAATATAACTAAATTTTGTGAATACAAATCACTTTTCGTGAACACTAGTAGACGACTATCTGAATTTACTTAGGCCTTTGATGAAATAGTCAGTAATTATTGTGAGATCATAAAATATTTTAATTTATTAAATTTTTTTAATGCTTGAGCACATGACTGCAATGGTTATTCAAACTACAGTGTATGTATAAAATTATAGAAAGATGTTTAAAAAAATTTTAAATACTGATTTCTCACAGGTTGTTCTATAAATATAAAATATTAACTGATTAGGTACCGATATTCACTGTAAGTATCATATTATCTTCTAGTTCGAAAAATTCGAACAGGCATAACTGTTTAGTAATATGCATCATCATAAAAGCACAGTTGTGACCTGAAAATTATTGGCGAGATTGCCTTTGTTACTGGGCCCTAAAAATTACTGCCGTTTAATTAAAAAAATTAATTATTCTTGTTTAAGAAATTCTTTGACTATATTTAAAAATAATTCTTAACATTTATTTCTCCGAGTGTGATTTCCGCCAGTAAAATCGTGACATATTAGATAATTTAAAATGTAAGCAACGTCTTCTTTCGCCGGCATATAAATGTTCACCATACGATATACCACACGGACAACACTATTTCGACTCCTGAACTTCCTTAGCATTAAAAAATTAACATCATCCATTTGCCCACCAGCTTGAAACACCACCTGTTTCAATCAAATTGTTTCATACCACTACAGATAAGAAATCACCCCAAGTAAAATTTTGCGAGACGACAAAATGCTAAGGGAAGTGATAAAGAAGGAGGGCGCGTTTCTCGACCTACAATAAAGTAACTGCACAGCTGGTCCCCCTCCAGTTAGTCATTACGTCAAACGAGGCAGTAATTGTGGGGTCAGGCCGTAATAGGAGGGCGTGGCAAGTGGGGAACATTTCAAATGGACGGGTTGCGTTTCGAATGGACGGGGTGCGTTCCGAATGGACGGTTTGCGCTCCGAATGGACGGGGTGCGTTGCGAATGGATAGAGTGCGTTCCGAATGGACAAGGTGCATTCCGAATGGACCAGGGCGCGGCTGGAGGGTAAGTACGGCTGGCGTGTCCCGCAGGACCGCCACTTTGGGCGCCGCTAGGGGTTTGGTCGGTGGGGTGGCAGTAAAGTAGAAATTGCGGGAAAGGAATGGGAATGCACGGTCGTAAAGAGGGAACTGCCCCCGATAGTGCTGGAGTCAGGGAGAAAGAATGATTGCCAGGTCGTGTGGTGACGGGGAGCAGCTGACGTAGGGGCATTCGGCGAAGGAGAGTAGTAGTACTGGGCGGCTCAATGCATCGCTCTTCTTCCATGAGCTCTCAAACAGAAAGAGGAAATAAACAGTTTCCCTAGCAGCACTCACATTAACTAGAATACATTAAAGTGAGGATTTAAGTTCACAGTTGGCTACATACATTTTAACTACCAGTTCTAGTTTAAACTGTACATGCCCTAAATACAATACATGGCTTTGGTACTGCACTTTAGTGTTTATTAACCTGAAGACAACAAGCAACCTCTTTGGTCTGGCGTATTCAGTTTAATTTTACCACCAGCAGTGAAATATTTCCAAACGAAAAAAAAAAAGTCCCGAGCACACTCGAATATACTGTTTATACCATTCCACAGGTGGTCTATAATGACTCTAAACGAAACAAATTCTGATGAAACACACTCGCGTTTATATATTAAAGGTGTGATTTAGGAAAAAACTATTTTCCTGCCTCGCTTGTAGTTGAACTGGAAAAATCAGAAAAGATCACTCAGTTCGTGTGCTAATTTAGGTAAAAATATTGCACACAAGTCACCCACTCACTCACTGTACCTAAAACTAACTTCGATTTTTTTTTAATTCAGCACCTCAGGAAATTAAAAAATTTGGAATGTATTAGTAGACATATAATGCGGGGCCAGGACCACCCCACTTTCCGGCAATTTCCGCCAAAGGTACAAGAAAAAAGTAACATTAACTGTTTCCTGTTATTTTTAACGAAAGTACAAGAAAAAATTTAAAATTCAAACTCTGAAATTTGATGAATTAGCGAGCAAAATCAAACATATTTAAGCTAAAATCAAGAACATTTGTCGTTTTCAAGCTGCATTTTCATGTTTCTATAAATTACAATTTTCAATTCAAAATACAAGCGATTTTCATCAAAAATCAAGAATTTTAAGCCCAAAAACAAGTAAATTTTCCAATATTTCACAAAATGGTGAGCAGAACTTATTATGCAATAAAAACAAGCAATTTAACGTTTTTCCAAAATATGCATTGAGGATTTGTGTTAATTAAAAACGACAAATTTAAACTAAAAATAAGCAAATATGCTAAAAATGAAATAAAATATTATGTTATTATTCTTTATAGTTTATATTTGAAGCTCTACTAATTTTTTAAAAACTTCTTCAAGTTGCTCTAGATTTTAAACCTATTTCTCGAAGTTCATATTTATCGTCAATGTTGTCTAAGACTGTTAATTGTAAGTTTTGTAAATTTTAATGATATTTGCGAACCAATATATAGGAAGGGATTTTTGAACCACCATCTCCTTTTAATTTGTTAGTCAAACTACAAACATTTTATTTATAAAGAAAGAAATGTATTTAGAAATATGAAAATTATTTTTTATTTGATCAAATAGTTCATCTATATTTCTAAAAATTCGTAAAACATTTAAATGTTACCACTTAAATATGAGTCTAAATTATTTTATCAAAATATCGAAACATTTTGTTGATTCTTCCATTTATTAATTTAAAAAAATGTATCTATTTTCAATAATTCTGTCTTTCAAATAATCAAAAGTAAGATTTATTTTACTAATTAGAACAACATTACAAATGGTACCTACTTCAACTTTTTCATTACAATCAACTAATTTTATACACTTTTTTCTTTAACTACAGCAGTTTTTCTATATAAACAATTTATAACATATAGCGGTCTTCGCCCCCAAAATGAATAGCAATTAATATCACATCACCATCAAAGTTTACAGTTGGTTTATAATAAAGTTCATTATTTCTATAGTTGATATCTAGTTTGGTTTGTGAATTTCTAAAATCATTATAAGCAAGAAGTTGTTTAAGACAAGCACCGTTTTTAATGTCTACACCCTAGTTTTCATAAGGAAAAATTTTATTTCTACCATTTTTAACATAAACATTTCTCCCACTACAATGATCAAACATAGTAGCTAGTTATGCTGTTCGGCACGATTTCTTCTATTAAGTTGAAAACCAACAATTATAAAATCAGACATATCAAATTTTAAATTATAAAACTGATGTTTTATATCAAAGTTAAAAACAGTTGTTCCAGTAGGGACTTCTTTTTCTTAAAATTGCCAATAATCAAAACTAGTAGGTATTCTTGGATCGTTGAATATTTCTTCTTTGATTGCAATGGTGGTGTTAGATTCATATGCAATAATATGCCACATCATTTATAATTTTTTTATATAAATTTTACCAGGATCAGGACGATGTTTCATAACTTTGTCATCTTTATCTAAAGTTTCATAAAGAAATAAACAGTTATCAGATTAATTATGAAAAAGAAAGTAATTTTATAACCACCTTTCCAAAAACCTCATTGTTATCACAAATAAAACCAAACAAATACCTCAACAGATACAATATTTCGTTTGTTTTATCACTAGAAACAGTTTGATCATCTTTTGTTATATTACTAGAAACAGATTTATCTATCAACACTGGAAAATCCTAAATAATTTTGTTCACTTGTTGATCTTAATAAAGCATTAATCATCATTGATGTTATACCTAGATTATCAACAGCTTCAATAATATTGGTATGTTTTGTCATTTCTACTCTAGAAATCTGAAAAGGAAAAATATTAGAACACGCATCATTATTATCTGAATCATCATAATTTGCCTCAGATCCAAACTTATCTATCTTTAGTAAAGTAAATTACTCATAAACATAAGTAACATTTGTAAAAGAAAAGCCATCTCCTATAGGAATATCAAATTCAATTCTATTATTGTAAACATTTAAACTCCTCCCAGTTTAATCATTTGGGGAAACTGTTTGTCTCTCGAAAGTCTCAATACTTTTATAACTAATTTATAAGAAAGAAAAATTTATATATAAATGACTGAACCAAAGGAAGCTTCTCGAGTTAAACTACTCATTGAAAAATATACAAAATATATAAAGCATCATTAAAAATAATATGAAAAAGTAAGAAGAAAGAGCAACCATTAATCGACGAATTACGAAATGTTGGTAAAAAAATTATAAAAAGTAAGTGAAGAAAATCAAAACTTAATAAAAACATTAGTTCAAATAACAGTAAAAAATTTATATTCTCCACCAACTCCTGAAGAAATATCTTATAAAAAAGATTTATTTGCTAAAGATATGTATCCAAATTTCGGTATAATGCCATTGAAAGACTTAACTATTAGACTCGGAAAATATACTTCTGGAGATATTAATAACATCAAAGAAAAAAAAAACGATTTACGAGTAGAGGGCCAAAATTTTAAAATTGGTGATACACAAATAGAGATAGACAGTGAGAATATGAATTAACAGAAAGACTTTCTAAATTGTTAACCACAAGTAGCTATGAATAACTTGCAAGTAATTACAATGACAATAACCTTAAAAATTACACATAAATTCTTTTACTAACCAATGCTACATTTCAAAAATATAGTCCTAATAAGAAAAGGAATAACCAAGTTCAAGTATTGGTTGGAAGTATAGTAATATAATTAGTCCAATTTATGAAAAAGATATAAAGAAATTCACATTCAGAATCAAACACACCTAAAAGAATGATTTCTCTAAATTCTCCTAGATATGGAGAAGGTATAAAAATAGAATAATTTTCCAAAAGAATATGCCTGGATGCATGATGTTAGAAATTCAATTGGTAGATTATTAGTTATTCCTGGTGAAGAAAATGCTGGAAATAAAGTTATTACAATGAAAAAGCAAGTATAATGATAATGTTAAACAATAAATTTTCTGATTTTGTTATTAACAATCCAAAAGGAATTCAATATCTAATAAGAGTTTTAAATGTAATTCCACAATCATTTTGGAATTCTAAACATTATAGCAAAGGAATAATAAATTGGGTATTAAACAATTTAAGTTTACCCGAAATGTATTTCCCAGGTTATAATTATTGTAGACAGTTTACAAAATTAAACGGAAGACTAGCAAGACAAGGCATAGGAATAAATCAATTAGATGCATGCAAACACTACGATATTGCACATAGAGACCATAAAGATTTAGAATTTCGATATAATGCTTATAAAATTTTACGAAAAGAAGCAAAACAAATTATGTGAGATAAACTACAACTGGAGAAAAAATTGCTTCTGATGCTGTTGCCTCAACTATGTTTAGAAAAAGACAGCTAGGATGGGGAATTAAAATGTTTTATTAATTATATATACTTTTTTTACTTATAAATGAAGATAAAAAATATAACTTTCGATATTGACTTTGAGGTATTAAAAGATTTGTTTATTGATAAATTTTTAACAAAAGATCAAATTGAGAGGAAAATTAAAAAAATAAAAGAAGTTAAGTTTCAAATTAACTTTATCTCTACCAACATTCAAAAAGATGGTCAAAGACAAATCTGGAAGTGGTTTACACAATGGAGGAATTATTTATATTACACTTGCTGCTTTAGGTACACTTGCCACCTTAGCTGGAGGAGCTAGTGTAATTTTAAATTCTGCCGAAAAAAACTAGAAAAAAATAGAAAAGAAAAATAATTAGAAGAACAACAGAGACACAATTTGGCAATGGAAAATTAAGCAGGAAGCGGTTTAGTTTCAAAAAAGAAGGGAAGACCAAGAAAAATTTGAATGTATACACATGATCTAATATTAATATTGCAAAATATGTAAAACTATTAAGTACTAAAAAATTTTAAAAATGTTTATATGATTCACGAACTACCAAATAGAATGCTCAAAAACGAATGTGCCGTGGTTAGTTTCGACATTTCAACAAATCTGGGAACCCATTGGGTTTGTTATTTTAAAGAAAATAATTATATTTACTATTTTCATTCATTTGGAGGTAATAATCCTACTAATTTAACTAATTCCTTTAAAAATAGAAATGTTTATTACAATGATGATCGAATTCAGAATTTTAATTTAATTATCTGTGGATATCTATGTTTAATCATATTACATCTTTTTTTCGACAGATTTTAAGTTTAATGATATAATTTCTCTGTTATTAAATGATAGATATATTTGTAAAACCATTAGTCTAATCTTTAAATGAAATTTTTGACACTATTATTTATGCTTTAAGAACATATGTAGATTCACAATGCAACTCCAGTGTTTCTTCTTTACAAAGTGAACTATCCAACTGTTTTGATTATATAAAATCTTATGTTTTTTTCTCGGACATAGAATTATTAATATAGATGCACCTATAAATAGTACATATGTGGTCAATAAAAAATATTTCGATATACATATAGCAGATTGTGCATTACACAAGGACCTAGATTCGAAATATAAAATTATTGTTTCTTCTTATGCATTAAAAAGAAGAAGTAGATTCAAGATAGAATACCATTTCTTCTGCTTTACAAGATCAAATAAGTAAGGTTTTTAATTATACAAAAAATTATGTTTCTCTTCCAAATTGTAGAATTGCTCGTTTGCTATAAACAAAAATATGTCGTCAATAAAAATTAATGATAAATAAATAGCTGATTTTGCCTTTAAAAAATTTACATTCAAAATATAAAACTATTGTTTCTGATTATGCATTAAAAACAGATGTAGATTCAAAAAACTATTCCATTGTTTCTGATTTAAAAACACATATAGATTCGAAATTCAATATCATTGTTTCTGCTTTACAAGAGCAAATTAAAAAGTTTTGATTGCACAAAAATCTATGCTTCTCTTCATAATCGTATAATTAATAATATGGCTGACCCTGAAGATGGAATAGATGTCAATAAGAAATATTTCGATAAGGAATTAGCTCATAAATTGCAAATTTTATACCAATCAGTTTTGAATTATTGTGATACACATGTTAACTAAACAGTGAAAAAAGTAAAGAAGTTTCTGATAAAGAATTAGATATTAAATTACAAAATTTTAACGAATCAGTCTCGAATTATTGTGATACACAGGTTAACCTGAAAGTTAAAAAAAAAATCAAAGAAACTGTTGATCAAGAAACAGATCTTCAATTACAAGTTACAACCAAAGCAATTGCGAATCATTTTAATACATTTGCTAAGTCTGTAGTTGAAGAAAAAACACACATATTTAACTTTCTGTAAAGTGGGACAAAAATAACAATGTTTTCAATTAGATAATCACATGCTTTTATTTTATTTCTGATGGACTGCACTGTTTATAAAATAAGTACTTTACCTGATAATGTTTTACCAGGTGTGACTATGACAGTTACAAAAGGGGAATTAACAAAAGATATTACAGTAAACCTTTTGATGTTAAAAGAGGTAACAATTTAACTTTTATAATAAAATAATTAAAATATATGAATATGATGATGGTGTGAGTATAATAATAGGAATATTCATAAAATATAAATACTTATTATATTTTATTCTTATTAAATGGAGAATACTTGGTTCTTGAAGTGTAAAAAGGTCACCAAAATAATAGTATAAAAATTGAATTTACAAAATCTGTGATTAGTTCAGAAAGTGTACCCTCGATATGTAATTCTAAAAAATCAACATTTATAAAAAAAAATTTCTCAATGTAAGAAAAGGAATAATCAATGAATTATATGAACCTGCACGAAAAATTTTCCAAGAAGAAAAGTAATTTCATATATTATTGATAATTTATTGCAAATAGATTTTGTTGAGATGAATAATGGAGAATTTAAAAGGCATATAACATGTAAATAATGGATGGAAATATGTTATGCTAATTATTGACGTATTCTCAAAATAATAATTTGCTATACCAATTAAAGATAAAACAGCCACAAATGTAGCAATTGGTTTAGAATATATATATATATATATATATATATATATATATATATATATATTAGTTA
This sequence comes from Dryococelus australis, assembly GCA_029891345.1. Lineage (NCBI taxonomy): Eukaryota > Metazoa > Arthropoda > Insecta > Phasmatodea > Phasmatidae > Dryococelus > Dryococelus australis. Next base: position 285,721,609 of record CM056993.1, read on the forward strand.
AAAGAAAACCATATAATATTCAAAGTGATAGTAGGTCCGAATTTAATAATAAAATATTCAAAGAATTTATGCAATAATATAACATCAATCACTATTCTACACTCAGTGAACTTAAAACCAGTAGTATAGCATGATATAATCATACAATGAAGAATAAAATGTGGAAGAAAGTTGCTTTAAATGGTAATTACAAAAGGGTAAATATATTAGATGACTTAGTTAAAGAATACAACAATACCAAACATAGAACCATTGGTATGAAACCAACTTAAGTTAATAAGATCAATGAAAAAAATTTAATGCAAACAAATTTTCTAGACATGATTACTAAACCAAAATACAAAGTTTGCGATATTGTCCATGTAAGCAAGAGTAAACAAATTTTTGAAAAAGGTTATGCCACTAATTGGACAACATAATTTTTAACCAGTTTTTGGTTTTAAATAATGATATACCAACTTACAAACTGAAAGATGACAAAGTATAAGAAATAAAGGGTAGTTTTTATGACTGTGGAACTATAACAACTGACTATCCATATGAATATTTGGATTAAAAAGTTTTAAAAACTAAAGGTGATAAAATTTATGTAAATTGTCAGGTTTTGATAACTCTGATAACTCTTGGATTAGTAAAACAGATGATTCATGAATTTAAATATTTTTCTGTAAGGATCACAGTTGTGCAAGCTCATGATCATGAAGGCTAATAATTTCAACACAAAAAAATGTGTTTTAATGATCATTTAACATACATAAAATATGTTCAACATTCTTCATATTTCATTCATCATTCATTGTTCGGTCATTATTTCTTATTATTTGTTCAATGTAGTTTTCACCTATAGTGGGCATTTTATTTTTAGAAATTTCAGAAGGTTTACGAGCAAATTAATGTCGTGCCAGATACCTGTTTATTTTTTGGAATAAGAGAAATCTCTACCATACCAGTGACCCAATTTGTTATTTTTCTGGCCTTAATAAGCACCATCAAAACTCCATTTGGAGAAACCAATCACGTCACCTGCCAGTGATTTTTTTAGTGAAGAAGTGATGGGTTTTTAATATTTTTATTTTGTATGGTACCCCTTCTCATACAGTGAAGCACCATTCACCATATGAGAACACTCCAGCTTATACACCTATACTATAAGTGTAGTATGGAGAGCATTTTTTGTGAAGCTTGAGTGTACCATTTTTATTTGTATCAATACTTATATATTGCTGTATGAGCGAAGGCAAGGTTTTTGGCTCAAATTTTGAATGATTTGGTGATCATCTATTAGTGCAAATATGGGTGCCTCATACTCACACTGTAAATTATCTGCTAAGACCAGGGATCAAACACACAACCTTCGTAATTTAAATCAAATGCCTTGCCACTGAGCCATGACGACAAGGCATGCAAGGCGATGATTAAAAGTAATCATGTGGTGAGATGCGGCAAGCTGGAAGTGTGTTATCAAGAGTCATGCAGAGTGGTTAGCTAGTGGCTGCTAGATAGTAACACAGTTGTGATAACATACTTCCAGTTGCAGAGATCACTTGCTGTTGTCACTGACAAGAAAAACTCTTGTCAAGGCAGAGCTCACTTCTGGATTTTTTTATCCTGCTACCAGTAAGATAGCATGCTCATAGCTGAAGTAGATAGATGATTCTCATATACAAATCACAGGACAGAGTTAGAATAAAGACATTTTTATTTTATTTCTGTACTTCACTACCCTCATTTTTCTGCCCAAATATATTGTGATAAAACCAAAAACTATGTTCCAGCACTTTGCACAAAGCTCTTTGAATTGATCAAAACTCACATTTCCACTAACAAAATCATTATGTGTGTGACTTAAATTTGTATTATCTTCTCAAAATACATATAAAAAGAATGTATTATCCCTTATCAATTGTTTAGGTACTTTCGAATATGTTTGTGCCAAATAAAATATATCAATATTTTGATGCTGCCCATAGTAAAATATTTGCAGATTATATCCTGGCTTTCTAAATGGCATCATCCAATACAATTAGAGATTTGTTTTTACACTGATCTAAAGGAATCATTTCATCATTATCATTAAAAGAGCATGGAATTTTTTTCTTTAACTCTTTTGGATAACACATCAAAGTCATTTTGTAATTGAATATATTTTAGTTGATTTAAACTTTTGAGAAAAAATTAAAATTTATTAAAATCTAACAATACTTGCTTATAAATAAAATCTATCATTTAAATTCATCTTGCTACATCTACCAGGCCCGACTATAATAGCTCTAATGTCATCAGGAAATAGTTGCCCATTATTTTTATTCTTAGCATCCCCTTTGGGAATTAAAACACCAACACCCCAATCGAATTTTGTCATTTATTATGATAATTTTTGTAATAAATAGAGAATAAAGTATTTAAGTTAACAAACAACAGTTCTATAATAATGAAGAAACTTCACTATGATATACTTCATAAAGATAAATCAATTGCATTGATTAGTTTTCATGCGAAACTTTTAACACCAAATATAAACAACCCAATAACAATAATTGAAAAATTGAGTGCTGTGGTTGATCAGACTGGAGTTATCACTATTCCTAGGGGTCAATAAGATGTGAATATTTAAAAGTAGCTATAAATTCACTCAATCCATTTTCAATAAGTAACATTGAATTGACAGTAGACAATGTGAAAAATAGAATATTGATTAAATTTAAGTTTGATATTAAATTTGAAGACCAATAGTCCGATATTCTTGGCTTCTAGAGAAATATTACAACAGAAAAAGACAAAAATGTTGTAGGCACTAAATTACCTAATTTTAATTCATTTAAAACAACAAATGTTTGTTGTAATTTGGCATATGGGATGTCCATACAGTACAATGAATCTAATGGTTTAGAATCTGATGTAATTGCTAGTTTTACGCCAAAAACAATGTTTGTTTTTTAAGATTATGGTAGTTATGAGCCTGCATACCCAATTTATTAGAATCAATCATGAATGGTTTAATCACATTGTTCTGGAAATTAGGGATGAAAATTGTAAACTGATTGATTTTGAAGGTGCTGATATTGTCATTGTTTTATGGATTACAGATGTTTAATATATAAAATAGAAATTAATGAAAATTGTACATTTTGATACCCATACAGCAACGTAACTAATTTATTTTCAAATATAATCCTTTTGTCATCATAAGGACATAATACAATTTTATTAACTTCCACTGTATATATTTCATGCTTTTCCCTCATTTTTAAATTCATTGTTCTATTTTTCTAATTACTCTTTAAACAAACCATTCAAATAATCCTCAAATATAATTATCTTGTTAACAGCACACTTATTTACTTCTTTTGATCTTTTATTTTCTTTATTAGCAACTCTATATGCATACATTTTTTGCTTCTAAACCAACAAATTCTTTCATTATTTTCCCATTACGTTCATCTTTCATCTTATCTATAACTCTCTTATTTATTTGTGGCATGTTATAGATACTGTCAATTGAATAATCACTCGTATCAAATTTTTCTATCATCGACATCATATCTTTGTAAAAAAATCTTCCATTTTTAGGTCATGAATGTACGAATAAGTGTCTTGATAACATAATGCAATGTTATCTCCATATGTTGGTTCCATCAGTTTATAATGAAAATCATACATTAACTCTTTCGATTTGTCCAAAATTGACATGCCAACATATATAGGCTTATTAAATTTTACACGTTTTTTTTATTCATATGTATGACTACAAGTTTCTCATTAAATATAGTACTTCTTTTGAAATTTAGTTTTGCTACTATTTTTTCACATCTTTCTGCATGTGATATTAATCTGATATCTACTCTGTTTCTTATATTTTCCATTGTTTTACCAAACACAGAATTATTCACCAACTTATAATAATCTTTTTCAAAATTGTTTTTTACATTAGTTCTCATCTCTGTATTCAAATCTATATACTTTTTCAGCCAATCGGAATGGTCAAATGTCAATATTCTATGTATTTTAGTATGTTTGAAGCCATTATTTAAACACTGTTTCAAATTATGATAGTCAGTTACATACTTTTGTTTATTATATAAAGTTGGTAATAATTTACACTGATTTGTTCCTGGAACTACCTCATTTTCTGGGGAAAATGGATGTAATTTATGCAGTTCTTGTGGATATTCTATAGCACTTCTAATATATAACCATACTCGGAATCATCCTCCTAATATATTTTTTTTACTCCAGTAATCTAAATCATTTAATGTCTAATAAACCTAGTCAAAACCACCACATGGCAAATATTGTGACATTGTCCAACCATATAAATTATTAGCATCGAGATATGCTAAATAGTTGGACTCATGATTTGGATTAAAATCTTCTAAATATTTGTTATTTGTTTAAACATATTGTTTGCAACATTGCGATATTCTACCTCTAAATCATTTTTCAATCATTAAAATCATATCATAGTTATGTAATAAATCTAGTGGTTGTTAAGTCATTTTTAACATTGCATCCCAAGATAATCATGGTGCTGTAGAATACCATGCAGGATCTAATTCGTATGCATTTATACAAGTATTTCTGAAATTTTCAAACACGTACACTAAAAATAATACGTCGCTTTTTAAATATGTCATGATATTCCCCAAGATTTTTTATATTAAATGATTCCATACACATTTTGTACATTCATAGTTATTGCCAGTTATATCAGATTCATTTTATTTATTGAAAAATTCATTCTTTGGTGGAAGTTCTGTTTCTTTGAATTTCTTCCAACTATCCATATAATCGTATGGATAAACACCCTTTCTTATAACTAAATCTACTTTATCTTTTGTAGAATGTTTTTGAGTATGTTTAATTTGATCTGTAGTTAAATTAGAGAATAATTTATCTAACTTACAAGCCAAACAGTTTTATGTGTCTATAAATATCATCTTCAAATTTTCTATGTTTTTCCCAAAAGTAATAAACTTTTCTATTATTTGCAACTAAACCTACATTTTTACCATCATATCCTAGCTCTTTAACAAATAAATCATCATAATACCCGGCTAAATTACAAAAATAAATTGGAAAAAATTGTGTAATTTAAATTGTAGATTACAATTATTGCATACTGGATTAATGAATTTTCCACTTATATGGTCATGATGATGTACTCTTACTGTCCTCCATATATTCACATTCACATACAGTACTTTTTTTATTTACTATACAATATTTTTTATTCTTTTGTTAGTGGATGCATTGGTTCAATTTGTGAATATATTTCCCCAATTTCTTCTGGTTTCTTTTTTATTTATTTTATAAACATCTTAAGCGCATTTGCACCTCGATATACTACTGGAGGCTTATAATCATCATAACTAGATACAATATAATAGAAAAAGCCAAATAGATGCTTCATGTAATTGATATTTCATAGTATATGAATTGTCATTTGATTTTAAATCAATGGTATTTATTTGATCATTAGTAATATTGTGTCTTTCTTTAAGTATCCCCTTATAAAGATAATTATCAATATCATCTTCAGTTAAAATTGCTAATTTTTTGATATGGCTAAATTTTCTTCATTCTCTTTGATTTGGTTTAGTGGTTGAAATTTTCTTTAGAATTGATTCAAAATCTGCATATATTGTGAAAGGAAGTTTCGTTGTATGTTTAATATTTTTTAAAAATATTTGCTTACCTTTCGAAGGTAAAGTGATTCTTACTGATTCGTTTTTAGAGCAGTCTTCTGTATGTTTACTTAATCTCTTTTGAGAATAGAAGAATTTAAGACACATATCACATATATAAGTATTACTTTTATGGAGATATTTCTTTTAATTCATTTTTATCTTTCTTATATAATGCATTGATATTAGCATCTGATAAAGGTAAATTTGTAAAATTGTTTTTTAATTGTCCATTCAGATAGCCTCTTATGTATATTTCTAGGCTTAACATATCAATTATTAGAGAATGGATATGTTTCTTTTAATTCATTTCTATATTCTGAATATAGTTGTTCGATATTGACATATGAAAATTGTCAATTTGCAAAATCTCTTTTTCTTTGCTCGTTTATAATAAATTGTATAATAGCTGTAACTAAATTCATCTTTCCCTAGAGTATACCAAAGTCTAATTAAATCATCTTCCCTGAGAGTATGCCAATATCTATTTTTTTTAATCTCTACCTACAATTTTAAGCCGCCGCACTGGTTTCTCACTCAACTCAACTACAAGAGTGTTCGCTGACATTTTTGATTGTTTATTTATAAAGAAAAAATTTATAAATATTTTAAATTTTACATAGACAATGAAGATCTATAAAAAAGTAAATATATTGGAAAATGAAATCTATAAAATCTTTAAACTATTGATTATAAGCGAAATAGTTTTAACTGTGTAACTTACATTTGGTTGTGTGTTTAAAGGTGTCCCTTCTCTTTAAGTTCAGTAAATCTATTTTTAAGGCGACAATTCTCATTATATATACTAATACAATTGTTACATATTGTTCTAAGTTTTTCCTTATTTCTTGTATGAACTGAAAACAATTATATATAATTATTCTCATTACATACTCTACATGTTTTTGTTGGATAATTATCATGTTGAATTTCATTTAGAATATTTACTGTGTGATTTATTATTTTTATGCTCTTTGAGAGATGCAACACAAACATATTTTCAACATTCACACAATACTTTCTCCCCTTTTAACACAAATTTATTTTTGGTGTTTCAATGACACATTTTTTACAGTTGTTATAAAGTCTCCTTATTTGTTTTATGGTAGTAAGAATTTTCTGTTTAATACTTCGTCGCATTTTTTACATTGCTTAGATATGGTATCTTTTATCGTTTCATTGTTGAGCAGCGATTCCATTTTTGTGATTATTTAAAAAGAAAAAATTTGAATAAAAAATAGTTTTTTACTTTATTTTTATTTTATTATTATTTTAATTTCATTATTATTTTAATTTTAATATTTTAATTTTATTATTTTAATTTTATTATTTGTATTAAAATGATTTTTTTATTATAACAATTTTTTTTGTTTTAAATAAACACAAAAATGGAATCGCTGCTCAACAACTTGAACTATTAATTTGAATTAACTTAACTTCATGATATAGAAAAAAAATTAAAAGTATACTACTACCGAAATTCAATTATACGAATCTAAATTTGGGAAAAAAATTAATTGTATTATAGGTGGTAAATATAAAATTACTTTACCCGATCGTTATGGAAATATACTTGATAAAAATGCTTTAAAATTAATAAATGAGATACAAGTATTTATAATATATGACGTTTTAAAATAAATGAAAGATGAGAAAAACTATGCATGATTTAGAATTATCTCAAAATGTAAATATTCTATTATTTTTAATCTATCAATTATCTTTTTAATATTTCATCCAATTTTTAGCTTAAATTTGCTTGTTTTTGGCTTAAATTTGCTTGTTTTTGTGAATGAAAAGTCCTAATGCCTATTTTTGGAAAAATGGTGAATATGCCTTGTTTTGACGTAAAATTGCTTGCTTTTCGATGGAAATTGCTTGTTTTTATAGTATGACATGTTCTGCACACCATTTTTGTGAAATATTGGAAAATTTTCTTGATTTTGGGCTTATATTGCTTGATTTTCGATGTAAATTGTTTGTTTTTTTTTTTTTTAATTGAAAATTGTCGTTTCTATAAACATGAAAAAGCAGCTTGAAAACGATAAATTTTCTTGATTTTGGCTTAAATTTGCTTGAGTTTAATAGCTTTTTTCAATCGAATTCCAGATATTTGAGTTTTATTTTTTCTCGTACTTTCGTTAAAAATAGAGAGAAATAGTTCCTGTTACTTTTTTCTTGTACTTTTGGCGGAAATTTCCGGAAAATGTGGGGTGGTCCAGGTCTCGCATTATACATCTACCTGTATTTCCATCTATTCTTCAATAACTCTTAAATTTGACGGAATGCCGTAGTACTTTTTTAGAAGACTACGCTCTAAATTTTAATCAGAGATAAGTAAGCCAAATCAGTGTAAACAGTGAGACTGGGCAACAGATAATCAATGCCAGATAACTAATTAATATAGTGGTTGAATTTTACTGATTTATTTGTGATTTCCCACTTAATGTCAAGAATGTCACTGCTGTGCTGTCACTTGTCTCCAGTTAATTTTCTTGATTCGCCGGTCAGCAGTAGCTTATCAACTGACTTTTAGTGAAAGATTTTTCACTGATTGATATCACTGATTCGGATTTAGAGTGTAGGCATGTACAAATGCCTAAAAACAAATTTCAGGATTTTTTTAAATTCGAGTTCTAAGAGGGTTATGACGGTAAAATGTAATCATTAACTTTAGCTTAAACCCGATGATATACTGCAAATGTTACATATACTAAAGCCTGATATCAAATTTAGGGTAATTTTCCAAATATAATCCTTTTGAGAGCATAAGAAGGGATTATACTGGTTTTCAAACAAATCACTCGATACCTCTTAAACCCGATAACATTGCGCGAAAATTGCGCGAAAATATGATGGTTATGGCTGAACCGTCGTGATAAATGTCACTGAAGCCAAATTTTATCTATGTGAAGGGGATTCTGAGGAATATGAAGGTTATGGCTGAACCGTCGTGATGAATGTCACTGAAGCCAAATTTTATCTATGTGAAGGAGATTCTGAGGAAAACGTATCCTCGATGAAGTCGTCTAGTGACAATGTGTTATTCTCTATGGATGCTTATGCGTATAGGCACCAATACTATAGGTTGATTAATTAGTAAGTAGTAAAGGTGTGAGAGTGTGCACATATGATCAGTGATTACACTTTTGCACCTTGTAGCAACTCTGTTCTTACCATGTGAAATTGGAGAACTCTGGAACTCTAAAATGTACATGCAAATAACACACATTTATCAAATTCTCAGAATTCTGTAGAATGAAATATATAAAGAAGTTAAAAATATTTTATTAACATAAAAAATAAAGAAAAACCGAACCTAGAATTGTAATTAATGCCAGAAAATTTAAAAATCAAAATGTGTAATATTAATTAATTTTCAGATTAGTGTGTAGGTGAAATTAGTTTAATCCAAAGAAGAATTATGTATAGTTATCAAACATTTTATACCACCGCCCTTACAATGAATATTAACAAAACAATTTTAAAAATTATAAATTGAAAAATAAAAAATAATAATAATTTAATGCTGCTTTTTAATAAACTGAGGTGAAATAAAAGTCAAATGAAAATAATTCCGTTCCAGAAGTAATTCTCCTCACTTATTTAAAACTATATAAGCTCCAAAATAATTTAGTTGCCATTAAATTCTCACTGTTCAACTTTACTTTAAGAATCTTTAATCTTCTTACTAAATTAATAGAATCCAACTCACTTTAGTAATAACTTTAAGTCTATGTCCAAACAATTGAACTGAGTCCTGAAAAATCACGTTAAATTTTCTCCGGCGAACTAACTCAGTTAGACCTCTGGTTTTTAGATTCCCTGTGGAAATTATTTTGGTCTGCAAGATTTCGAGACCAAACACTGTCTTAATATTGTAGGTGCTCGTAGGATCACAAATTTAATTACTGTAGTTACAGATGTAAGTCTCCTGATATACTATATCGATGGTGTCACCTGGGTATGTCAGTGACGTTACTCTGTAGACATAGCGCCTGGCGCCTAGCTGATCGGCGTCCTCTGCGTCGATTTAAAGTCACTCCAAAAACTAATTAACTCCTGAGTTAAACCCTCTTCTTTACATAGTTGATCCAGCAACCTATTCTGAACTTCTGGGACCTAGACCTACATCTATTCTTAGGCCGTTGCAGGAGATTTCCCAGATATAAATCTTGGCTAATTATTCTCTAGCCGTCCATTTGAAAGGTCCCACCCAGAAGCCAGGCATTCCGGTATCTCACTCTCTAACTAGTCAATGACAAATTACTTCCGGTAATCACCATATAATAAAATTAATCAAAATATTAAATACCTTTCAAATAATAAAGAAAAATATTTAATCAGGCTTCCGAATTCCCAAAATAATTACTGAAAACATAAATTAACATAGAAATTTAATATTTGGATATTGTTATAACAACATGTTAAATCTCATAATAGGGTGTATAATTACCGTAGAATAATGAAAGTTAAATGGATTGGTGGTTTACAAAAATTAAAATTACTTGATTTTAATATGTTGCAAATACTCACCTGAGTTGTGTAGAAATTATATTCAGTTCAGAAACATATGTAACATATCAAACATGCTTTTATCTCAATCAACATATAGTAAATATAACTTATTTGCATATGCTCTGTCGAACCATGACAACCTTAAAATCAGATAGAACCCCCAGTTTAAAAAATAATATTCTTAGAAAATTAATGTAAACAAAGATGTCATTCGGTAAAAACAAAAAAAAATTGCACATTTTTCGTGTATTACACTGGTGCTAAGCCCTATGCGGAGAGATGCTGAGATGTCCCAGAGAAAAAATACGATTCAAGTTGTGTATTTTAACTTGTTTTAACCAAGTGAAATTTTAACTGTACTTCGTTAATTTGGCTTTGTGCCGGGACCAAAAGGCAGTAAGTGTAGTAAAGACTAGTGTCGGTATGCTGCCGGAAGCAAAAGCAGCGTGCAGCATCGCGAGTGGTGCGAATATCATGCACGACCGTCAGTACCGCATGTTGGATCCTGTTTCAAGTAGTCTTACTGAGTCCAGGGAATGGTGCGTATGTCGACAAGACTTGACAATTAATAATAGTATTAGTGAAATCTGATGGCTTATACCTATTTAAAAAAAAAAAAAAAAAAAAAAAGCCGTTGTTTCTCACCATGTTGATTTGGTAGGGACAAAAAGGAAATACTTTTAAATCTACTGAACTATCTTTCGCCTGCACAATTTATGTATAAGCCACAAGAGTTACGTGTTCTTACTGTTCTAAACTAAAAAAATAAATTACAGAAGTACAATCGGTTTTAAAAAAACCGCTAGTGTATTTTAAGACACGGCCGTCCTAATTTATTCGAGAAAAAAAATGTGTCCGCACAAAAATACAAAAACTTATTAGTGAAGTGCAGGATAACAACAGCAACAATTAAAGCCTGTACGTTCCTCTCGAAAAAATGAAGAATTAAACATTACAAATGACTTGAGAAATACAATGGTTTTAAAGAGCGATATGCTATTTTGAAGCTGAGGATGAAATACGACTTCGTTGTGTCATAACTTATTATAATGTAAATCTTCAATTTGCAATGGACAACAAACTGGACATAATTATTTCCCACGTACAATGCGGCAAAACGATTAAACCCTACGAGTTTATAATCTTACGTTAACGCACAAACGCCAGTCACGATCGATGTGGTTCAAACGCTGATCAGATGAAAGGTACTATAGCACTAATGACGGGGCACGACACGACCGAGAGTGTATAACTAGAAATAGGAAAATTTCGCGAATTCATTTCGGGACAAGATAGACGTCAAACACATATACGGTGAGGTGAAGTAACCTTCGCAATTGGATCATAGTATATTAGACCCACCCTGCACGCCTGTGAGCCAATAACAGACTTGCAAGTAAACATCTTGCGAATCCCATAACAGCCAATGAACACACAGCTGAGGCTCCAATATGCACAGGAGTGAGGAGTTTAGCCTACAGGTCTTTGAACTCGCGAAATTTTCCTATCCCTATGTATAACAAATCAATTTTTGGGGCCAAATTTGTCTGACGGCGCGCAATGTAAACGATTACGAAATTCATTTGTATTTAGACGTAGATCCTGTAAACAAGTGTAAGTACCTGCAGATAAAGCCTGTTCATGATACAGTAACCACTTTTGAAATCAACCTTAGAAAAAAGTCACTAGCCCTGCCTGCATATATTTTAACGGGCGCACTGAGTGACATGCGCCCATTAAAGTTGGTAACGAAGGATGGAAAGTAGTTACAATTCTTAACGTCGAATAAACGGTGTTAGGTAACCATATGTGATAACTTAAATTATTGCTTTCGGTTTTTGCTTTTGTAGTGCCTAGAATTGTAAAAATGAGCAAATTTTTAAAATATTAATTTTCCTAATAATTTTACAGTTTTGCTTGACCGACGCATGAATAAAGTGCTGAGGCCCGTGATAATGTTTACATAAGGTGGAAGAAGACACAATATGCATGCAAGTAGATCTTAAGCAGGGCTTTCAAAAGTGCTCATTTTATCGTGAACAGCGTATAGCAGGAGATTTAAGACAAGCATATCAAGAGAAGTTGAGCGTATCTCTCTTGAGCAAGAGGATGATTACATTTACACACGCCGCCGAGCAACTCGCACCTCTTAACTCAATCTCATTCTCTTTATTTCGCACATTCCCACAAACGTATAGAACTGTACACTGCTCAAGCATAATATCTGTATCCTTCGCAGGGAAAGTAAATAGGAAATGCAAAATTTTAAAAAGTCCAGAGTAAAACCTCCTTAGACCCATATCTAATGAATTACAGTAGAACTTATTTATAAGCAAGATGGAATTACTAATACCGAGGCACATTGTTGCGCCATGGGAAGAACATATAAATTTGCTATAAAATTTAGCATTTCTCTCCCTCTACTTCAATATCAATTTCCCATGGTTACAACAGCATCTGAGAAATGCATTAATGATTTTACTGCCATCAGGGAACGTTATTTACAGCGCCGTGATAATGAAGCATCATGACTTGGCTAGCACGGATATTATAAGCTGTTCACGGTATAAATGAACACTTACGAAAGCCCTGTTTAAGATATATTTGTATGTACGTTGTGTCTTTTTCCGCCTTATGTAGAATAAACGTTGCCACGGGCCTCGGCACTTTATTAATGCGTTAGTAAAATTAAACCATACAATTATTAGGAAAGTAAATATTTTAAATATCTGCTAATTTTTACATTGCTCTGCAGTAAAAAAGCAGAAAGGGAAATAAATAATTTAAGCTATCACAAATCGTTACCTAACACTTTTAATTCGACGTTAATACGTGAAACTACTTTTCCCTCCGTTGTTACCAACTTAACTGGGCGCATGTCAGCCAGTGCGCCCGTTTAAAAAAACCTGCAGACAGGGCAAGTGACTTTTTCTGAGGTGGATTTCAAAAGTGCTCACTTTATCGTGAACAGGCTTTAACAATGAGAACTCCGTCAGAGATAATCCTGTTTGCGAATACATTTAGGAAACATAGTGGAGGTTTAAATATCAGGAAATATGTTGTTATGAGTGGTAATAATTAGTGTGACGTGTCCTGAACAGAAATTTTCCAAGCCTGATAGAATTTTAATTGCATTCCTGGAAGGTAATCAGCTGTACTTAACAGAAAAATTTGATCTCTGCATATTATTTGCAATATCCGATCTCTGCAGTGCAGATCGCAACACACCAGCTTTCGGAGAACGCAGACTTTCAAGCTATGACACAGTAGGCAGCATCTGACGTCATTTAGAAATTTATTCGTCTATCACGAATTATCACGTATCGCGAATTACAGTACATTGCATCAGCATTCCATGCGCAATTTGCATTTCAAGCGTTAATTTGACTATGAAATTTGCATCAATGTCGTTTTAAAACGTTTCGTGAAAGTAACGGTTTTGATTACTAAGCTTCTATGTTAAGTACGTTGTTTCGTGATTGAAAACATTTGCAATATTTTCATGAAATATTTTTAAGGGCCAAAATAAAGCGAAAATGCTTTAAGTGCACAGCCTACTGGATGGAAGCTGCGACATTTAAATAGGAAATCCCATGTTAAAGGAAATTTCGCATCAGGGCATTAATTTTAAAGATATGCGTTTCAAACAAGATGTATTCTCCACAAAATTTTTAGGTGAAGTTCCTTACAGAGGAGATGTTCCTATAATATATATATATAGCCTGTTTGCAAGGAATTTGTAAATTTGATACTTTACAAATGTACATACATACTGCCTATCAATATTGAAAATATACGCTCGTATGAATCTACATGAGGTAATAGATATTTATGATGTTAATAACGGTTTTTTATTTGGCATACAAAGTATTGTTCGTTTAGTTTAAAGAGTGGTATGGTAGATTTTTTATTTTTAGTACTAGCTGTATACTAATCTTTTATTGAAATGGGGTCGCATGGGCCTTTGGTCTTGCCGAATTGATATGTTTGCACAATGTGAGGTGTTCTTGATGGAGGTTCGTTCTGTACTTGAACCGTTCGGGTGATTCTGGTGCTATCTATCGGTGGAGTTTGGGAGTAAATGGCCTCTCTACCCTACACCCTTCCTGATGGATGTTACTTAGTTTGGTGGGTCTCGCAGCTTCAATGATCGTTAGAACAAATGCAGTCTCGCTCGCATGCAAACACACTTATACGCACGCACATTTTACTCACTTAACACTGCAGCTATATTGTAATAAGGTATTGACTTATGCATTAAAACTATCTCTGTGAACCCACAATGCGAGTGTGTTACCCAAGACGTCATTGTCATTTGTGTATTGCTTACGAATATTACAAGAAAATAAACGTTTGGTGGCTAGCTTCTACGGATGGGAAGTGGTGGCAAACTATCCTTATAAGATGGGTAAAGGTGTAATTGACCTTTTCATACTGCTCGTTGGGGAAAATGTTTATGATATTGTGGCTATAGCTTTGGTGGATAGATGGTGGCTTACTATGCTTCTACGAGGTCTTCAGTTGTGATTGTGCCCTCCACACTGTTTGATGCCACGGAATATGCCTATGATATGGATTTGACCAGTAAAGATTCAGTGAATGGTAAATGTTGGGCAAGTATGTTTATAGGAGGGCTCAAGATGTAATTGACCTTGCAAGCATGTTCGACATTCGCAGTGATGTTTATGATATGAATTTGGTGTCTGTATTTTAAACAGTTCTAAAATGATGGCCAACTATGTTTATAAGAGGACTTAAGATATGTTTGACCCTGTGATCATGTTTGTTGTTGGGAATGTCTATATTATGCAATTTATGATTATATCTTTGGTGCATGGGAAATGGCAGTCAACTATGCTTATGAGAAGGCTTAAGGCGTTGTTGAGCCTATGGTCTTATATGTTGTCAGAGACGATGTCTATATAAGGAATTAGGTGTCTGCTTTTTAAACAGTTTGAAAATGGTAGCCAACTATGTTTATACGAGGGCTTAAAGTGTGTTTGAACTTGCGGTCCTCTTTTTGTTGAGGTTATGTTTGTTATGAATTTGCTGACTATAGATTCGGTGGATGGGAAATGGCAGTCAACTACGCTTATAAGAGGGCTTAAGGTGTGGTTAACCCTGCAGTCCATTTCATTGTCGGGAGTGATGCCTATGTTATGGATTTGGTGACTAGAGCCTCGGTAAATGGGGAATGGTAGCGTACCATGCTCAAACAGGGCTTAATGTGTGTTTGACCATTCAGTCCTGTTTGTTTTTGGGGATGATGTATATGTTAAGAATTTGATATCTATATCTTAAACCATTTGAAAATGGCATGCAAATTTGATTATAACAGGACTTAAGGTGGTATTGACTTGATCACCTTATTCGTCATCACGGTTGATGCTTATGTTATGATTTTGGTGGGTATATCTTAAATGGATCGGAAATGGTGTCCGGCTATGCTTATATGAAGGTTTGAGGTGTTCTTGGCGCTATCTCCGTTATATTACATGTTAGCTGGTATGAATACTAGTTTGATTGCTGGAATCCAAGATAGCAGACTTTAACACAAACATATTGGCGATTTACACCTCAGTTGCGAGTGAGCAGTGGTCGGGGTAGGATGTGTACTTAGCGTATAATTACTTTCTCAGTGCCTGTTCTTAGTCTTGGTACCTTTATTACTCTTGGTACGTAATTATAGCCATTACATCTACTTATTCATTATGCAATCACTCATTATGCAGTTGTTCATTATGCTTTAATTATACTTAACTGCCCTGTATGGATGTCGAACCAAGGAAACCTCATCTCCCTCACCACCCTAGTAAGTTGTATTTCGGCAGCCGGTGGGTAAATACGTGTACTTAGTACGTAATAGCTCTTTTGGTACATGTAGTTAGTCTCTGTATTTGTACTTACTCTCGGTACTAGTAATTGTTTTGTACATAATTGCTCATTGCACTTTAAATACTCCTAACTACAATTATCGCTAATCACGCATTAATTACCCTCGACTGGTCTCGAACCGGGAACAGTTTCCCATGTTAAAAGGGTGCTGGCAAATAGTATCACTCTCTTCGACACCCATTTACATATTAATCAAATGTCATTACTGCTGATGCTCCCTAGCGTCTGTTTCCTAGGTTACAGGATGTCGGCATTTAGTATCCCTCTCTCCAGAGCCCGTTTCCAGGTTAATCACATGGAACTACGACTGCTGACGCCTTCCAGCATTCCAGAACGTATGTGCTCTCACTACTGAGGTACCGCATCTTCAAGCCGAAAAGTGCGCATGGACCGGGGACGGCCAGCATTACGCATGTGTCTCTGCAACATGGGACGTGAGGGTCACTTTTCTGCATGGAACTTTGTAGGCGTTGTACAAGGTATTCGGCGAAAATACGTTCTTCAACGCCAATATTAATATGCTCATATCTTTTTTAATATTCAGTTTAGGTATACGGTGTGCTGTATGTTTTCGACTTTATTTTTCATAAGGAATCGCCTCCCGTGGTTTTGGCGTTTAATGTCCGAACATTCTGTATACTCGTATGGTAAAATCCAGCTGCGGGTAATATCCCCTTGTTTCAGCGGCTCTGCCTGGTGTCAAGACCTCCCCTCAGTTTCACCTGCTGACCCTGCCGTATGAGTAGAGTGAGGATATTACTTTTATCCCGAACTCCACACATCCCCCAACGTGTGGCCAACAGGGGTCCTATCGACAGGAGGGTGGCAGTCGGCTCGCTGCAGTAGTTAAAAATAACTCTGTAGTGGCTCGTAGAATAGCGGAGAGGGTAGAACGCTGTCAGCTATGAAGTATTTCAGGATCCGACTGTAATGGCAACTCGGACATGGCCTGTGTCAAAGGACACCGGCGGTAGTTGTCAGTGTTCCGCGCGAAGCACCCACGGTGAGTCGGTGAAGGGTCTGTCGTGTGCGGCCGCAGCACATTTTTAGGTGCACCCGTTTTTGGTGCTTTTGAACCCCTGGCCAAGCACCCCCCTTCCCAATCCTCTTTACCGTAAAAACGCTATCACCGTCTTTCTGGTCTCCCTTGCCATCACGTCTATTAGTCTCCATTCGCGAGAACGATATTCTGGGATCCAACGTAGCGCTACGTGTACGACTTAAAAATACGTTTCTCATGTTCCGCTCCCTTGTCCAATGGTTTAAGGTTAATTCAGTATTCTCCTGATCAAACTTCTGAAAAACAAAAAATACGACCAGTCAATGCTTAGTACTTACATATCCTTAATCCTGTTGATAGTCCCTGAAAATTGCAATTACTATCAAAAAATACTAAAGGTAAAATAATTATCTACCACCTGTTGAGACCGGCGTTCTTACTTAGATAAACAAATTCAAGTCACCTACAGTAAATAACCAGTGGTATGAAGTTACTGAAATGAGCCCGTGATTCCAACAAGTGCGACGAAGTTCCTGCAAATGTGCTCTCAACGACTTAGTACACTGATAATAAAATATGCATACTGTTACTTTGAAATGTGATCATTATGTGGTGTACCACAGTGTATTTCCGTTTTATGCAAAACCTGCCCGCACTAGTTTACGTGGCCTGAAATTTATCCTAGAATCGCATGGTACATTTTTTTTTTTTGCCTAAGTCACCTCGCCTAAAGTACCTTGTCACATATTTATCTGACTGCAGCCTTTTGACTAAGATTATTCGGTCTGTTACCTGTCCCAAAGCCACACGGCCCAAAACTGCTTGGCCTAGTCTTACGGCCTAACGTTTTTAAGTATAAAATCATAGTACAAAATTGTGGGTACCCTACCACATACATAATATAGGAAAACCAGGCAGGCACACCACAGTGCCCACAGTGAAAAAATTAGCAGATACAAAAGAGGCCACACAACTCGGCAGGTACGCCACGGGACACGGAACGTGAGACTACGCATTTAAACTATTTTACCTAGTCACTTGTCATAAGGCGTTACACTTAAAATCATTGGGTCAAGTTCCGAATACCCCACCAGAGAACATAATATAGGAAATTAGGCAGGCATACTATTGTATACACAATAGACGGCTACACAGGTACAGCAAACACTTAAGTCTCCACAGGTACACAAAGGGACACGGGGCGCGAGACTTCGTAGGTACGTACTAAAGTATTTGGCCAAGTCACTTGCCATAGCGTTATTACTAAGAACCTGCTAAATTCACGTTACTATTTGGTGATGTTTTACACTTCAATCACATACATGTTTGTTCTACGTTTTATTTTACACGCCCTGGGTAACTCTGCGCCAGTGAATAAACACTTCATAACGATGTGTCCGAATCAGCGCAGTCTTGTCAAAAGGAGTATGGTTTCACACCTAGACAAGAGTCAATGGAGAAATAATACGGAGCTTTCAAGTCTAACGCGTTCCCAAATAATAACACAAATTTTACGTGTGCTTAGTTACTATACCTTTAACTTCAGTACGAAGTGGCAAGTACACAACCAGAGTACGTAAAATAGGAAACTAATTGGGTACAACACGATACACACAATGTTAAACTAAGCAGGTACGACAGTGGATACACAAATCGGCAGGTACACCAAGAGGAAAGAGGAAATAGAAGGCGAGACTTCACTGGTACACAGTAGACTATTCAGTCTTGTCACTTATCGAAACGTCCTTACGCCTAAAATCATTGTGCCAAGTGGCGAGTACCCTACCAAAAAAATAAGGCAACTGAGAAGACAAACCACCCTACACACAATGTAAGACTACGCAAACACCCAAGAGGCCTCACAACTTGGAAGGTATACGACGGGACACGGAACTTGAGACTTCGCAGTTATACAGCAAACTATTTAACCTAGAGTTATTTGCCATTAGCACTTGTCTTAACGTTAATACTCCTAAAATAATTTGGCACAGTGCGGGTACCCCACCAGTGTATGTAAAATAGGATACTAGACAGGCACAGCACAGTTCACGCAATGCAGGACTAAGCAGGTACGGAGTAAGGCAGAATAAATATAGTAGGATTTCAACAAAGCAAGAAAACGAGTGATATTGGGTTGTATTAAATACTACAATAGGTGCATAGGGTAAAGTACGCCATTTACCTTTCACAAGTTATTTCTTGAGTATAATGTTCTATACATTTGAAAAACACGGCATGAAGTGCCAGTATGCATGCGCGTAATGCGGCAGTGTGGTTGCATGCGTGAGATATGGCTGTTAGAAGGACCACGGACAATGTGCGTTTAGTAATCACGGCGCCGTGCTCCGTACAACTCTTTCCATTTGCAGAGAAAACTTACAAAAAAATATCATGAGTCTACCATCACAGTACACAAGATGTTTTGGTCCCATTTTGGCCTTCAAGGTGCATGACCACCACACGATCGTTGCATGGGTGAAACAGTTCCGCAACACCGGATTATACACGATTTCATCCGCCGCTTGGAGGAACGTGTTGCCTATAATGGTGGACACCCGACAGGAATGAAAATAAAGAAACAACTTGCGAAACGAAAATGAAATACCTTACCCTAAGCACTATTACATTTCAATATTACTCGCGTCATCTGTCCAATCCTGTACGATATAGGACACGTAACACGAGCCCCGGCCTTTGTAGCCTGTTCACGGTAAACTGGGCACTTCTTAAAGCACTTATCAAGATCTACTTGTATGCACATCGTGAATTCTTACACCGTATGCACCATATGTAAAATTAACATTATCGTGCTCGTGATCACTTTATTCATGCGTTGACCAAGTGAAATTACGAAACTGTAAGAAAAGCAAATATTTACAATCTTGCTAGCTCAAACACCTGTTTGCATTAAAGAATAATAGCAAACATAATATACGACTTCATTATGCACAAGTGTTTACTTAGCATATTTAATGCAATGGTAAGTGTGTTCGTTTAAATATATGCAAGCAGGAGCAGTGTAAATTTTTAAACGTTGATGACAAAAATGTTTAATTAACCGTGACCAGCCTTACGCTGTGGGACACGGAACGCGAGACTACAGGCAGGCAGGTACAGTAAAGGACAGAGAAGTGGGGCACTGACCTTGTTCCCACTGGGCCTTGCGGCGCTTGTGGTAGGAGCGGCGCCAGGGGTGGCGCCACACCTTGCGGGGCGCCATCTCCTTGTCGGGCAGGAAAGCGGCGAAAGAGCCCTCGAGGGTGTCCGGGTTGCCGCAGATGGCGTGCGCCGTGTCGCAGTAGTAGGAGCACTTGCCGTGGAAGCAGAGGTTGTTGGACGGCGACACGAAGAACGTCTTGAGCAGGTCACCCTCGGCGAGGGCGTACAGCTCCGTCGTCATGTTGAGGATGCGGCCCGTCACCGGCATAGCCCGCCGGAACCCCAGCAGCCTGCCACATAAACCACACAACTCTATGTACTTCTGCTTTCATGATATAGGCTATGCTATTCACGGTAAAGTGAGCACTTTTAGAAACTCTTAATTTGGAATAGTAGTCAATAAATATATTTTATTGTAGTATTAGACGTTTAATTTCGAGCGCGGTGGAATACACACACACACACACACACACTGTGCCTATTACTTCTATGGCTATATTTATTTTAAAATGTGATTAAAGGATAAGAAACGGCTGAAAGTGAAAAGTAACTAGGGTCTCAAAAGTGCTCACTTTACCGTGAATAACCAGTATCCGCTCACGTGACTCCTGAGCACAATTCTGTTCTTAAATCTTTATAATTATTACAGCATGTTAAAATCGCCACTTCATTTCCATAGGGTAGTCGGAGGACAGCATACCTAGTAATCTAACGTAAACTTATTTCTAAAGTGGCACACACATCCAGGGCGACCGACCTCTAGTGCCTTGTTTACTCTATGGGCGACCTCGACCAGAGTGCACTTGGGTCATTGTTGTTTTTATTGCTGCTCCATAAATTAAATACAGAAGGTAAAACGTGCCATGTATATGGGCACTGCCATAAAATTCTTACCATTAAATAGATTACTATGCAATTTATTTACCAAATTAATAAAAATTAAAATTAATAATATATAAAAATTATTAGTGTAATAAAAAGTTGAAAGGACAGTAGCACTAAAAATGCATTTTTTTTTTTCAATATTAAGATCTTAAACATACCACCAAAGCCTAGGTGACAGTTAAGTACAAAAAAAAAACCATATTAATTTTTAACCCAATTAAATAAAACAAGTACTTGTCCAGGGCCATACAAAACATAGGCTATATTACATGATTTTAAATACATGCCTACATAGTATATGTTTGGGGTTTAAGTAATAAATTATCATCGTAAATTACAAATTAACAGCTATACCGTATTCTCCCAAAAATACGTGTTAACTTATTTAGTTAGTTCCAGAAATTGTTTTAGATACTAGTACGGCCACAATATTTTTTCAAACTTTTAACTTAATTGTTTTAATTTGCAAATTAAATTTTTTTGTGGTAGTGCGTTAAATAGTATTCTGCCTACATGGTGGATTCCTATTTCAAATTTTTGCGCTACTGTGTTGTATGGGTTATACACTCGTGTACTGAACATGTATCAATGCGACGCGCTTTTGTTTACTTTATCGATGTAACCGAGAAAGTTAAAATATACCCGCGATTACCAACTTAAGAGAGCGTGGGAGGTAAACTGTCGATAAACACGACAATCTAAATCAACAGGTTTTTGGAGGCTAGTAAAAAAAACCAAGGGCAATCGTACATTACGGTTTTTGCCAACTTTGCGAGCAAATAGTATGCCACTGTCACGTATTTCTAATGACCTATCCATGCGGCGCAGGATATTGTGCTAAATTATTGCTCACGAAGTTGGCAAACCCGCAATGTAGGGCTGCCCTTCTTTGATTTTTCTATAGTGGCCTGCAGAAAACTGCAATCATAGACATAATCCGCAAATTTACATCAAAGTATGCGTATAATAAGAAAGTTCGAAAGGAAGTTTTTCTCGTACATACACGGTAGAGCTCCTACATTTTCTAAAGTAAAAAGCGAAGTGCGTACGGTTGTTGCCAAACTTTTGTAGAGCGGCGACGTTAAAAACTCCTATATTTGCAACCTTACATATGTGATATTGTTTCCATACAATCTAGAGGTTAAAAACTTCAATTACAGTCCAGGAAGTTGACTAGACTTTTTTTTTTACATTGTGCATATTTCGTTTACAGTGTTTAGCATTTATTTATGCTCCACTCCTTATTAGCTAACCGTGCGTAACTGGCCATAACCTGTTTACCAAATTAGTACGGCTTTTCGGAGGTGGCAATGGGTTCGATACATCGATACATAAGAGATGAAGATGCTGAAGTTCACAGAGGAGCCGGCCATACCCTAAGTGCCGTAAGTACACGCACGTCAAGCCCGGAGAGAGGGTGAGGTGACAACGACGCAAATGCATGGAAGAGGGCCAAACGGGAGCAGCCTAAACACATCGCCCGACCACAAGCTACGTCCGCCACGTTTCCCACAGTAACAACTTGTTCCTCGGATGCCTCCAGAGTGAGCCGGCGTTCTGGACGCATCCGCCACATCCTCTTGATCAAACTGTCGGGCGCAAACCTAGGAGTTCACGGACGAATCACAGTCGTCGTGGGCGATCCTGAGGAGGGAATACAGGATAGGCTGCGCGTACAAACTGCGCGGTAACTTACTCTGGTTCCCAACGCTGAACTGTCTTTCTTCTTACGGAACTCAACACCACGTGGCTTCCACTAAGACTAGTACACTCTTTAGGGCCTACTTAAGTATGTATAGTTTGTTTACGGTAAATTGAGGCCTTTTGTAAGCCCTGCTTACGATATAATTTTTCCTCTTTTTGAATCCCTCTGGTGAATATAAAATTAACATATGAATGGGCCAGATCACTTAATTAATGCACCATCAAAGCAAAACTATGGAAATTCATCATCTAATGTGTATAAAACATTACACATTGACTTCACTGTCCAGAAATTTAAACATTCCATTCACAATACGGCGTCAAGCATTAAGAACTATTTTTAATGGTTCACTGCCAACGTAACTAGAAGCCTGCATGATGTTGTGAATTACGGAATGATGTAGATATGAGCAGTGATTTTTTTGGAAATGTTTGTATCAAAAGTACTTACTTTACCGTGAACAGCATTCAAGTGCTTTAAAACGCTAGTGCATTACTCTTGACTAAGTTGTAACGCAAATACGATGTAGTCAAGTTACAAAAAAAGTAATTTTTGTTCGTAAAATATTGAATTTGTTGTAGAGCATATAACTGCTGAAACATGCGAATTCGACCGTTCCTCTGGCGATTGTGGACATACGCAGACGTGGTCTGTATTTGGGGGAGGAGTGTGTGTCATTTTTTTTTTTTTGTTGCCACACGTTGCTTCGTAGTAATTATGATGTTTGGTAAGGATTATTCTTTCCTTTTAAAGGACAGCTTTTTGTTCCTGGTTTCCACTGTCAACTATCAGGCAAAGTTTGAATTCATTTAAATATATTTGGTCTCTCCGAAATGGCAGTCACTATAAATAGTTGTAATATGTCGAAATGAAAAATAAAATTAAAGGGCAGGTTTATGTGACAGAAAATTCTGTAAGTTGTAAAAAAATCTTGACTTTTGTTAGTTTAATGTTGTATGACTTTTCAGTTGGCACTTTCTTTTCCACACATTGTCATAATTAATCATAAGGATCACATTTTAAGTCCAGTTATTTCATCTAAACGTATATTTGATTAATTTACTAATAATATTGCTTATGAACTTATTTGTGATGTGGTATGTTCTTTGCGCTGAAAGATGATCGTCCTGTCGATATCTGCAGAGTTGTAAGTGGCAAGCACATTCAATGTTATCTTAGGTGTTTATGAATGTTTCACTAAGGCGATTTTCGAAATTTGATGATTCCGTCTATTTCCTCCTTTTTGGGAATTTTCTCAGCCTTGCAACATCGTGATCATGTGATCGCGTGAAGCATGTGATCAGGCCTGTGGCAAAGTTAATTTAGCACATGGTGGAAGTATACGGAATGCGTATTTATCTTTAGCAGCGCTTTTAAATTGTTCACTTTACCGTGAACAGCCTTTAGATGGAGTAGCGTTTCCTGGAATGCGGCCGTACTAATTATCAGATTGGCTGCATAAAGCTTGGTTCGCATGTATGGTGCTCTGTTCGGCGTGATCGACGTACATGTGAACCAGGCATAAGGCTCTGGAAATGGTCTTGCGCATGACTGGCTACCACGTGCTACAAAAGATTCCCTCTCAGCTTGGCTGACGGCCGACAATTAAGTTACCAGGCGCCGATTTGCGAACAGCATTCCAAAATGTTGCTAGCAAAGGAAAGCCATTTTGCTGGCAGTAACTGCAAAAGTTCACGTTTAAACCCCCTACAGTCACACATTAATTTTTTCGGTTCAATTGTTGCAACAGAGGAAACTTTTGGCCTGACAAGTACTTTCGAATTCCTGCGAATAAATTACACATTGATTTATAGCATAAGCAACAACCAATTATTAGAGCCACGAGTAATTCACGAATTCGTTCGGAGACAAGCTAGACTCCAAACACTTGTTATTTTCTCCTACTGTTCTGATTGGACGACAGTTCTTTAGACAGTTATTTAGTCCAGCCTAGCTTGTAGCCAACTCACTCCGCGAAATACTCGGTGCTCTACCAATTATAAAACCTTGACGTGTCAGCATCTGCCAATAGCGTTACCCAGGGAGAGACGCTGTCATCATTGGTACCAACTTCTGACCTTGTACAGCACCAACCATGCTTTTGCCTTTTCTGCAACATGTCACACGTGAACGACCATACTCAGAATAATATAGGGTTAAGGCAGCTGTTTCAGTTCTGATTAAACTATTCTGCGCATTTAGTGACCGTCGCAACTTGATAGCAACTGGTGCAGTTGGCTGGCATGAATCCGTCTTTCCGCATAGATATTAGTGTCTGATTATTTTTTCATCTCCAGCATAGTCATTCACTGTCTTACTTTGTCATAACGCACAATATGACCAGTTCTATTATCACATAACAGTGATAGGCAACATGCTATAGGTCACCATGTTCGGCCTAGCCGGAAACCAATACGTGATAAAGAAGAAAGGGTATGCACATTCCAGTCGAGTTGACAAATACGCGGGTTAGACGAAATGCCTCTCCTTTTCCTCATAATAGGTAACTTTTTTACCCAAATAGCTGTACAAACTAAACGATAGTAAAATAATACGAGCAATGCGAATTACTGAATTTTTTTCATAACTGTAATACCGAACAGTGAAGTCAGCCCCCATAGTTATATTATATCAACAGGCTCTTTCCTTTTCCCCCTCTTTCAACCAAACAAACCTCTTACCAACCCCCACAACTGCAAGTGACATTTGAGATTTCTTTTTTTTTACTCGCTGATCGAAAAGTCCAGTTTTACACCCACCTCCCACCCCATCAACAAACCGTCCAACAAACTGGCTGCACGACACTACGCCCATTGCTTACAGGCTTTTCTCCGGGAAGGTTTCTTCGCGCTACTACACGATATTTTTTCCAGGGCCGACACGTGGAGCTGACGTTTCCTTCTCCGACCGAGCCGGGAAAAAAGGTTCTCACGCAGCCATGTGATGGAATAAATCGGATCCCTTGTGATTTCTACTGTAGCTGACTTTTTCCGAGGTGTAACAGCAAAGAAAACTGTGCTGAGTTATATACAGGAACTTCTCTGCTAGCCAAGGCATTTTGGAAACCACACTTGACGATACCCGCACAGTATGACCTGCTTAAAGGTAGTACAAAAGCTGTTGCCTGGAAATTATCCAAGGCATTGTACCCAACGATTATATATGGGATGGTCCGCCTAACGTGGACAGCCCCGAAATTTCAGGAACGGTTGCAGATCACAAAATGCGGTGTATGGACAGAAGTAATCAAACCACATATGATTGTTCCCCTATAAATATACATTTATTTCAACGCCACTTGAAAGTACGTGCACAGAGGAATTCATTGATATAGCATATGCAATGGAATGTAACATAAACACCAAAGAACAATGTGCAAATATGATTGAGTTATATGGCGTGTTAGCATGGGGCAGGGGACCTGCACTCACAGCTGTAACATGCGCCGTGACCCATCCTGGCGGGACCGCTTCCTAATAGCAGCGCAGCTCCAGTCCCCGTAATCTGTTATGATAAGTGGTATGACAGTGTGTGGCTGCAAGTATGCAATGACGTTCACGAATGAGAACAAACTGGACGCTCTACTTATTAACGGTGAGTGAGGCAGAAATGCCAAGCAAACCATCCAAATGTATGGTGAAATGTTTCCTAAACGGACGCCCATCTCACGGCAAACGATACGAAGAATTTGCACACATCTCTTGTCACGAGGTGATTTGGAACTATACAACATGAGTGTGACGAAAGACTTCTACGGGCGAGATGCATCACCACGATGTGATGGTATGTGTCGCTGCAACCCCCCACATGGGTACGAAAGAACTTTCCAGGTTCGTAGGAATAAGTAAAACAAGTGTGTTGCGGATACTCCGCCGACGGAAATTCCATCCATATCACATGCCTGTTCATTAGGTATCACATGAAGTTGATTACCAGCAGCATGTTCAGTTTTGGAGACTTGTTCTGATGTCTGCAAGTAATGACAGAAATTTTCTGAAGAACGTACTATTTACCGATGAAGTGACCTTCACAAAACATGGGCACGTAAGTTTACAAAATATGCAGTACTGGGTGTCGGAGAATGCGTGGTTTCATATATTTTACATGCGGTTCTCGCGGCCCTCTTGTTAGACCGATGGGTGTTTATTTCTATTACTTGGTACATGTTTTAATGTATCCAGTTACTATCTACACCTTGCTCGCTGCGTGATTGTGTATACCTAAATTTTTTCGCGTATGGATATTTGTTTCATGTTGCCCATGCTAACATATATATATAACATTTGCGGTAGCAGACTCTGGGTGTGGTGGTGGGTGACTGACAAGTGCGCGCTGACCAGCACGTATGTGTACTATTTCAGCCCCCTACACTCATTCATGCATTAGTAACTACTAACTACCACGACATGCTTGCAAATGCAATTGTATGTATAGCTATATTTATTTTCTTTACATTTTAGCCGAGCTTAAATAATTCAGAAATGATGCCCCACTATGCTTAAAACAGGGTTTAGGGCCCTAATGATCCTTATCGCATTGATGTTATCCAGTGATATGAATTTGTGGATTAATGCATACTTGACTCTGCTGCCCTGTTCTATGTTGGGAGCGATGCATATAATTTTAATTTGATGACTACGGTTTCAGCATATGGGAAACAGTTGTCAACTATGCTTATAAGAAAGGTTATGGCCAATGGACCCTGCCACCAGTTCGATATCGAGAGCGATGCGTTCAAAATGAATTTGGTGACTGTAATTTCGACAGAGGGGAAATGGTGGGCAACTATGCTTATACGAGGGCTCAAGGTGTAATTGTCTCTACCACCCTATTCAGCATCAAAGGTGATGCCTATGTTATAAATTTGATGACTATATCTTAAACAGTTCGGAAATGGTGTCTAACTGTGCTTATACGAGGGCCTAAGGAGTAATTTACTTCAACATCGCATTTGTTACCAGGAGTGATTCCTATGTTATGAATTTGGTGGTTGTATCTTAAACAGTTCGGAAATGACAGCCAACTATGTTTATGTGATGGCTTAAGGAGTAATTGACTCGACCATCCTATTTGTTATTAGAGATGATGTCTATGTTATGAATTTGGTGACTGTATCTTAAACGGTTCGTAAATGGTGGCCAACTATGCTTATAAGAGGAATTATGGCGTTCTTGGCCCTACCACCTTGATGTTACGCTCTAGCTGGCATGAATGACAGTTTGGCGGCAGGAGTCCAAGATTTGTGGTTGGGGGGAAGGCAAGATGGTGAGGTGATTGACAGGTGTGTGATGCGCATAAATGTGATTAGGACATTAGCATGTATGTATGGTTGGTATATGCATCCTTAGCATATGCGTACTTGGCATAGGTCGTAGAAAATATGCTTATAACAAGGTGGAGTATGATGCATGACAGGACAATGAGCTCGAACCTTCTTGGGATAAGATGGATGGAGTTAGCATGGAATGACAGAGCGTGAGGTACTTCTAAATGATTGCACAATGTGGCTGGCTGTTGCAGAATTTTCGCCGCATTCCGCCATTTTGTGCAAGTGCCAACCACATTTGTGCAAAGTGAATTTTTGCAAGAAATTTGTTGATTTGGGTGAATTTTGAGCGAAATTCAGGCGATTTTGAGGTAAGAAAGGGAAATTCCGATGGGGGGAAAAAAGGAGAAATCCAAGATAGCCGCCGTGGCACCCTGGCACCCCCAGTACATGCCCCAGCTTTCGCCATTTAATTTTACTAACGTCAATAAGTGGATGTAAAAGGGCCTCCCTAGTAAAATTTTTAACGTTTCAAGGTCATCTGGCCGTAACGAAGCATTTCGTCGGCGATGGAAAACATAAACAAGCTTCGCGTGAAATCTGCTTCGTCGGAATTTTAAGTGTTGACTATAGGGTTTTAATACAGCAATCTGTTCAGAAAATATATTCAGCATTGTCGCTTTAGTTTTTCGCTATATATACTTTTTTTTGACACGTTTCAAACGACCCTACTCGTGTTTCAGAAACCAAATTTATAAATGGGCAACAAAATATCGACTTTCCATTTCTGTTCTCAAAAATATATTTACATCGAAGTATTTCATAGTTTATTGTAAACTGGAATCTGGAATAGACACAAGTGCTTACAACAAGATCCATATAATAACTACGGAGGCCACTTAAGTTCCGCCCTTGCTGACCCTCCCACTCAGACTTTATTTGTTTTAATCACATTCAAAACAAGGAGATGAGGAACGATTCCACATGAAGCAACTTCATGCGGTGGCGGTACAGTGGGTTTAGGAGCAGGACGAAGGAGGGGTAAGATTGAGGGATAGGCGGGTGGCGCCAAGCAGTCTACAACATTGGGCTAGATGAGGGAGGTTGGTTGTTCGGAATTTGGAGGGGGGGAGGAAGGGATTGGCTAACAGTCCAAGCGTAAAAAGGCTCGGGTGAGCGTCCCTGCCAGATGCGAGCTGGTGAGGTCTCCTCTTTTCTTGGCAGCTCTCCCGGCATCAGCGGCTCCGCAGACCGGGCCGGCAGCCAACAGTGTCCGTCTGTTGACGCAGTCACCCCTTCTGGTGGTTTCTGGGGGGGCGGGGGGAGGGGAAGGAGCAACAGTGGGGAGCCAGCCACCCCGGCCAACTGATGCCACTTCTATTCTCCCGCACGTCTTCGCACGTAGCCATCTCCAACCTCCTGGTACAGTCTATCTACGATATTCTCATACTTTTACAAGCGAATCTTTGAAAAAACATACTGTGTATGACGTGTTTGGTTGATTCCTAAATATTTCATATATCTCAAGCGTCCCATACTTGTAATAACATAAAAGTACCTTATTTTTGGTTAAATTCAACATTTACTTACAATTTATTTAATTAAAATATTATTTCTTTAAGTGCCTGTCAGCTTAGCAGTTATGGGCTGTTCACGGTAACACTTTTGAGGTTATTGTTACGTTTTTGTTTCAGCCATTCTTTTTCCTTTAACTACCCCCCCCCCCCTTTTTTTTTTTTTTTTTACAAATATTGCCATGTTAGTAATATAAACAATGTATAGATTCCACCGCGCTCTGGAGTTACAGTCTAATGCTAAAATAAAATATATTTATTGACTATTATTCCAAATGATAGGGCTTTCGAAAGTGCTCCCTTTACCGTTATAGCGTTGCACACAACAAGCATCAGCTGCCTACATCCTAGGAAACAGTGAGTGAGTGAGTGAGTGAGTGAAGAGATTTGGACTGCTCTTAACAGCGAGGTCTTGAGAGCCGATGAGGGTGATTGAGGTGAGTATGGAGCAGCGCCGGAATTAAAGGACGGGGGAAACGGGAGATCGCCGAGAAAACCCGTCGACCAACGGCACCCTCCGGCACGATTCCCACACATGAATATCCGGGAGTCAACCAGCCGGGGATTGAACCCGGTTCGCCTTGGTGGGAGGCGAGCGGGCTAACCGCTCGGCCACCGCGACCCCTAGGAAACAGTGATATTTGATGAAGTACTGTAGGGGTGGTAGCAACAATAAACAGGTAAACGTTCGTAGGTTTCAGTACTTTACTGACTCTCTGTTACACACTTCCACACGTTAACTTAAAAAAGGTGCTCTAAATGACAACCCATCGCTTGATTGCAGACGTTGCAACGCCGGTGTATTGCCTGGCGGACACTCTCGAAGATGCCAGGAGTGGTTTGAACCACGTCGCATGCCGCCTGTATTCGTTCTACGAGAATGTCGTGGTTCTCCACAGGCGTAGAGTACACACAGCTCTTGAAGTAGCCCCACAGGAAGAAATCGACTGGAGTGAGGTCGGGTGACCGTGGTGGCCATGGAACAGGGCCGCCTCTCAAAATCCACTGAAGTTAACACCAAACGTGTCGGTGAGGCGTTGGGATAGAGGATCCAATATCTTGTCCATGGATAATACCAGCCACATGTTCAGCGCGAACTGTTGGTGATGGTTGGCCACCAGGGCAGGTGGGTTTTCTTCTACCCGCCCGTGTCTGCTGTAGGTATTGAAATAGCCATCTCTTGTGGAACACGCTTCGTTTGTAAACAACACACAGGACGCAAACTCTGACTCGGCAATGAAACGCTGCATAAACTACTGTGCGAACCCCATACAGGATTCGAAGTCAGCTGGTCCAAGCGCCTGCACATTTTGCACGTGGAATAGATGTAATCTCTACCCCAGTCTCCATACGGAGGTGTGGCTGACGTCCATATCGTGACCGATCACACGTGTGCTTGTGGATGAGTCCCCTCAACTCTGTTCAGTACTTACTCTTCGCAATGCGGCGTACGAACACCTGTTGCCTCATGCGGTGGATGGAAGGTCCCGTCCTCACGCAGCCGCTGATGTAGTCTCTAAAAATGTGTGTGATGTGACTGCCGTCTGTTGGGGAAACGTTCCTGATAAATATGCGCTGCTACGCGCCCACAGCCTCTAGCTTCACCGTACATCATAAGCATATCCGTCAGTTCTGACGATGAATAAGCGTCAATGACTTGCCTGGTGTACGAAGTGCAGTCACGGTGAACACACGGCAACTATTCAGACTCAAGCAGCGACAATGACGCAGGTCTGTGTAGTGAAATGTGTTAAGGGAAGGGCGTAACGAATTGCGCACAGCACATGCGGTACAATGCGGCTCTCAGTGCTTTTGATACCACCTTCCTCGGAGGCGAGCTCTGTAACCGACTCTCACGTTCACTAGCTACAGATGAAGACAGGCACAACACTAAGAATGTGATACAAGCGTTACGGAATGCCTACCTCCCAGGCGCGTGAACTATTTTACAACGACGCCTGGAGTCTCAACGGAGCGTCTCTGGACATCCGTTCTCTGACAGAAGTTGTTCCTCATTACATTAACTATTCCCCCTAGAAGTTTTTCACAATGATATTGAGACAACTTGTTTGTAATGTGAAATTTGCTGGTTGAATCATGAGGCAAATATTTATATACTTCGTTTACGACGTTGCAAAAATTGCAAAGATGGTGTAAATGTAATTTAAAAGAGTAAGTAAAATTTTTTATAATAAGAAATTAATCTTTAAATTTTAAAGTTCAAGCCACAAAATTAAACTAATAAACTACACAAAACTTTTCAAAAAATCAGGACCTAAACATATTATTTTCTTCGTGAAAATCTACGTACGACATTAAGCAATGATTTTTACAGTAAATGTGGCCTTTATGCAACGTTTTGATATTCTTTATTTCTACATTAAAGACATAAATTTTGTAGTCGTAAAGTTATGTTATTTCGAATTATCGTTAACTACAGCAATTTTTCCCATAGGTGTATTGCGTATCGCCGTTTAGCATAAATATAACATAAAATAGCGAATATCGAACAATAGAATTAATTAACAGTTATTAAAACACATGCGATTAATTACTATAACGTTTTACAGTTGTCTACGAGTGATTTTTAAAAAAAGAAATTTGGGGGCCGGACGAGTCGAGAATCTAACCTAGGTCCCCCTGAACATAGGTCTCCCCTGATGTTGACTTGTGCGTGCAGATATCGTGTGTGCTTATTATCCTATGAATTAAAGTTGCCGTGCGTGAGAAATAAAACATGCTGCTAGAGCGACAACCGCCCCCCGGCCACCTCGACATTCCTGCTGACAGTGCGCTAGGACAAACTCCAATTCAACACCTCAACACCTAGTGCAGTGCGTCTAGACGTGTGCGCGAGCTCAGATTACGAGTGCTCGTGCGTCTCATTTACTTCTGTAACGAGACTCGTGACCACTTCAGTATGATTTTATCTTAATAGTTTTTTTATGTGTCTATTAATCTCGCCTGCAATTGGGATATTTCGGGCTCCGTGTGTGTTTGACGAATTAACTTATTTATTATTTTTACATCATCACAAAGTATATTTGGTTTCACTGGTACTAAAATAAAACTTCACATTACTTTTTATACAAAAAAAAACAAAGGAAGGGTTCGCGCCAGCATTTATTTACAAAAAACAATGGCATACATAATTAATTTTCTAGCATTCGAAAGGGATTGACATAACTCTAAAATAGCATGGTCTCGGTAATGCACTGGCTGCAATTTGCTCAAATTGTATCGCATTCGTGAAGTCTTTCCTATACATCTCGACGAGCGTTGAACGGTGGCGAATGACTGATGAGTGTATCACGATCATCTACAGATAGTACAGTACCATCTACTTCTTCGGCTGTGATGTATAATACACTAGCAGCATCTACTTCCACCAGTGCAGTACCATCGTTTCAGATTGGTATGGTAACATCAACATCTTCAGCGTTGATGCCTACGAAATTTGCAATAGAGCCATCGAACTTTTCGGCTCAGGTACCTAGAATTGGTGGCGTTATCTGCTTCTTTAGCTCCAGCACTTGCATCTCCAAGTCTTTGCCTGAACCACTACGCCGTCATCAGTGTCACTTCTTTGATAAGACATCTGCTTTCGGTCGCAATGTACGGCGACATATTTGTGAGACAGATGCGGTAAGCTTTTCAGCCGTAGAGGCAATTCATTTAGACACAGAATGACCTGTAAAGGCGAAGTGTATTTCACATCAGTACACGCTGTTCACGTTAAAATGAGCACTTTTGAAAGCCCTGCTTAAGATCTACTTCTATGCGCGTTGTGTATTGTTCCGCCTCATGTAAAATTAACATTTCCATGGGCCTCATCACTTTATTCATGCGTTGGTGAAGTGAAACAGCGAAATTATTAGAAAAGTAAACATTTTAAAAATCAGCTAATTTTTAATGAGAAAATATGTGAACTATTTACTTTTCTATTAATTTCACAATTTCACTTGACCTACGCATGAATAAAGTTGTCAGGCCCATTATAATGTTAATTTTGCGTATGGTGGAAGAATACGCGTTGGGTATACAAGTAGATCTTACGCATCACTTTCGAAAGTGCTTCGTTTACCACCAACAGTCTACAGTATACCAAGATTACAAATAAAAACTACTGTGTCAAGGGTAAGTGTAAAATTTGTCATCTCATCATTTCACTGCGAGATGATAAATGTCCGAGCACCTTCGTCACAGCACAACCTTTTCGTGAAAGGGCTGCTGGTAGTACCTCATAATGAAACTGCTACTTTATCTGTTATTGCGTAGGTTTAACTGCTATATAGTGTGAATAAAAATTTAAAAACAACCGTTGATAAAGGTCATTAAAAATATTTTCATTCTAAAAATTTGCATGTCAGAGACGAAACAAGAACACGGAATTTTCGTACGCAAAGGAAAAGTTTCTTAAATGATGTTCGCAATAAAACTCGGCTCAATCATGTAGCGATGTACATTTTTTTAATAAATGGCTTTCTACTGAAGCTCTGTACGCCATTGTTGGTTGCATTGAATCGTACAATATAATTGGATTTACATCATACGAAAAACATCCCTTCTCCACAGAAAAAAAAAAAAAGTGTCGTGCCGAATAATGTATTTTCATTTATCACGAAGCACTACGCACACATACAAGACTAACAACATGAAGCTATTAATCTCCATACATAAAACCGACGGTTCGTCTGCACTCTATACGTATGTCGTTTAATGAACGTTATTGGAAAACGGATGGAACTGTGAAAATCGGTGAATATTTTGTCTGTTAGTTCAATTTTGTTTCAGGAAATACCGCATGTGACATCGAAAGGGGAAATTAAAGAAAATATAAGTGGGAATATTACAATCTGACGGGACGTGGACGCAATATATGAAAACATGTCATATGACATTCGCTTCAAATGTTAACGTCTCTCACTAATCACTAAAGTAAATACATTATCCGTTATTAACAAGCACACGCAGTAAAAATACACATGGATGTTATTTAAGACCCAAGTTAACGGCCACGAATTTTATCACTCAAACTTCAACCAGTAAATTTTAATAAACTAAAATTGGTTTACGGGAATGTCAAAACGCGTAACTAATATACTAGCCACTATAATTATTTCTGCCGTGTAAAATTTTGTGTATCTTGTGTTCTCATCGGAAAATAACTCCGAGTTTAGGGCAAGCTCTAGGCAAGCGGCTAAATGGTCCTATGCACTATATTTTTTGTGAAGTCGTCGTTTCCGCTTATACGAGCACCTCAGTAAATAAATGTTTCGGAAACACGACTTTTTGCCAGAAAAGATAAGAACAAAATTATCTAAGGGCACGTCATAGTAATGATATTGTCATATTAAGTGCATTGAAAGCGAAACCATCGTGTGTAATAAATAGTATATAGCTGTTATAATGCTGTTATAATAATAGCTGTTATAGATGCATTGTAGATATAAACTGCATAGTATAAAGCGCAACCGGAAATACTGTACGCCCTACGTGTAGGACCGATTGAGCGATATAGTCTATTCGCGGTTTCTTCAAACTTTTGGAGCCAAACCTTTGAAAAATTACCCCACGCACATGAAGTGTTCGGTTATTTCCTCAATACGCCACGTATCACAAGCATATTATAATTCTGTTGACATAAAATGATGTTATTTTCCGGTAAACTGAAGTTTCACCTATATGTTATTTATAAATTGCAATATTTCATTTGTAATAAATATGAATAAAGACAGTGAGAAAATATCTGTGTTGGTAGCGCCTAGTAAGAAATAGTTCACGTGTAGAATGTTATTTGAGCGCGCACGAATTCGTTGCGTTGGCCTTTGGTGTAATATTCTAGACTTAGTTAAGCTTAGTTTGTATGAGGTGGAGGAACATCCTGGAAGTAGAACTTTGGCAGGGCTTCAGAAAAGTGTTAAGTAACCGCGAATGGATTACAGACACGCACGTTAGTGTCGCCCCATTCGTTCCATTGTTTGTGTGCCTTGAATGCACCCAACCTGTTCCGGTGTACACGACCCTTAAGAAACGCCCCTAGTAAGAAAATTGTAAACGCCTAAATGTCCCATCCCTCCGTAAAGTATGCGAATGGCATTATAACTGCGTTTCCTTAAGAATTTTAAGCGATGACTACAGCACTTAAATACAGAAATCTGTTCAGAAAAGATACAGCATTATCGGTGTAGTTTTACGGGCGAATACTTATCGTAAACAGAGGGCTACTTACAGCGATCTTTGCTATAGGCTGTTCACGGTAAAGTGAGCACTTTTTAAGGCTCTTCCAATAGGCATCCAACACTAATAAATATTTTTAGCAGCTTCAGAGGTTAACTTTTGGGAGTGGTGGAATGTATATACTGTGTTTGTCGGTCACAAGGCAATGATTATATTAAAAAGTGGTGGAAAGATAGAAAGTGGGTAAAAGGAAAAATTTTGCAGCGCCTTAAAAAGTGCTCACTTTACTGTGAATAGACTATAGCTCAGACATTTTTCAACAACCCCATTTTCTGTTTCAACTATGTGCCCGCGACTTCGTTCGCGTGGACTTTAGGATTTGTTTACATATTTTTGAATTAGAAATAGAAAATTTAAATAAAGCGAGAATAGTTTCAATCGAAATTTATACATAATTTCTATAATTAAACCAAAAAATTAATTTGAAAGTTTTAAATATTAATGAAATATATTTTACAAATGTATTTTTATGTTTATATGTAAATTAATGCAGTGCCTGCGACTTAATTCGCGTGGACTTTAGAATTTCTTTACATACGTTTAAAATAGAAATTTCGTTTCGCTTATGTTTTATGGAGTTATTAAAATACAACCCACCATCGTTTCACTCAGGTTTTGTGTTTGAAATAGAAATATAGCTTCGTTCATCAGGTTTTATGGGGTTATTGAAATACATACCTATATAATTGGTTTGAAAGATTGGTAATTTATTATTTAAAATAGTTTTATCGTCGCGTTAATGTTGGTTGCTTTACAATATGTTATTTTACTATGTTTTTCCAAAAAACTAATATGATGCGTACTATACCAATGATCATTTAAAAAACTATTGTTTCAACAATGCTTTTTTACCATAATCCTTTTCAAGAAATAAGATTTGAAACATAAAGAAAATTGTATGAAAATATTAATTTACTTCATAACCCTTTGAGATATCGAGATGAAATAAAGAGCAGATTTTTAATGTAAATAGACTCTATAATCTCCGATAATTCGATCAAAATCGATTTAGCCGTTTCGGAGCCTATTCTGGACAAACATCCAGACAGACAGACAAAAAATTTAAAAATATTTATTTGTGCTTCAACATCATTTAAATAGTATATTACGCTTAGATATTAGTATTAGTTTTGAAATTACAGACACTTCAATTTTTTTTATTAGTACAGATAACCAAATTTATAAATTGGCAACAAATTATCGACTTTAATTTCAGTCTTGAGAAAAGCTTTGCATAGAAATATTCAATTGTTTAAACTATAATAGGAATATCTGGTTACGATGAGATCCATATGAAAACTAGAGAGAGCCCTTAATAGGAGTGGCGGCGAAATATGTTTGGACAAAGCTATCACAAACAAGTATTTTCACTTTCTTTTTCTGCAACGTCAGGTAAGAGTTTACGGAAACGCGTGTGCACATGCAGGTATTTATAACTTTACTATGCATAATTTTTGTAATTGCTTACAGAATTTTTTTCAACCTATATTGTTAAAAGTCTTTAATTTTTTGGTAGCGAGAAAATTTTCAGTCGCCGATTTCAAATTCGAAACTAAAGGCAATTCAACTGATACAGTAAATTAAC
Organism: Dryococelus australis; assembly: GCA_029891345.1. Taxonomy (NCBI): domain Eukaryota; kingdom Metazoa; phylum Arthropoda; class Insecta; order Phasmatodea; family Phasmatidae; genus Dryococelus; species Dryococelus australis. The sequence continues at coordinate 285,759,120 of CM056993.1, forward strand.
CGAAACCTAATTGCCGTGTTTAAAAAACTTTACTTGTTTCCGATATAGTAGTAATAATATTTGAATTCCGTTAAAAGTTAAATTTTCTACAAGATCGGGAGATACATTTCGCCTATAACTTGATAATATCAGAGGATCAGACCATGCTACAGGTAATAACCAGTATCAAAAATGCATGGCTCCATGCCGAAGTTATTTATTATTGCACAGATTCACATTGTTTTAGTGGACACTACAGTTTTATAAGCGATAAATCGAGAGCAACTCAGTAATACAATATATTTTTACTGAGTTGCTCTCGATTTATCGCTTATACAACTGTAGTGTCCACTAAAATAATGTGAATCTGTGCAATAATAAATAACTTCGGCATGGAGCCATGGATCAAAAAAGGTAACTCGAAAATTCGAAAATGTGGGTCCAGGCCGGGAACGTTATTACTTAGCATCAAAATGAATACAGAAAATTAACTTGTTAACACCTAAAATCTGTCAAAAATAGAAATATAGTTTTCTCGAGATTACTCACGTTCTGCTGATGCGTGCTGTGTATTGTTACAGGACATATAAAAACTTAAGTTGTCGTGAATCTGATGATTTGCAAGCAAACTATTTTGAAGCGCGAAGAACTTAAATTTTGATTTTAAAAAATCACATTCTACTATGCGACAGTATTAAACACTACACTTGTAATAATACTTTTAATCGTAGAATGATTTCCCAAAATACGTCACGAGCTTACATTGATAGAAAGATAGAGTTGCACGTACCTAATAAATTTACTTAAAAGAATTTGTTTACACCGAACAATATTTTGTTCTCTCTAATAACCTACGTGTCATTAAAAATTAATTGTTTAACCGAACACTTCTTTGAGTGTTCCGACATGTATTAAGTGCATACAATTATTTTTAATTTCTTTCAACTAATGCATTTGGTTACCTCTTACATTAGAATTATGAAGGCAGTGACAAATTTGTATTTTGTTTTTAGTCAATAAGCATGTGGTTAACTGCAACAGTCTAGTAGGATTATGATTATAGAATTTGTGACGGAATATAAAATCAGCTTGATCCAGAACTGGCACTTAATTGATTGACTGTAGGGCAATCGGTTAATTTGATTATCTTCGTCAGCAAATGCAGTTTGAGAGTTTATTTGCAATTTTGGTGACAGTTAAGAAAGTGACAGTATTTATCTCTGTATTTACTGATGCATAATAATCGTATAGAAACACAAATGTACCAAGTTAAACGAGAAACAAAAATATAAAGCTATAAAATCATAAAATATTTATTTAACTATAAACCCTTCATTAGAAATTTATGTAATTAAAAACACTCGTATTTCATCATTAGACACTTTAACCGAGACTAATAATGCGTAGCGTTCGCGCGGCAAAGTTCCTGTCTCCAAACTCGTTCGAGCTTTCAATTATTAAATGATAACCGAGACTGTTTAATGTATGTAATGCCATGAAAATATTTAGTTTCACGTACAAAATATTACTAGTTTGGGGCATCCAAATAGGAACCACTAGACAATTTGTTTTCAGCAACAAAATATATAACTGCCCCTGTACAAACGATTAATTTGGTTGCGTCAAGAAAACTCTGTTTTACTCAACAAAACTTTTACTCAGAATTCTATAACATCTTAAGTTGGTGTACACAGATGAGATAAAAGCAGGATTTTTTAAAGCCGATTTAAGTATTTGTGAGCAAGCTGTATCTGATGAGTTTTATATAAAGCAATTAAACAATACAATTCTCAGCTATGATTATAAGCACTGCCGACGTACAGCAGGACATGAATTAACTGACGAAGAAATTATCACATGTGTTATAGCCCTGTATAGCACCAGGCAATAGGATAAATTTAAGGAGAGGGGGATCAAAAAAAAAAAAGGAAGAGAAATAAAACGGAGAGGTCTGGGCAAAGGCAGAAATGAAAGGAGGAAAGGACCTAACATAAAACAAAGTTTGCTCCTGCGAAGGGGGAAAAAAGTTTGATGGATCATGTGGGAAAGTGGTGAAATTAAGGGGAAGGCCTGGTCAGATAGGACGGATGTGGGCCCTGTGCAAATAGGAACTCCGCGCGCCGGAGGATTTGAGTGAGATTTTAAGGGTACGTGGTTGGATTGGGGGGGGGGGGGAGAAGACGAGATCAAGCTCGGAAAGAGAGCCGAAAACTGCTCTTCCCCACTGTAGCAAAAGCCCCTTCAGGAGGCGCGAAACTTGGCTAATGACATCCCATCGAGCGGAGGGAAGTGGTGCTTCGGGCGTAACGAAGCGCCGCTCACACTCTCTGTCGTCGTGGTCTGTCGGCGATGATTCCCTCCGCTGAGACGTGCTATCACAAACATATTTACCCACACAGATCTAACTTTTTTTTTTCCTTGAGAATTCTGCAGTTTATCCTCAGAACACCAGGATAACAACAAAATATTTCCTAATCCATTTTTTTTTCGTGACTGAAGTGATCGGAATAAGGAATACTCGTGCAGTATACACAATAGCTTCAACACTATCAGTCAAGAAAATTGTAGATCTGTCATGGAAAACACGACACACAAACATAAATTGCCCAAAAAAAACCCTGGCGTATCACTGCTTTACGAAAATTAGACACATGTAAATTCATTCACAAAACCGGATATGTCTAGAGCCAGTCTTACATAATTATCGGTACTCTTTTAACGCCTATATGGGCTGTGGGAAAAAATTGTTCTTTTAAATATATGTATACATATACGACCCATAGCTCATAGTGTTCCCTTCGGATCTGTAAGTTCCACGTTCTAGTCCCAAGGTAAAACATGATTCCAAGTTCGTTTTTCTAATGTAGCTGTATTTGAATTTAGTAAGTAATTTGCCTCCACGTCACCAAAAAAAATTCTCACTAAACAGAATAAAATACCCTGTCTCGGGTTTTTACTCCTGTGACCACTATTGAACAGTGTTCGAACAAAGTCACTACACCAACCTGTCGAAAGAGCGTGTAAAGTGCAATTGTTGGACTAAATTAGTGTTCCCACGCGTAATATAGAAATTAACCGCTATGAACAGATATGGGCTAGTTAGGCGGTCCCCACATTTCAATCTTCATGTACGAAATAAAATATGTAGTATAACAGCCAAGCATAAATAATTTTGTCATGGTATTCTTTAACCGAATATCAATTAGAAAAATATGATAAAGAGAGAAAATTAGCCGTTTAGGTATCAATATTTCTTACCGGAAATTATATGGTTCGGTAAATTTTGTTCAAGACTCGGAAAAGTTTTCTTACAATCCAAACATAAGGTCAATCGCGTTTATCAAAACCTCATAATAGAAACGTGGTATCTAGCTCCTCTGCATACGCAACGTGTGCTTAAAAAAAATCAATCTCTACAAGTAAATATACACTTTATCTAAAAAAAAAACCATATAAAATATTTATTTTAATGTGTCATAACATCACGCTGAAGATTATTTCCAAATTGTAAACCTTCCTCGGCACCTAATAAACTATCCACGTGCAGGTCAGACGAAAATGTGGAATTGCTGGAAACATTAAACATATAGCGTACCAATTCTTCTTCTAACATGTGATGACGAGAGGGCAGACCAGAATAAGTAAATAAAATGTCTGATAATCGTGACTAGGAGCGAACTAGAAGATACAAAAGGCGGTATCCGAACACCAGACATTTCTCAGATGGAAATTTTCCATAAATTGCAACTTTTTAAATATTATATCAGTAATATTTTGATTTAACTCGGATATGTGTATGACTGTAGACCTGTATCAGTGGATAAGGTTCTTGCTTTGAATATGCGAACTGCAGGTTCAAATTTCACTCACACGTTCAAATGTTTTACTATGACTATTTGTTTCGAATGCAAGTACATATTTAATTAAATAAATTATTTCCTTTAATATTTTTTTTTGTAATTGCATAAAAATATCAGTACATTTGTGTCCTAGAATATTTTTGAATTACTGACGAAGTTTTTAATTTGACTCTCGCTTCTGCATTGTAATACTGCAGGATAAAAAAAAAATTACACACTTATTAATTTTATTATTCCATGTTGATTTGTTAATTTTTCGTAGCACATACTAGTGAATCGCACACACCTATGCTCTGGTAGTACGGGTTGGTTTCATTTTTTAAAACAATACTGCCTTTCATAAGGAAAAGAAAATAATTTCAGTATTCAGTAATGTTTACCGAACATTCTCAAATGAACTTTAAGATGTGGAGCTACTTTCCCTCTGTCGTTGTCAACTTTACTGAGCGTTTGCCAGTCAAAGTCCCCGATAGAATACATGTGCACGTAGGGGTAGTGACATTTTTCAAAGGTTTATTTCGAAAGTGCTCAGTTTACCGTGGACTGCCTATGCATTTTTCTCCTCGTTTCATGCTTGGTTAGGGATTCACGCTGGCATGTGTACATTCTCTGGATTTTCCCTAGTTTGGAACTTGCCAGAGAGTCGGAGAAAACACGGAATATTTTATTTTCCTTTGCAAGACGCGTGTTCAAGTCAATTATCGGCTGTTCACGGTGAAATTAGCACTTTTGAAAGCCTTACTTCAGATCTACTTGTATGCACGTCGTGTAATTTTCCGCCTTATGTAAAAATAACACTGTCGTGGGCTTTATCACTTTATCCATACCTCGGTCAAGCGAAATTCTGAGATTATTAGAAAAATAATAATTTTTCAAATTTGATAATTTTTACATTTCGAAGCAGTAAAAAGAAACAGAAGGCGAAAGAAATGATTTAAACTATCACAAATGGTCACCTAACACTTTTTATTCGACGGCAAGATATGGAACTACTTTTCATCCGTCGTCACCAACTGTTCTGGGCGCATGCCACTCAGTGTGTCCGTTAAAATACATACAGGCTGGGGCAGTGACTTTTTTCTAAGGTTGATTTCAAAAGTGCTCACTTTATCGTGAAGCCTTTAGTTTAGGTATTCCCTATAGAATCATAATTTTTAATTTTGTAATTGAAAAGTAACGAAATAAAAATTGTTGACGGAAATGAGGGGGAGGAGACGATGCTGGCGGGTAAGGCGGGGTCGAGAATTCTGGGGGTGCGCAGCTGGGCGTTGGTGCTGTGTCTTGGAGTCTCGTCGAGGCCCTGCCAAATAAGTGCAGCCCTAGACAAAGGAGGGAGGTAGTTGGATCTGTCTACTGTCTGTCTCGTATAAGATGGCAAGATTTTGAGAGTACAACGAATGTTTACTTTCAGTTTGTGTCTCCTTTCGCCATCAGCTGGTGCGACAATTGGAGGCTACACGAAAACAAGGAAATGGGTTTTCGGGAAAAAACATGGCGTGTTTAGGACATAGACGGACAATTACTGGCCCAATAGAAATTACTAGTAATCAACATCGCTGTACACGAAGTATATGTTACTTTCAAAATTACGCAGAGCTCGCGGAAAACTAAAACATTTGGTATATGTTAGTAAATTTGTTATTTTACATACGGAACATATTCATTTCAGCTTTATAGCTGGTAAGGTTCGAGAAAGATGACACAGATGGCGTACACGAAATGTGTGAGCCGCATACCACCAGATAGCAGCAGGTTCGCCGCCTCTAGATCCTGCTTTTTAAAACTTGACTTTTCTCCTATCACTGCCTCGAAACGACACGAATTTGAAACATATTTTGTCAAATTATTTGAAAAATAATTCAATATTACCATGCAATATTTCTGTAGGCTTTCGGGATTAATATCAAGCACATATGGACAGCGTGAATGGACAGTTGGAATACGACATGAAAAGTTCTAACGTTTGAAGTCGCGTTTAATTCGGCTATGAATCGTCTTATTGTGCCTTTCATTTTGAACACCTATATATTTCGACTTTAGCTCCAAGATTAGTTTGTAACACTTACAGCCACTGTTTTGTGTCCACGTAAAATAAAATATATTAATAAATATAGGAACTCTTTGTTATCGCGTATTTTGTACTTTGATGTGCGTCGTCAGTGCACTCAGAATAGCCAACTTAATATTAAATTTTGTTCGTTCGTGCATCAGCTGATACACGATTTTCGAATACGTCAAGTTGCCACTTAATGACAATCAAAATCTTGACATCTTATATGAGATAGACAGTACTCTGGAGTCAGGATGTGCTGTGCTTGGGATATGACGTGAGCCGCGACGAGGACCGGGCACGTAACTCTTGGAGTGAGTGAAGAGATTTGGACTGATCTTAACATCGAGGTCTTAAGAGCCGATGAGGGAGTTTGAGGTGAGTATGGAGCAGTACCGGAATGAAAGAGCGAGGGAAGCGACATCGTCATCACTATTACCACATGCGAAAATCCGGAGTGACCCGGCCGGGGATTGAACCCGGATCACCTCGATGTGAGGCGAGTAGGCTAACCGCTCAGCCACCGTGACCCCACGACTCTTGGAGCTGCAGCTGTGCTCACCTTGGGAAACTTCTCCACGCCTAACCGTCCGTGAGTACTTTTCCTCTCTGCAGACATTAATTAAAAAAAAAAAAGATTGCATTTTAAAACTATTTAAAAAGAGAATATGAAACCTCGGATGGCCAATGGCTAAGTGAGGTTACGGAGTAAAAAAATGTAATTATAGTATCGTATTCCCATGACGAGGGACCGAAAATAGCGCGTCTCGACTTCACATCTTTTTCGCAACTCCTTAGTTTTCGCGTGATAATTTCGGATTTATAGTAATTGCTAACAATGTGCGATAATAGAAAATTACATTTTACAAATTGTTTAACATTTTACGTAATTTTAATTTTATTTCATCTGCTTGTAAATTGTCAGGAATATATTTATATTTTATCAATAGGTTTCTACCTTTCTGCAAGCAGGAAAAAACACACAGTGAAAATTAGATTTAAAAAAAAGTATTAAACGACTAGTAAGTTGTTAATTTTCTATCATAAGGCATTTCTAATAATACCTCTGAAAATGAAGTTATGGCATAAAAACTAAGAATTTCTGCAAAAGAGGTGCAGCCAAACCCTAACGTCAACAGCTGGCCTACGCTTACGAAGAGAGAAGAGAGAGAACAATTTATCAAGTCCACGCATGCATGAGCGCTTAATTCATTCAGTTCTAGATTCTGCGGCCAGCAGTCGAGGTGTAGAATTTTCTATCAGAACATGAATTTCAAACGGACGTAAATTGCAGTGTTGGCTATCAAGTTCTTGCCATAGTACATCAGGAGGACGTTTAAAATACCGTGAATTTGTGTTCTTTTTTCATTACAATGGCTTAATTTTCTTTCCCTGTTTGCTGATTCATCAATATGATTTTCTGGAATTACTGACTCTGAATACCCGCCAGAAATTACTCTTGGCTGCAAAGAGAATATTATATTAACCCTGTTCCCGGTTAGAGACATTTTTTATTTTAATGGTGGATTTAATATGGACCGTACGTGACACTGATTGTTTCACTAGTAAAATTTATTTCCATTTTGCAGGGCTGGTTTTCAATGTTCAGTGGTTAACTTGGAACCATTGAATATCCAAAACATCGAATTTTAATACGGGAAAATTTTAATATAAAAAAAGTGATGCGTCACAAAGTTACCCTCCCTTACGGTATTGAAAATCAAAGCTGCACGCGTGAATTCCACTCCATTACAAACCCCCAATAGAGTGGAGTGAAAATATTTAAGCAGCTCTGAACACGGAGGTCTTGAGAGCCAATGAGCGTGAAGCGAGGTGGGTATGGAGCAGCGCCAGAATGCAAGGGCGGGAGGAACGGCAGATCCCCGAGAAAACCCGCCAACCAGCGTCATCGTCCGACACGATTCTCACGTGTGAAAATCCGGGTAGCGACCACGAAAATCGAACGCACAATAGAAATAAATAAGTAAAGTAAAATAACATAATGAAATCGAAACCTTTTTCTTCACTCCAAATCCGAATCGGTGATACCAAACAGTGAAATAACTTTCACTGAAATTCAGCTGATAATCTACTGTTGACCAGCGAACCAAGAAAATTTACTGGGAACAAGTGATTTATATAAGTGGAATTCTTGACATTCAGTGGGAATCACAAATAAATCAGTGAAATTCAGTCACGATAATAATCCTTCATCGGGCACTGATTATCAGTTGCTCATTTACCACTGTTTTCACTGATTTGGCTCAATCTTCACTGATTCAAATTTAAAAGTGTTGTAAAATATTTTTTTATGCCGCCAACAGGTAATCGAAGCTGTAAACAGTAAATATTTGAAAAGGGCGTACTTGTTTTTAAGGTGTGTGGGTTATAAACTGTTTCCACTGGGGGGTGAGGGGGGGGCAGATATCGATTTTCACTCATTATTTACACGGAATAAAAGAATTTCCTCGCATTCCTCCATCCGGGAAGCGGTGAAAAGTGGCCACTCCAAATAGTCCCTCACGCGGCGCACAACGCTGGCTGAATCCCTTCCTCCCCCCGGCCTTCCCGAGGGAATGGAAAGAAAAGTGGTGATCAGATACTTTCGCCGTCCACATCCCGGGGAGGATGGGCTGGCTCGGAAACTTCCTTCCAGCCGTTCGCCCATGCCCTTCGCCGGCAAACCACGACCCCACGACATCCTTATTTGTGGCCGGACGAAGCAGCGGTCAGCATTAGGAGCGGGACGAAGACGCCATCGCAGATACGGCTGCAAGGGGGTGGAAGGGGGGCGTTATCCCGCTGAGGACCAATCGTTGTAGATTTCTTTTATCGATGGTCGGCTAATGGAGGAACATCTCTAGAGCATTAGGCATCCCCGCCTGCCCTCGCCACGCCTTTATTCCACTTCCCCGTAACTCTTGCGTGCAAGAATAGTGGTAACATTTCAACCCCGAGACTTACATCTTGCTTCCTTGTGTGAGAATCAGGTCGCAGGGGGGCCCGATCAGGTAACACAGCTTTCTTGACCCGCCCGGAATAACAGCAGTTCCTTACCGGGACTGGCACGACGCAGATATCGCCAGGTGCCTATGTCATCACAGAATAGCCGATTGAGGTAAAATACGACTCCTTAATTCCCTCTTAACGGCGTATAAACGTTTTACTAACCTACATTATCTGTACGTTCGGACAAACTGCCAAAATTCAAGTTGATATTTTACTATTATTTTCATATTTTATATCACAGTGTACTTCAGAGATATAACCAAACCATATGCGAAAGAATTGTGTAAAATTAAATTATCAACAAAGAAGTCATCAGTAGCATATACCTACCTTTAATAGATCAGTAGCAATAAGTGTATTTGTAGTTTAAATTGTTCCTGGCGCGCGTCTGTCTGTATGACTGCGTTAATCTCGAGAATCACTGAACTGATTTGGATACGATTTTCACTGTTATAATCAGCATTTATCGAGGAAGGTTTATGTGTATTAAAATTATCCTAGCTTGTATAGAAGCTGAGCATTAACGGTATTATTTAATCAAGTCAGAAAAAAAGTTTGCCACCAGCGCGCCCTCGTGGAGTACGCTTTCTAATCCTTTAGAAATATAACAAAAAAAAAATTACATTGTACTCGGACGAAGCCGAGCTGGATCGCTAGTAGGAAATAGAATCCTATAAAATGTTTAAATGGGACGTTTACTAACTATTCGCTACTCTTTCACAGTAGATATCTTATTTATAACGAAGTTATCGTACATATTATTATATACATTAAGCTAAAAATATTTCTCTCGCGAATATGAAAGAACAATTACGACTATTAAAACAAAGCACCGGTTTATTAGAACGACATTCATCAGGCGCTATAAAGAAAATGTAATTAGTTCACTGTCAAATGTAAAAACTCCCTATGTTAATTCATTGAATACGTACAGCATTACTTAATTTTATTTGTGAGTTAATGAACAATCTTTTACAAGACTGCACTGTATAGCCTTTTGTACCTATGTCACACCTCTGGTTTAATTTCCAATCTTAAAATATAAAAAGTCGTGATGTTTAATCTGTACAAGTCAGTAAAACACTATACCTCATGATACTTCAATACTGCATTTAACTCCTTTACACGTCTAAAGGATATTCCAAAAACATGACATAGCTATTAGTATAGTCCATTCTCTGTTACTTCCAACTTTTCTGAAGCCCTGCTAAAGTTCAATTTTCAGGATACTCCTCCGCCCCATACAAACAAAGGTTAACAGAGTCTAGTACATTACACCAAAGGGACAACGCACCGCACTCGTGCGCACTTAGAGTAATAATATTTTGCACAAGAACTATTTCTTACTAGGCATAACCAACACAGCTATTTTCTCTCTGTTTTGTTCACATTAATTTCTAACTGAAATATTATAATTTATAGATAAAATATACATCAAAGGTCAATTTAACCAAAAATAAGACACTTTTATAACACACGCATAAAATGTTTGTGATACACGTCATAGTATTTAGTAAACAACCAAGCAATTATACATGGGGCGATTTTTTTTAAAGTTTCTATTCAAAAAGTGTGAAGAAACCGCGAATAGACGATAGTCTCAAAAATTTTAATCTTCCCTAAAAATAAAGAATTCCAACATAGACCAAAATATATTACTTCTTTGTAGTATATGGAAACTTTTGCAATAATCCAAATAAACGGTGAGAAAACAAAAATTTCAAATAAAAATTTACTTAATTCCGTTATAAAGAAAACATTTCGGTGAGAAAAAATATGTTGAATATAAATTACACGAATTAACACGTTTTTAGCTAATTCCAACTTCTGCGAAATAGACAACTAGAAAATTTTTGCGAATGTGTGTAGGCCGTATATGTAATCTCGCACGGATAACATTTTATTGTGTACTTTTCAAACTTTTACTCCCAGGTAAATAGAATTTGGTACTTCTTCAGTAATGTGCGTTATGATAGAGCACATTTCTAATGAAATAAATAACCCGTTCTCTCCAAATTCGCTATAATGAATTCATATTTCATAACAGTGGATTGAATTTTATGAGGTAAACATTATGTATCTGAAAACACTTAACTGGTTTAAAATAAATGTTTACATAAAGGTTACCTAAGCGAGTGCATGTTTCAAGTTCTTTTAAAGAAACTTTGTAAGATAAGTTTTGCCTTTGTATGTGTTATCAACGAGCATAGTGCTTTCTATCATTTATATAAAAATTTAATTACGACAATTTAACTACAGTTAGTCAGGTTAATGTTATTATTTGACAGAACTAACAAACAAACACTAGAGGCACACGTGATTCAACAAAAATATGTTCAAGTTTTTGTAAAAATAAGGACCATGCTACGCTTAAGTTATTCTTTCACGTGTTTAAATATTTATAGGAAAATATTTTGATGTTTACAATCATGTATCCATTCGCAAGAAAATTACTTCCACTTGTGTATTTTTACAGCAAAAAAACTCCACTTTTAAAGCTACTGAAAAGCTCAGAAAATTCTATTGTTCTTCTTGGGTTTATACATTAGGAACAGCAGTATTTCATTTATGTATTACAAGCTTAGAATTTTACGAGTTGTAAAACATACTGCCATCGAAGTTCGTTCACATGTGCAAATTCAATTAGTTTTCCTAGTGATCTAACTTAGTGCCAAGTTTTATATAAGTGTGATATAATTTCTAAGCTTTTTCAAAAGTGCGCAGTCAAAGAAAGGCCTTAATTAGAATATTAACACTTTTTTAACATTATTTAAAAATCATTAAAAAATTTGTAAGTACGTTTAATTAGCATTTTGTCAATAGAAGAATGTAAACTCGGAGTTGTGTAGTTTATGTCTCGTACAATTTATGCTTTTGTTTAAAGTATAAAAATAAATGCTTCGGACATCATGAATAATTCACATGCGGTAACGCTTCAAACGAGCTACAATTTGACCAATTTACACGCGGCGATTGCACTAATTGTATGCGCATCATAAGTGCGAAAAAAAATCGATGCCGCGATAGCGCTTTATATTCAGACCATCGATCGTTGATGAAAACGGAGGGTGATTGTGAAGTGAAAAGAGAGAGTTGGAAAATCACCTAACGCTTCGTATTAGCCTGCTACATTTAGTGCGATTAAAAATAATGCAGCCTGAAAGCTTTCCAATGCAGTCATTAGACGCTCTTTGCAAAATTTACGATTTTGTGTAAATCAAAGGCACAAGAATATGTCAATTCAACTTTCTATCTTTCACGTAGAGGTGAAATTCCACGACTCTTCGAATTACAGCATTTGGATGAGCCAGGGGCAGCACTGTTAAGATACAGGGCACGTTCCTCAATCATATTGCAAAAATTGTGACGCCAGTATAATTTCCAGGCAAGCAACAATGCTCTTATAAATTGTTCACGGTAAAGTGAGCACTTTTGAGGCCGTAGTTACTTTTTCCTTTCAACCATTTTGTATCCTTTAGCCACATTTTATAATAAATATTGCCATGTGAGTAATAAACACAGTGTGTATATTCCACCGCACTCGGAAGTTAACGTCTGAGGGTGAAATAAAATATATTTATTGACTATTATCCAAATGACAGGGCTATGAAAAATGCTCACTTTACTGTGAATCGCATGTATATATACACGTGTGTATAGGGACTTCAAGTCGCAAAGCAATAAAAGTCGCTGATTTTGTTCTACGTAACGCCATATGCCCAGAGTTTAAAAAACGATGAGACATCCTCGTCATACTGGGCCCCGAACCACATGATTACGGGTTCGGTGCTGAGGAATTTAGTAACGCTGATGTCAGACTCGTGCCAAGTAAATACATTATATATTGACTATACGAGTGAATCCAACACCAGTTTAATTTCGTGAACCTGTGATTAAAACAAACATGATTCTCTAACCAACTCGATCTCTTCAAAAGTGCTAATTTTACCGTTAACAACCTATGCCTATCTAAACGAATATCTAGCATTTTAATAATTCGTTATTTCTCAACCGCCAATGCATGTAATACATTCAAGGAGAGCCTTCAAGCCTAGAACTAAAGACGCAAAATCAATTCCGACACTATACATGGTTGGGGAGAGGGATATCGCGGAAAATAATACGTTCAATATTAGCTGTATATTCGGATATGTTTTACTCATTTCACGTGGGAAAGACAGCTCTCTCACGATTTTACAAAAAAAATAGTTACATACAGCTAGTAGGTATGTGTTCAGACACAGCGATTACTCTGGGAAGTTCTGAGTTAGCATAACGTGGTATATTATCGACCACTATGCACTTACGTAGTTCCACTACAAATGCAGACGTATTGTTTACGAAGCGCACGAATCTAGCTCTTTGGGCTCACATGTTATAAACATGATTCACTTACTATGACACTAAGAAATGTATTGTACACACACAAAAAAAGTATTTGTACTTTAACAAACAAAATGTTGGAAACTAGTTGGCCAAAAAAATTTTTAGGTAACACTACAAAAAATTTCTTGTACACTTTGCAAGAAATTGCTCGAAAAGTGTGCCGGATATATTCAGTATTCGTACAAAAACATGTACTGTAAAATACCAACAGAAGCCCCGTAGAATTAAAACAATATGAGTAGTAATTCAACAGTTATTTTCTCGCAAAATCCCAAGCTACTAATTGGACTTCTATAAGGTGATTTGTCTTTTAAATATACACAGTTTTTTTCTGTGGTATAAAAATTATAGATCAGCCAGGATTGCATGGAACACATTTTATGCCGCCCACTCAGGCATGTAGGGACTTCTATATTGAACTTAGAAAAACATATATTTCCTACTCCTATGTAATGTAATGCTTGTAAACTTTTTTCCAACACACCATCCCATAATCAAAACTCTTCAGTATCCCCTCAAACTAACTTTACTTCACCTACCTTAACTTTACCTAACCTAAGATAATTTAACCCACTCATCTTGTAAGATCACTGAATATATATATTTTTTATTTCTCCCGACATTCAACCGCCATTCTCTAGTTATCGCCAGACCCCTCTTCACCTCCCCTCCTTCCAGCCTTACTTAACAGCCATATTGAATTGTACTAAATACCAGAACAGATATAATACCTCTCACCATGGCTTTAGCTTGCCTCACTCATGCTATTAACAATACGGTCCATATATCCACCACCGTACCTCAGACTTACTAATCCATAATAACAGTCAACTATATTGACTACCATTTCAGCCCATCTAACTTTGCCAGTTACACATATAAACTAGCAATTCTAGCTGCCGAACCAATCAAATATTCGAACCATGCTATCGTAAGATCAATAATATTAATTTAACCATCTACGACATCCATATCATCTTAATTCCCATCAAACCATTCCGCTCATACTAACCGAACATACCAACTAAGCATTCTGCCCCTCTCATGCAACTACCCAAAAAACGAATTATACATTTAAACCATTCTCCCCACGACATCTAAGCTATACTTTTTTTCATACTGCAATATAACCGAACATGTGATCAGGTCATGCCAATCAGCCATACAAGAAACTAACTGTACAACCAAGTCATACTTGTGTGCGTTCCACCCCATGTCAGGACTCTTAATATATTTTCTTTCTCTCGCTATCCACTTAACCTACTCACCATTACATTTAGTCATGTGTGTAAGAACTTAGAAAAGTATTTTCATATTGCGTAGAACATGGATTATTTTTAACTTAGTCATGCCCATTCAACCCCATATCAGGACTTTTGAAAGACATGTTAACCTAACATATACTAGCACCACATTTAGCATTACAGGCACCGCACTTAGCACTGGAGGAACCATTCTTAACATTGCAGGCACTGCGCTCAGCACTGGAGGCACCGCATTTAGCATTGCAGGCACCGTACTCAGCACTGGAGGCACTGCATTTAGCATTGCTGGCACCGCGTTCCGCACTGTAGGCACTGTATTTAGAGTCATTTTGGAGTCAAAGAGTCAAGGTTAAGGGTCAAATAATCAGTCTTGTGAGGGGTCGGTATGACAGTAGTCAGCTTTATGAGTTCAAGCTGAGCGAATATAACACTAGGACGAAACATATTTTCATATTTTAAAAACTTGGCAATGATGATTAGTTAGCAGCTATCGTCGGCCTTTTTAGAACGAGTACTATATCCCTCCTACAGCATGCACTCGCGTAAATGTTGACTTCAACTGAATTTATATAAAGTTTTTATTCACATATATTCAATAGATAGATCACCACATTTTTTGGCAGAATATCTGCTATACTAACCAACACTAGACTAAATTTACTCATACCTCAAACTAGAAGTCAAGTACACCACAGTTCAGACATCTTACACAAACCATTGCTACATTTAAACTCACCACGCCCCCCTTCATTTTATCCGAGGACCAGTTGACCTTGTAATTGTCAAGAGCAAGTCTGTACGTGCACATCACCACGCCCCCTTCATTTTATCCGAGGACCAGTTAACCTTGTAAATGTCAAGAACAAGTATGTGCCTGCACGGTAACTGGAGTCTATGCATGCTTTCACGCCATTTTCGCACCTGGATGGTGTCAGATAGCCTTAGTCAGCACATAGCAGGTCTGTGCCTGCACAGTGTCTGGTAAATAAAGAGGATGCATCAGCAGGCTTCACGAGCAAGTACAAACCTGCAACTGCACAGAGCTAGCTATCTCCATGGCACGTACGGACAGGCAAGAATAGAATTAATGCAAAGTAAAGTAAAAACACACTTTTATTTTTTTTTTCAAATCATGTAAATATCACCACTTAAAAAGAAAACATTGATAATTCCTAGTTCAGAATGTCTTTCTCATCGACACAGGAGTCGTCACGATTCGAGTGTCCGAGCCGCCTCGTGTGCACACGTCCATTACGTCGTTTCGGCACCTTTTCCACCAAATACACATCTGGAAACTTCGCAGGCTGGCTCTCCTCTGTGTAAAAGCCTCCGACGATGGGTTCGCCTCGTAAGTCCTCCAGGTAATACATGCGCGGATAACAACGTCGTATGCGAAATACCTTGTACAATTCTGCCAACCAGTTATGATGGAAGCCTTTGTGGAAAATGCAACCCTGTTTGGAGATGCTCACCAGGTCACCGATCTTGGCTTTAGGCTTGCGCGTGTCCCTCCTCATCGGAATAGCATAAACGGACCGAAGCAGGGAGTCGTCCTCGACATCTTCGGGCTTCATGTCAGTAACACCGTTCACTTCATACATTAACCGTCGTCGGTGTGCATTCTTAGACTTGAGCGACCTGGCCCAGACATACTTGGAAAACGTGTATATTACTGTCAAAATGTAGTGGTGGCCTTTATTAACACGAGCAAAGTCTTGCATTTCGATCAGATCGGATTCGAAAGTATCGTCCAGCCCTTTAACGACATACGTTCTCCGAGGGTAATTCCTTCGAGCCGACATATACAATTCGGTGGAAACTGCATATTTCGTCATCGCATGACGAATGGAAACTACAAGTGGCTTGAGCTACTGCCAAAACTGGTTCGCGAGTATAATTCTACCATTAATTCTACCACTATTGACGAAAGGTGGGATGTGAGCATAACCACCACCATAAAAACTACCTCTTGCTCACGCCTAACAATCTCGACATGATAAAAATGGCAGGTTGGGGAATGGAAGGCGGCTACAAAGTTCCCATCTTCGCAGAAAGCAAATTCGAGGTGAGTGAGCCACTATCGACGCTCCTTGGTTTCACTGAGGATTATAGGAAGATAATAATAGGACCAAAGCAATAACTGGTGATAATACTAGCCACCTCACATCTCGATGCAGTGTTGGAAGCTGGAGAAAATCCTCCACAGCCCGTCGTTGTAACCCTGACCAACATGGACTGGTTCATTCCCCATGTGACTCCGAGCACCTGCGAACACGTGAAGCTACTGAACTACGTCAAGAAAGAAAAAATCATTGACCTAACCTTCAGGAGTTGGAGTTTGGTTATGTGTCCAGTCCTGTCATTTGCCACGAGGAACTGCTGGGTTATGAAGACTTCTTCAAGCATGGAAAAACCATGTTACGTCGTACATGCCAGTACGAACAAACAACACAACATCTCGGCAGACAAATAGACCTTCGACCACTGCAAAGTCCAGAACATAAAAATATTTTTGAATAGTGAAAGGTATCCGTACGTAGATTTGAACACCTCCTTCGATCAAGAAGGATTTACTTTGGCATATTATCTGTATACTCAGTTTCAAGCCTCCTATCCTGTCCCGAACCCAAAAAGGTTCAGCATAATGGCGCCACTGCTAGTCTTCGACACGTACAAACAAAAAGAGCGAGTTCAAAACGGTGTGGTGGATTACTGTATATAAATTATTTCCAAAGAAAATGTGCCTGCGAACACTGCTGCCTACTGTTTGATTTTGCACGACTGGGTAGTAAGCTACGACTGCTTTTCGGGACTGGTGAACATGGTGAGCTAAGCATATATGAACAGGATGATCAATGCTTCTCACTTCAGTTTGTATCAGGATGTACTTTAATCTGCGAGGCTAGTTGCTGCATGCTCAAGGAGATCGCAATGACCTATGATGACGATGGCAAAATATACATGTGCTCCTTTCGCCCCCCTTATTCGTGGAAACTCTTGGACAAGAAAAGCAAGAAGACAAACGACTGGCTGACCAAGTACCTCCACGGACTGAAGTTGGGCGAAGGCAAGATTCCCTATCATCAGGTGGGAAACGTGCTGTGCGAATTGCTGATGCAGTATCCACAAGGACTGGTTTATGTGGCAGGGCCCGAGCAGAAGAAATGGTTGAGCGACTTGTGCAAAAACGAAGTAGAAATCATCGATGTGCAGTGCGAGTATGGCTGTCCTTCCCTGCACAAGCTGGTAAAACTTTAAGACGACCAGCACCGACACATCTGTAACGGGTCAGAACCCGTCTGGACACGTGTGTGGAGAAACTCACAGCTGCTGCACAAATGGCATGCTTCGTCCTTGGGCCATGAATCGACAAGTTACGACTAGACACAAAGTCACCCGAAATGTACAAGAATTTTAGTTTTTGATGTGGTGGCACATCTGTTCGTCGTCCTAATTATATATAAGTGCGAACAATCGGCGCGCTTATTTAGCCATCGCCTAGCAGTCTGGTCGTCACCATGACTCCATTCTGTCCTATGAACAGTTATACAAATGCCAACCCTGACTATGGAACTACAAGAACTAATTCTATTTTTTAATTTATAAATGTGTTTTGTACTGACTGTATACTAAATAAATAGTGTATGAAAATGTATTTGAGCGTTTTATTTATTTTTTCCTTGTATCATTTCTTTGCAATATAATTAATTTTATTTTCTTGTAAATGATTTCTTTATGGTAAAAAAATATTCATTTTTATATTTTTTTAAAGTACTTTAATTTTTTTTATCTAAGTTAATAAACAATCATATGTTCTGGGGTCACTCCCCCGGATTTCCGAGCAGGACGAAGTAGCAGGATTTCTTGGTGATGTCCTAGCTTTTAAAATGTATTCTGCAATTAATTGCTGATGTTCTGAGAATTAATATTTCAGATGCATTACCCTATCAAGGTATAGTGACACACACATAAAAATACTTATTCACTTACACACTGTTAATGCTGGCAGCAAAATTTATTCACCTTTAAGGTGGATCGTAGGGACAATACACCCTTGTGATGTGTTGTGGTTGTAATTTAATTATTTGTTTTCAGAATAAAAAAGACAAACCAATGTATAGTCTCACACACACACGTAAAAATACTTATTCACTTACATACTGTGACCACTGACAGCAAAATTTATTCACCTATAAGGTTAATCGTAGGGACAATACACCCTTGTAGGGTGTTGTCGTCGTATTCTAATTACTTGTTTCCAGAAAATTACTCAAAGAGAATTTGTAAACTAACTCCCCCATCACCATTTGCTGATGTTTGCTGGTATACAAGAAAATATTACTCACTTTCGTATAATTACATTTGTCTTGTTTAAATATTTATGGCCAAAATACAGGCTTTTTGCCTGCATTATGGATCTTAAATCAACTGTTCAATTACATCCTGTATATCACTGCAAGGGTGATATGCCCCCAATGAGTTCCCTGCGGGAACTTGTATCACAGTCAATTGTCACAGGGGTGTGGATTAATCAGTGGGGGTGTATGTATGTCTGGTTAATCAGTGGGGTGTATATATGTATGGTTATTCAATGGGGTGTATGTATGTCTGTGTAAATACCTATAAAAATATATTATAATTATCGTAAATATTTTAAAATTATTTTTAACATGTATTTTAAATATTACAGCCAAAATAGATTTATTACTTATGAATAAAAACACAATTTCGGCATGGAATGTTTCCAGTATTACCGACCAACTGCCGATATATCCATATTCGAACCCGAATCTTCCGAGACAACAGCACGGGAGTAGAGTACATACTAATTATAGCATTCTGATTTGCAACACCATCATGAACTTGTAAATGTCTTCCAATGGTAAAGCACCTATGTGAAAGGTCTCCACCCGCCTGGTTAAATGTCATTGAGCTCTTCTTCAAAATTTATTTACATATGTGCAGTTAATTATATTTTTGTATTTGTTTATTTCATTAGTTCATTGTAGGCAACTTAAAAAAAAGTTGTCTGCTTCGAGTGTCAATACACTTTTTTTGTGGGCCGCCATTTCCTGTGACTATCGTGAAGCATTATTGAAATTGTATTTAAGTTTAAAATTTCTGATTTCAAGTGTTTTGTTAATTGCATAAGTCGGAAAATAAATTATTTCGTATCAGAGGCTGACAAGTGATTTTAGTGAATTAATCATCCAAAACCAATGTCGCGAGGCATTAGGAATCGCAAAGTAAGCAGTAAGGTCGTGCATTTTAAAAATGTGTTTTTAAATTGTTGTTAGAATATTTGAATAGTTTCTTGGCCTTTAAAGAAACCTTGTTTTACCCTAATTTATTTTACATGGAAAGTTAAAATTTTTGCTGAACATTTCATATTGCAGGAGGTTTTCAAATGTATGTGGCCTAACCTGGCCATACCAATGAAATTAACAGAATCCTAACTAGTCTATTATGTGGACATAAAATAAAACAGTTCAGAATGGGAACCAGATTATGACCACATTTATTTTTGAAAAGGGAAAAAATTATTGAAGTTATATGAAAAATACTATAAGCATTTACGAAAGTTATATTCTGCTATCAATGTTGTTTTCGAGATTAAATTTAGTTGTATAGAAAACGTGTATGTAAGACAGTACATTCAGCTTAATATGCATAACTCCACAACTTCCATATATATAAATAAGGTTCCCTCGGCTTGGATGCAGTATACGCTGTTCATAATATAATGAGCACTTTCGAAAGCCCTGCTTAAGATATACTTGTGTATTCTACAGCCTTATGTAAAATTAACATTGCTGTGGACCATACATTGGCGACCTCATATATTATTAACTGGCGAGGTTTTTTTTCTCCTCTCCCTACCTTTGCATTCCAATGCTGCAACATTCTTACCTCACTTCAACCGATCAGCTCTCAAGACCTCGTTACCTTACATATAATTTTTTCGCACCAGGTGTTGCAGAAAGAGGGAATATTTGATGTGAACTGTACTTACAAATTTCTTTTAGCAACTAACACTTTGGAGTCTGTGGAAAGTGTTTACGTAGTTCCTTGGTGCAAGCAGTAAGAAAATAGTATTATCCAGGAAAAAATACTCCACTTCTCCAGTATCATTCATTAGTATTCTCCAACATGTCATACGTGAACGAATTGACTCGTGATAGTATTTTAAGAGCCACCAAACTTCTACATATTATTATTCTAATTATTAATGTTTAATCCCAAATGGAACTGAAACTCTTAGGGAAAGTTTCGGGCTGAAATGTATGGCTTGAAAGTGCAAAGTATACTTTTTTTTATTATTATTTAACACCTAAATCTTACTCGTCTGCGAATATTACGTGCACATTAATTGTTACTTCAAACTTTTTCTGAAGTCCTGCTAAAGTCCTACTTCCAGGATATTCCTCCACCTAGTGCAAACCAAGCTTAATAAATTACTCGAAGTTTTATTTAATGTTAGCACAGAGCAGCGTCTGGAGCTATCATGACTTAATTCCTAAATATAGGCCATGATCTCACCTCCCTGCTGTCGCTTATGCTATGCCTCTCCAAGCACTTATAACGCATCAGGGAAGCTCTGCAGTGAAATTACACATGTACCTCCCTGCTCGCGTTGCATGCCAGCCACATCAGCAAAAGGAGACACCTCCGGGTCGTCCCACAATTGGCGGCTAGGGCCTCGCTCATGATGTAACTGCCAAAGCATGCCAGACTTCTGCTGCATGCATCAAAATGACGCCTGAGTTCTCATGGCTTGACGATAGCCGACAATGAGTTTTTAATCCCTCCTGCCTGTAACCGAGCGAGGTGGCGTATTGGTAACTTACTGGACTCGCATTTAGGAGGACCCGGGTTCGATTCCCGGCCCGGCCATCCTGGTTTCTGCTTTCCATGGTTTCCCGAAATCACTCCAGCCGAATGATGGGATGGTTCGTTACTTCAGGCTGTTCCTGCTCATCTGAGCAACTTGCACCATCTCTAATGACGTAGCTGCCGACGAGACCTACCCACCAACCAACCCATATAGGCACCTACCCAAGTGATATTTAATGTAGGCTGTTCACAGTTAATTGAGAACTTTTGAACTCAACCTTTTAGAATTATTACTGCCCCCTATCTGCATGCAATTTAACGGGCAATATGCCTGGTCTGTGCCCTGTAAAGTTGGTAATAGTGCAGGGAAATCAGTTCCTTAATTTAACGTCGAATTAAAAGCGTTAGGTAAACATTCGCGAATACTGAAATTATAAAATATGTTAACTTGATATCGTACTTAGACAAATGCGACAATTTTTCCCATTGTTGGGTGAATATTGAAGGAATTCATATTAAAGGCGAAACGGAAATTTTATGCATTGGATATAGGAATCATGGTACGATAATAGGGGCACAAATCGATTAATGATGTGAGTTTTCAAAGCTTATTAGTGAGGTTCGTGTGCGAACTTCTGGCTGATTGCATACACTCGTTATAAACGCCTAATCAATATCTACTGGCTAGGCATGGTGTAGGGATCTGTGTTCGAGACCCTGAAACTATTTAAAAATTAATATTTCTCTGTTGGACTTAAAATTTCGCAATTCTTACTCAGTGTATCGGAGACTGTTTTTAGGAATGTATAATAAATGGGAAATATAAGTTTTAGGCACCGAATATAGGAATCAGATTGAGATAATAGGTTCACAAATCGACTAGCGACCTGAGTTTTGAAAACATTTTAGTAATGTTCATACATTAATATTTTTTTAAATTGTAATATTCATAGTTTGGTACCTATGAGCTGTGGTGGTCAGCATTTATATTTGTATGGATAATTGGTATAACCAGGTGGTTTGTTTGATGGGTGGTATGATTTTTGGCGGGTGACTGATGGTGATAGTACCACGAGAGAATGCTTGAGTTATGATTTTTGGTAATTTAAAAAAAAATGTGATTTTTCTTTGTGATGTAGTATTGGAAGGTGGGTAGGTAAGTGAAGAGGTTATGTTTAGGACGCTGGGATGAGTGTGAGGATTATGTGATATGTTCTTATATTTTTTGTATATTTTTTTCCGATTTTTATATATATATATAAATAATTACACGATTATGTCATTACTCGTCATCAGTCGAGCTGTAACGAGTGTATCACGTTAGCTGGGCGAGGGAAGTTGGCGAGGTCATATCTACAGAAAAGCTCTCGTAAGTGTATGTGTTAAAATAAAATAAGAAATTTCCAAGATTTGCATTCTTCTAGGACTCGAACCCCGTAGCGGAAATCGAACCTCCGTATCGCGAGTGAACTGCACTAGAAGTGAATTTGGAAAATTTAAAAAAAAATTAAGCAATTTTTAAACGTGATGCATGTCGGTGGGGCCTAAGTTCAAAGCCCAGAACCATAAAAAATACCACTAATTTTCTCCATCGAACTTATAAAATATCGAACGACGGTTTTCCGAGTGATGGGAAAAATTGTCATATAGAGCATGATGATTGATGTCATATAGAGCATGATGATTGATACCTTAGTATCAGGGGAACCTAAGAACGATTTGGCAGCTTTCTATCCTATACTGGGAATATGAATGCCTGCCTTTGATATCGCTAACTGGTTGTCTCCAGTGCCGATTCTGCGATCAGGTTATCGCCTATGTTCAAAATGCCTGACAGCTTGAGAGCGCGGTTTGAACGAAGAGTCCATTTATTAAAACCATGTAATATTTTTATTTGTAAACCAGCAAACAAATGTTTATTTTCATTTTTGTTATTCTATGGCATACTGTTATGAATTCAGAGATAAGAGGTTATGATGTAAATATGTTAATTTCAACTTATTTGTTAATTTACATGATTTGATAATTATTTTCTTTTAGTATAAAAAATACTTCTTTTATTTGTTATTTATAAAGAGACTTAATTTTTTAATTTTATTTCCATTTCGTTTTACCGGAAGTAGTTTCTCGCCAATAAGATCAGGTTTATAGGAAGTTGCCGGAAGTTGTTGCTTCTGGGGAGGGCCTTTGAAGGGTCAGTTCAGTTTCGGGCTTGTAGTTGCTCGTGAAGCCTGCTGACTAATCCTCTTTATTTATCAGACACTGTGCAGTTACAGACCTGCTATGTGCTGACTAAGGCTATCTGACACCATCCAGGTGTGAAAACGACCTTTAAACCCGTACAGACACCAGGTACCAGATACCAAGGGGGAGCATTAATTGAATATATGTGAATAAAAAGTTTATATAAATTCGTAGTATTATGTGTATCCACTTCTCTGAAACGCCTATTAATTCAGTTTAAATCAACTTTTGAGCTAGTGCATGTCGTAAGAGGGCTATAGTACTCGTTCTAAAATGTCCAACGATCCCTGCTAACTAATCAACGATGCCAAGTTCTTATTAATATTAAAATGTGGTGGTGGTGGTGGATATGTTAGGTTAGGTTAGCATGTCTTTCAAAAACACTGACATGGGGTAGAATCGGTTTGACTGAGTTAAAAATATACCTTGTCCTACACAATATGAAAGTACTTTCTAAGTTCTTACGTATATGACTAAATGCACTGTTGGTTAGGTTAGGTGGATATCGAGAGAAATAAAATATGTTCAAAGTTCTTACACGATGATTGGGTTGCGCAGTTAGTTTGCTTGCTTGAGATTGGCATAACCTGATCACATGTTCGGTTATTTTGGCAGTATGAAGAAAAGTATAGCTTAGATGTCGTGGGGAGAATGGTTTAAATGTATAATTTGTTTTTTGGGTAGTTAGTATGAGAGGGGCAGAATGCTTAGTTGGTATGGTCGGTTAGTATGATCGGAATGGTTTGATGGGGATTAAGATGATATGGATGTCGTAGATAGTTAAATTAATATTATTGATCTTATGATAGCATGGTTGGAATATTTGATTGGTTCGGCAGCTAGAATTGCTAGTTTATATGTGTAACTGGCAAAGTTAGATGGGCTGAAACGGTAGTCAATATAGTTGAATGTTATTATGGATCAGTAATTCTGAGGTACGGTGGTGGATACGGACCGTATTGTTAATAGCATGAGTGAGGCAAGCTAAAGCCATGGTGAGAGGTATTATATCTGTTTTGGTATTCAGTACAATTCGATATGGCTGTTAAGTAACGCTGGAAGGAGGGGAGGTGAAGAGGGGTCTGGCGATGACTAGAGTGTGACGGTTAAATGGCGAGAGAAATATAAAATATATATTCAGAGTTCTTACACGATGATTGGGTTAAATTATCTTATGTTAGGGTAAAGTAAGGTTAGGTAAAGTGAAGTTAGTTTAAGTGGATACTTAAGAGTGTGATTATGGGATGGTGCGTTGGAAAAAAGATTTACAGGCATTACATTACATAGCAGAAGGAAATATAGATTTTTCTAAGTTCACATAGAAGTCCCTGCATACTTAAATCTGGGATATTAAAAAAAAATTAATATACGTAAATAAAAATCGAAAAAGTGCGAATAATCAATGTTCATAATATAAAACACTTGGCATATATTTACTAAAACAGTTTTTATATATCGTTATAAAAAAATTCAATATGGCGTTTGTCATAGTCATGTAATCATATATTCTGATCACATATCCTTATCTGCCTGGCAAATACGAATTCGTAGACTTCTCACTCGATACACTTTAAAGTTTAATATAAATACTTAAAAATAAAAGGGTATAAGTTAAACTGTAAGTTAAACCTACATAATAAAAGTAATATAATAAAAGTGATTCATTAAAAAAAAACTTAAAATAAATTTAAGATACTTAAAAAATTATATAAGTTAAATCTAAATATCTAAATAAATCTAAATAAAAAATATTGATTAGAAATACTTAAAATAAATTCAAGACACTTAAAATAATTATATACGAAATAAAAATTGTGTTATAAAAATATATACTTAAAAAATTATTGATTTGTATATAAACTTAAAAAATTATTGATATGTAGATGAAATACTTCAAAATTATATAATAAAAAACAAAAATGTAATGTCTTCAATGAGACGCAAGATATTATTTCTTCATCTCCAAGCTATATACTACTTATAAACACTTGTCCCGCACTATTCCAGATGGTAATTTGAGTTCTAAAAATACAGCGCCCCTAGTGGCCAATTCCAGAACCAATATGACAGTCGAACAAAGGTGAGTAATCAGTGGAGTGCATGCAACATATGCGAGATCGACTAATCGAATGAGAGCGACACTTGCGCTTGTAGTGGCTAAAGTCAGAACCAATATGGCGGTCGATTAAAGGTGAGTAATGAGTGAATGCGACACCAGCGCCCCTAGTGGCCAAAGCCAGAACTAACGGGGAAACAAATGACAAACGAAAAAACCAAGATGGTGTCAAACGAATGTGAGAGACAAATGTAAACAAGGATGGCGGCCTCCAGCAACAAAGATGGCGGATTCCAGTAACAGCCGATGTAAACAAATTATGAACGAATGGGAGAGAATGAGAGAGAAAGTAATGAAGGAGAAGAGAGAATGAGAGAAAAGGAAGCGAAGGAAAGGAAGAAAGAGAAAGAAAAATGAAGAAAGAATGCAAAAGAGAAAAAGTGGGAGCACTAGTAGAAAACCCTCGGAATGCAAGAGCATGAAAAACATATTGGTTTCCAAGGTGGCGATCCTATATGGCGGCGTCTGGCTAACAATGTGGCGTAATCCAATATGGCGGACGTGTGATCGGAATGACAGACCGGGAAGTCCTGAATCCAACATGGCAGCCGCGTGACGTCATCCAAGGTCAGATCCACGATCCACCTGCCCGTACCCCTGTCCCCATCTTCCCATATGCCTACTACTATGAATTAATAAATATTTAAAATATAAGTACATATTTGTAATCTACAAAACCTGGCCTGTGCTGTTTAAAATTAATGTTACAAACCCATAACTTGGGGGACGCATTTTAAAACATGTTTAAAACTGCAACTCTCCTTGGGCGAGGTAGGCTATTCTCGGAATATGTGGAATTACCAGAAGTTATGTGTGACACACGGCTGAATACTATGGCTTTGTAACGACACAAATTTCATCCGTTATTTACTCTAACGCTATTCTTGAAATTGAGTAAACGCTGTATATTTACAAAATATACTTATGTGAATCAACAAAACTTTGTAATTATACACGAATATTTCAGTTCCAGTTACACAACATTTTTACAGTGAATACCTCATGTTGTGTTTGAAATGTTGCCCAATGTTTAATCGATATGTATATTTTTTATGTAAAATAAATATAGGCATTTCATACGACGTTCTTTTAAACAGCATATAATTAAATACTTTGACTCTAATCATTTAGATTACGAATATTCTATACACAGTATAGTAAAATGTATTTGAATAAAATTTACAGCTTTTAACAAAATCATAGTGAACATTTTTTAAACAAATAAACCTACAAATAGATACAAAATGTATTAAAAAACCTTCTGGACTACTTCAACATATTTCAACATTTTCATTGCTCTGTTGAGACAGTTGTCAGCGCTGAGTAAATTCTCGGAACTGATGACTCAACTGCTATTAGTACAAACCGCTTGTCCTTATTCGAAGACGTTTCCAGCAGTTTACGGAGCGACTGAATTACTGCAAGAATGATTCTGTAGCTATACAAATCCTATTTTTGCACAAGAACAAATGCAACAGGTTTACAAAAAATAATGTTGTAAAAGTACTAGCATTTGTATTATTGCCAGAAAATTTCAGTTCGGTTTACAATTTTTTTCACTGTGCATACCGATAATTATAGTACAAAAGTAATTTTAAATATACGCTTATAACTATTTTTAGACAATTATTTATTAATTTTTTTTAAAGAAAAGGAAAACAATTAAAATTTTTGTTTAACATTTCTAATTGGTTGGTAATATTTACAACCGAGGAACAAGATCATGTAACCTTATGTATTAAAGTAAAAAATTTAAGTTAAAAGTTTAATTAGGGGTGAACGACCTCTGCCTACGAGGTCGCTTAGTCTTTACCTTCCCGACACGAATTTCCTCATTCAAATCTCAGATACGCCATGGGCTGAAAGTACTTCTGATATAGGCCTATAAGATACGTTTTTAAATAATATATGCCATTCTTACACCTCCCGGGCTAGATTGTTGCATAAAGCGTTTATTGGCAACAGTTAATCGCATATGAGCCAAAATAATGCGTCTGTTATGTACCTAACGTACTAGAAAATTACTGTTGCTTTAAATCAAAGTCCGGCTTTTTAATACAACTGCTTTTGGTGCTTACTAGAGCAATTAAAAAAGATCGATTACAGGAAATGGAAAAATGTAATTTGAAAAATCTGTCAACTTTTAACAATTATTTCTATTAAACTTACGAAATGAGGGGGACGTGGCAATTTCAGCACATGGAGAAGAGTACAACTTCTGGTTTAACAAGTGGGACTCCAATCCATCTATAGGATAGTAATTTGTAAGGTGTACGTTCCGAAAGAATTAAGTTGTTGGCGCATTCAGTGAGCCAAGTGGACTAGAAGAATTAATTAACATAAGTTTTAAGTAATATTGTTTGTAACTCCATATTACGTTAAGACCTTGCAGTCTTTAAGTTTTAAGTGGAGAGATTTCGGCAGCTCTTAACAACGAGGTCTTGAAAGCCGATGAGGGTGAAATAAGGTGAGAATGGAGCAGCTCCAAATGCAAGGGCGGGGGAAACTGGAGAACCCCATAGAAAACCAGCCGACCAACGGCTTCGTCCTGCAAGATTAAGTTGCTAGTTTAGTTATTCGACTAAAAAGTATATTTGGATGTGCAACGCTACGTTATATTCTACAATACTTTGCACAGGATGTCTAGGAAGTACTTTTGACACCATTAATTACAAATTTATTAGTTACAATTTAATTAGTCATTGTGGGGTGCTTTGGAAAAAGTAATACTTTGATGTATATCAAAGTATATCAAATTAATTTGTAAATGCCAAAACATCAGTGCAAAAGATTGCTTATCGTATCTACAAAACTTCCGAGAAAATTACATTTGACGAAATTAATGCAGTAGCTCCAAAGATTTGCCCAAATAGTTTTCTTGGGTCTCCAGAAGAAAACGTCGCTAGGACGTAAATAAACAGATATACTTTTTGTGAGCGGTAAAAGGCACTTAAATGCAAAAGTTCTCCGCAAACGTGGAAATGAGTTGCGGAAGTAACGATTGGTCGTGCCTCAAAGCGCTATACAGACGTCTTAACATCCTGACGGGTCAACATGAAGGCGCTTCTCTCCGTAAGGAAATGTGATTTTGCCGTCCAGTAGCTCCTGGCAGATAAAATTATATGTCCTATGTCCCCATTACAATAGTCCTTATTTCCCGTTCCTTGTTTCATCACAGTCAAGGCACTTAGGGAACAATGGTAGTTATAAACAGGAGCGGGAAGTTTAAAGTTCTGTAGAACATACTTAAACCAGCGGAGGTCATGATTAACGGAAACAAATAAAGAAGTAGGACGTATATCGGCGCACTGCTCGAGTCGCAAAACTCTAAAAAAAATCAGTGATTTAGTTCTACGTCACGCGATATGCTCACAGTTTAAAAACGATGAGACCTCCACGTCATATTGAGACCCGAACCACATGCATACGGGTTGTGTGCTGAGAAATTTAGTCATGCTAATTTCAGACACGGAATGTCAGTGAGCACAAATAAAAATGCTGTAGGAGTAAAAAATGCCACGGGATAAGTCAGAACGATGAGAAAGCTTGTTGCATTATGTTCCCGTGTAGCTACAGTTGTTAATTAATCCCGACTGTCACTCCTTAGGCTAATTTCCATTCCACCCTTCTAAGATCATGGTGCCCTGCATGGTAATCAAGCTAGGTAACAGTTCTGAGTTAAGGTAGACATATTGAGCAAAATTTCAAGTATTACAATTTAACTTAAGCTAGTTATAATTTTGTTTATTATTTGACAGAACTTAAAACATCATGACAAATTGTCACAATGCTCTGCTCTGTAAACCGCATAGAAGGCCTTAAGGGAGGCATATTAAACACTGTATTCAGTTTAAGTTTTGTGTAGGCATATATGTATTCTGTCCGAGAGATAAAATCTTATTAATAATTATTTTAATGTATGTTAAGAACTGCCCATGGCAAAGAGTTTTTACCCGCCTACAGGATATGACTTCTTTTTATGCTTTTTGTGTATGGATACTGAAAACTGTAGGAAATTATATTGTGCCTTTTGAAATTTAAATCAGTTTTAAAGATCAGACGTCCAAATGACATTAAACAGCGCCGCGGAATAACCGTATATATTGTACATATAGAGAGAACACAAAAAAAAAGGAGTTGAAATTGCGAAAGACCAACTTTGAATGAAGAAAAAAGTTAGTTATTATTAAGTTTGAGAATTTATAGATATGGACCAAAACATTACAGACAGAACGTATACTCTAGAGGACTCCAAACTATTCAGTGTTTATGAAGTGAATCATGGATATGGTTACCAGACGTCCAGCAAATAAAGCATATGTCCTCTTTTATAAGCACTTTTGCGTCCGGCCGGATGTTACGTGGTAATCAAAAATTTCCGGCTTTTGTTTAAGTTAGAAACTTAATAATATTGAATTATAAGTTTTGTGCAAAAAGTAGTCTCTGCTCTGTTGTCGTCATTCATTTGATGAGTCGTATAAAAAAATCTGCATGTTATTAGGTGAACCATAAAAATTATTTTTACGATTTTTTTCAATTTATTATTTTGATTTTTTTTAATGATGCCGCGTGTATTAAAATGGTTTGTTGTGTAATACAACTGCAGAATATAACTTATTTAGCCATCATATTTTATGTTAACTGACAATGCGAACATTATATCATGATATTTATTAAACTTCCGAAAACTGTTTGTTCGAAATAGTAATAACTTAAATGAAATATTTTTCAACAATATTACCCCATTCAGACCCAGTGTACGCAATTGTGAACATTACGCACGTGTAGGTAATTTTTGGCCTGCGCTGCACACTGCGAATATTAATAACCTGTAGGTAAATGATTCGCAACGGTCTTACTGGTCTAATTAAAAATCGCTGTAGCCGAACATATAGCCTACAGCGCATTGACTGTGACAACGAAACTAGTGTTGGGTCGACTAAATTACAGTACGTATCATACATTTTTATGCTTGCAACACCTGACACAGTAAATTTAAGTGGGTCAGAAAGGTTTAAGATTAAAATATATGCGAAAAACGGATGTGTGGTTATCCAGAATAAATTGTTTTCGGTGCTAATGAAATTGCGTTGTCCTACTTTTTAATGAAATTACCTTTTTTTTCATCAAGTGTCTTGTAACCCTAGTCGTGGAGGAGATTGGGTGTGAGTGTGAAACATAACTAGAGGCAGTTATTATTTAAGGACATTTTAAACTTAAAAACACACGCAATACGTTTGTCATTGGACCATTGTTTATTTGACACGGCCCGGGTAACTCTGCGCCAATAAATGAACACTTCAAAATCGTGTGCCCCAGTCACGTACAGATTGCTCAGAAAGGGAGTGACTTCACATATAGGCAACAGCCAATGGAGAAAAGACACCTGCTCATGTATAGGCTGTCCACGGTACAATGAGCACTTTTGAAAGCCCTGCTTAAGATCTACTTGGGTGCACGTTGTGTATTTTTCCGTCTTATGTAAAATTAATATTGCCATGGGCCTCATCCCTTTATTCAAACGTTGGTAAAGGGAAACTCTGCAATTATCAGGAAAGTAAATATTTTACAAAAGCTGCGAATTTTTACACTTCAATGAATTAAAAATCATAGGTAAAATAATTAATTTAAGTTATCGCAAATGGTTATCTAACACTTTTTACTCTACGTTAAGATACGGGACTACTTTCCTTCCAATTGTTACCAAATTTACTGAGTCAATGACACTCAGTGCGCCCATTTATAAATATACGCACGCAGGGCCAGTGACCTTTTCCTAAGATCCATTTCAAAGGTGCTCATTTTATCGTGAATAGCATTTATACACATTACTGTGAATTTTAGCTTGATGACAAAAAATAACGCAGGTATCTTACCACGACAGGTATAGCATCAACACCACAGGCCGTCACGTCACGCCTTGGCGTGTACCGCCACTGAGGACCCACTTCACACATGATCGGTTTTCTCCACGCAAAACGTCGCGATCAGGACCATGTAGTGGAAGGACGGACACGTGCACACACACACACATACAGAGAGAGAGAGAGAGAGAGATAGAGCGAGAGAGTCAGAAGAATGGGTGGATCCTCGAAAATACCACAGTGCCCCGGGTTGAGGGGTCTCATTAAATCTGGTAGGCCCTCGTATTCGGGATCAGATAATGGCCGTGGACTGCGTGTCAACCAACGGTCGATACAGGACAATTAACGCGCTGATCGGACAGGGTATCGATTCATTGCAATTCGAGAGCCTCCAACCCCAAGTGAAATCACCTTTCGCATGCTACAGTGAAATTAATATTTTTTGTTTACATGGTAATCTGTCTTACATAATGGAAGTTTACACTGTTGGATACAGGAAAGAATTTAATTTTGACTAAATATTTCGGCATGTACAGTATAAGAATTTTTTGAAAAAATCGATAATTACATTAGATGTGACATGTCATAAAATTGTTAATCAGCAATATGCCAATGATAAAGCAGAAATCTACATGCTACTAAGGTGTGAGCATTGTGCATATCAATACCTACATTACCACGCTAAATACGAAAATATTTGAATCAGCGATCTTAACCGTACGCATGATCTTTCACTGGCAAATTAGTGGCGAAGTTATAAAAATGGGACTATTTTTACTACAATGTGAGATATTTAAAATAATTTGATGAAGAAATTCCGTTTTGACTGAAAGCAAAATGAACTGGAAATTTGTTATGCATGGCTCGGTGTGGTTAACAGATCCATACGCTGTTTAATTGTAATCAATAAATGTGATTAGCATTTGTTTTGGAATATGTTTGGGAGTACGCATAGAGACAATTCAGATCTCCTGTTCTCTCTCTCTCTCTCTCTCTCTCTCTCTCTCTCTCTCTCTCTCTCTCTCTCTCTCTCTCTCTGTGTGCGTGTGTGTGTGTTTGTCTCACGTACATAAACACTCATATACAATAGCCACAACTAATTAATTTCTTCAACAAACCATGCAACCACTCTTTAAAAAAAAACCGAAACATAACAGAACGAGCCAGATAATGTTCAGTATATTATATAATAAATGTGCGAATTTGACGTTAAACCAATATAACTCCACGTTATACGTCTTCCAAGTACCTTCCATTTAAAAATAATACTAAAGCAATATACAATGTCATTTTTATACTTGCTATGCAGAACTGTCTTGATTCCACGGATTGTAATAATTTCGTAAACGTTAGAAAAACTACAACTAGAAACTACTTTTATTAATGTCCTGATTAGTGAAATCTCGTGTAATTACGATTTGCGGAATATTGTTTCTTGCAGTACACACATTTAAACGTTGACAGCATCTGTCGTTCAGAACTCGAGTATTCTCTGAAGCAGCCAATGCGCACCAAATTACTCCGAAAGTATATTACTTTTGAGTATCTTGCTACGCATAATACTAGCACTTTAACGTAAGAACCACGCCAATGAAATCTTGTGCATGGAATGAGCACGGCATTAGTATCCCTAAACGAAGTCAAGAAAAATGTCGTCGGTACTTACTTCAACGGAAAGCAAATCTTGATATGATACCACCAAGTGCATGCGGTATAACATGCGTTTCGGGGGGTTGTGGGTTCGGATTGGTTTCCCTCGGCTTGTTTTTCGCCCCACTCCATGTAAAAGTTGGAGCAGTTAGAGCCTAATTACAGCTACCGCCTACAGATCACCAAATGGTGAAACCAGTTTCAACAAAAAATAATAATATTTAAAGTGTTTGAGTGTGGCTTACCTACGAACGTCACTTACTATTTACGTTTACTAAAGATATTTTCTGATTTATAATTATTTTTAATTACCAAGTGCGCTATATTTACGTAAAATCTATATAGAAGTGTGCAGCGCAGCTTTGCCTTTATTACTATATATATATATATATATATATATATATATATATAATATATATATATATATATATATATATATACAGAGCCTTAGCTGAACGTCTCGTAGAGGTAGGTTGCCAACGAAAACCTTGCATGCCACTCAGAGCTTTGCACTTAGAATCGCCCTTATCTCTCTGACGTTTCTAGGCTTCAGACAAACAAAATATATCCTGGTAGAAAGGTATTGTGTAATCCACTACTTCCCAGTCCCTTATTGGATTGTCTTGATGAGACTCAATGTATAGATCTCCCGTTTCACCTTGTCAGAACTTAATTTTTACTGCGTGCTTCTCTGGATTATTACAAACTCAGTGTTCGTATATTTCGAGTGTTCTTTTTTATTTTAAACCAGCTGACAAGTTTCCTTATATGATAAGCTTTAGTATTCATTAAATAGGTCGGTAGGTAAGTAGAGCTTAACGTCTAGTAGACAACGAGGTCATTACACTCTAAATCTGAATCAGTTATTTTTTTACTGATTGTCAGTTGAAACTGCTCCATCCGAAATCTGTAGAAAAAATATCACTAATTCATCAGTTTAAAGAAATCTACTAATTCATGCACTAGAAAACTACTTATTTATAGTTGTTATCAATAAATAATCACAGAGCATTCCTATGTGATGTAAGTTAGGTACGATTTATTTTGTCGCAGAACACAAATATTGTCTACACAAAAACGTTTTTGGAGGTGGTTAGGCTCGAACCTCCGCCCATAAAACAAAGCATGCTGAAGCTTTCATGATCAGCCATAATCGACTATAAATATCTTATTATCTACTGTTTGTATTAGTGGATTTCATTTAACTTAAGATATTAGTAGTTTTATTTTTCTGCTGATTCCGGATGGAGCAGATTCAACTGACAATCAGTAAAATATAACTGATTCCGATTTAGAGTGTAGAGATGCAGCAAAGTGTTTAGAGAAGTAGGAACGGGGAAAGAATCGGATATGGTCTGTGTGGTAAGTAAATAAACAAGCGCTTGTCTGGAGTGATTTCGAAAAACCACGGAAAACCCGAGGTCAAGGTGGCCGGACCGGGAATAGAACCCGGAACTTTTCGAATGCGAGTCCAGTGGCCTCGCTCGGTGGTACTCCTTAGGAGTTGAAAATTTTAGGCTGTTCTTAAAATCGAGTTCTTGAGAGCCAA
Source organism: Dryococelus australis (assembly GCA_029891345.1). Classification (NCBI taxonomy): domain Eukaryota; kingdom Metazoa; phylum Arthropoda; class Insecta; order Phasmatodea; family Phasmatidae; genus Dryococelus; species Dryococelus australis. Next base: position 285,793,926 of record CM056993.1, read on the forward strand.
CGAGAGTGAAGTGAAGTGAGTATGGAGCGCCGTCGGAATGCAAGGATTGGGGGAAACGGGAGATTCACGAGAAAACCCGCGGACCAGGGGCAGTCGTCCACGAGTGGAAATCCGTGGGGTGGCACCCCGCCGGGGATCGAACCCGGTTCGCCTAGATGGGAGGTGAGTGGTCTAACCACCACACTACCGAGGGCCCCGGGTACTCATTAGGAAATATCTTTGGTTAGTACTCACCTGTCCAAGTGGAAGGCGGCGATCTCGGCGTTGTGCCGCTCGAAGTCCGTGAAGTAGAAGTGGTTAGGCAACGTCTGTTGCTCCCGTGGGAACCTGAAACAAGGGCACGTACGTTCACTTCGCGGGGATCTGCCTCAAACACTAGGCAAGGCAAGGTTACAGCGACTGCACGTCACGTGCAATGCGTTGACTTATCGTACATTCCGTTGCTCTCAAATCCGTAAGTCACAGTGCCCAATATATACAACGTGTAACTAAATATCACCGAAAAACTACAGGAGGTGATTCCTGGCGAAAATTCATGATGAAAATTCATTTAAAAATTTTCCTTAAAGTGATTACTAAGATAGCTATGCACCCCCAAAAATCGAACTGTTCAAACTATTTTCGTTACAAATATCAGTAACTACTTGCGATTAAGCAACAAATCGGTGAATAGTAATTTGTATGACGGATATGGATATCTTATACCTTCATCTGGAGAATAGGGGTTGCCAACTTGTTTCTTTTTTTGTTACCATTCAGAACCCCTATTTTTCTGATGAAGGGGGATGGTATTACCACCAACATTTTCACAGATGTAGGAGCTTAGTCTACAAAACACTATTCACCGATTTGTTGCTTAATCGCAAGTAGTTCCCTGATATTTGTAACGAAAATCGGTTCAACGTTCCCATTTTTTTGGGGGTGCATAACACCCCTAATAATCACTTTACGTAAAAATAGTACATATATTTTTATCTCATATTTATTTTCAGAAATCGCCTCCCAGCGGTTGTCAGTGATTTTTAGTCACACGTTGTGTAAGGAACCTTGCACTCGAAGTGGTTTCGATCTACCTACACAGTATACAGCAAATAACAACTAGCAAGTACGGAAGTACTTGTTCCGTGAGGCACTGTTCAGTGTAATTTTAAGGTTCCCCATGGTTGTCATGCGGATCTCAATGTAAGCAGTTCTGTCTATTCTGTTGAAAATCTTTCTCTAGGACAAGAATGAAATTCGATATTTTGTTACTGGAAAATAGACGTGTTCATTGGAAAAGTGTCAAATCAGGAGGAAATCCAATGTAAGTATCCCTCCGTTCACGATGTTTATTATTTAGTAAAACGATGTTTTCTGAACAGATTTCGTATACAAAATCATACAGTCACTGCTTAAAATTCCGAGCAAACAGAAGAGCGTGAAGCATTTTTTGTGCCATTTTCCATCGCTGTCCCATTGCTTCCCTACGGCCGTGACGCGAACTTATGGAGACGTTTGATTATTGTTCTGTAGGTAGGCAGCTGAAGGTTTTATCCCGTAGCCTCATGCACAGCTATTGCCAATAAAATCAAGCCCAAACACATTTTTATTAGAACCGGTACATGACAGAACACTAATTTGGTGTTATTTAATTTCCAACCAAAAATGTGTTATTTGCAACACCTAAAATTATACATTAATCGGAAACATAAAGGTTACTTCCAAGACTATGAAAATTTTTAATCTATAGGCTGTTCACGGTAAAATGAGCACTTTTGAAAGCCTTGCTTAAGATCTATTTGTATGCACGTTGTGTGTTCTTCCACCTTATGTAAAATTAAGATTGGCATGGGCCTCGTCACTTTATTCATGCGTCGGTCAAGTGAAATTGTGAAAATATCAGAAAAGTAATTATTTTTTAAATCTGCACATTTTAACACTTAGATGCATTTAAAAAAAAACAGAAATCGAAAGAAACAATTTAAGCTATCTCAAATGGCTACCGAACACTTTATATTAGAAGTTAAAATATGGAACTACTTTCCATCCATCGTTACCAACTTTACTGGGTACATGTCACTCAGTGCACCCGTTAAAACATATCCAGGCAGGGGCAGCAACTTTTTTGTAAGGTTGATTTCGTAAGTGCTCACTCTATCGTGAACAGCATTTAACCAACGGTACTTCACCAGCATAACAGTCTCGAAATCTTCAATTATATGCCATTCACTCGGCACCTCACCTCGGCAAGCAAGCGGTGTCCAAAGTTCCGTCATATCAAAATAAAATACATAAATAATCATCCGAAATCCACTATGTAAAGTCTAATGTGGCAAAATTTTACAAAGTCATATATGCTTTTGAAGAAGCTGTAGTTCGGCTATATGTAGGTACGTCAACTCAATTTTTTCTATTAACAAACAGAATTATGCCAAAAAAATGTTTCAATTCTTTTTTGTCCAAAAAGGTATTATTTCCAAAGCAGTTAGTCTTTAAAATAGCAACCTTACAAACTCTTACAAGTTTAATTATTTTCTAGAACAAATATAAAGCTTTAGCGAAACGTTTGTGAAATGGTAGTAACTTGTAAATGCACTAAGTTATAAATATCTTCCGTATGCCAAGGAGTTCCGCGCGAAAACTAACGGGTTTTATATCAGGCTTAGGTATATCTCAATAATTATTCAACCAGTTCCCTCCAAAATTTGGACGATAGTAGTGATACGGAAGGAAAAAATTTGTGCCATTTCAATAGCGCAAACACACATTTAAGGCAGTGAACCTCCATAGTACAAAATGCCGCATTAATCTCTCCTTGAATCTTTAAAATATTATCGGATTGAACACAAATGAGTCAATTCGCTTATAGTTTTTTTTTACTGAAATTAGCCCATTTGCTTAACATAACTAATATAAAACATTTAGTACAGAAATGCAAAATATTTTCCAGAACTTTTATCAGGAATAACACAGGGCAAATACGAGAGTACGTTGCCAAAATTATTTAATTTAACTAAGCACAGGATCATCAGGTGATTCGTTATCTTAAGTCAAGCAGCATTAGCGATTATGCACAGTAAATTCCGTTAGTAAACATAAGTAAAGAGCATTCCATTTTTAGAAATACCAAATACAACTGCAAAAGGAACTATTTATACTGAAATTATGTTTGCCGTGGCGTGTAAAGGAACGGAAATGTAAAATACAGATTCCATTGGAAATTTCTTGTATTTACAAAAAAACAACCCGAACTGTGTGTTTCAAGCCAGAGTTTCTTCGAAAAGGATAACTTATTACTTATGTGCAACCAGACACATAAACTTATATACAAATTACTTAACAACGAAAACTGAAATAAATAATTCCGAAAGAGCAAGGTGAATTCTTTGTGTTGTTTTTCGACGTATTTTACTAAATTGACCACAATAAAAGTGGTTTATTAAATTATTTGCAAGCGAAATTCAAGCCAAAACATTTTATCATTAACCTTTTCATGACTGTAAATTACACTTCACGTAGGTTCATCGCAGTTATTTATTTTGTAAATATTCTTTATGCCTTTTTCATAGTCACTAACACATAGATATACTGTGATACGGTCCCAAGGTATTAAATGTCACATTAAAAGTTGTCTACCTATATATTACAAAAAAATAATAATATCACCGTAATTTTTTGTGTATAACATTTTTAGTTTCATAATTCTGCGTAACACCCAACAAATATCACGTTTTCAATCATTGCCGGCTTGCATGGATAAGGGAAAAAACCTGCCGAAAGTTATTATTCAATAAGCACCTATCTGATTTGGGAATAAACATCTTTAAAAACAGTTTTTAAAATATATACAAAATAAAACATTGCAAATTTCATAAATACATTTATTATATTTAAGACTAAGAAAGTAAACCATGAACAAATTCATCAGCCTCAAATTCTGATTTCAAACACATACAAACAAATCTTTAAAACCAAATTGTGACTTCCATTGTTTTTTATCAGCTTTAAAAACCATTATTATATTATTATATGTCCACTCCCTTTTGTAAAATCATTCCAAATTTACAATATTACTGTACCACACAAGAAAAAATATATATAAGTATATATACAACACAATATATTTATCATGCAATATGTAAACAGTTTGTATATTACACAAACATATAAATAAATTCCCCACGTATATAAAAAATACAGGAAAATGTTTGTGTTGCAAGCTAGTATATGCCTTCGGGCAGAGTTAATTTCAACGGAGTTTCTCAATTTTCTTGGAGGAAGCGCTTTCATCAGCGCCCCTGCAGACTGCAGCTGCGTCGTCCCAGATAACCTCGAAACCCAGAGCCTATGAATAAATATAGAGGTTAGTATGCCGTGTGCCAGGCTCCCACGCCAAGTGTTGTGAAGTCCTCTGCATTTACACCTGCAAGTAAACGCGCAGAAGTCTTTCAGCGTTACTTCGCACGACCTGTTTTAAGACGTCACGATACTTCACCTGCGCACTACCCCTGCCTGCATTTCTTTAAACGGGCACGCTGACTGTCAGGAGCCCGGTGAAGTTGGTAACGAAACACGGAGGGGAAATAGTTCCACGTCTTTACGTACATTTACGACTGATAATGTGCGTTTCTATGCTGATTAACTGCTATGCCTCCTTTTAAAATAATTTAACACTTGTTATAGTTAGAGCCCCGAGTATTACGGGGATTGAGTTGGCAGCAAGATAGGCTGGACAGCCCTCTATACACTCAAGGCACTATCGTTTGCTTATTGATTGCTGTGATCAAGCGAGGCCTCTGTACAATACCGTCAAACACTCACTCACACTGCGGATTCCTGCTCATTACTGGCTCACTGTTAAACGGGGCGTGTCTAAAGAAACTTTCGTCCAGTCACAACAGTAGGAGAAGAGAACAAGTGTCTGCCTCGACTCCGAATGAGTTCGCGAAAAACTCGTGGCTCTAGTTATAGCACATTCGCGGTTCTGAAGCCCTGCTAAAGTTCGACCACTAGAGTAACGCCCCATCACGCGCAAACAAAGCTCAACCGGGTGTAGAAAATTAAACCAAAGGGACAACGCGCCGTATTCGTGCGCACTCACTGCACTATCATTTTGCACATAAGAACTATTCCTTACTAGGCATTACGAACACGCATATTTCCCCTCCAGTTGTACTCACATTAATTATAAATGAAATCTTATGATTACAAATAAACTATAAGTAAAAGGTTAATTAAATTAAAAGTAATGTACTTTTTATGTTAACACACGTATGAAACGTTGTAATACATGGCTTTTTTTTTTTTAAATCATACACGTCATACATGGGGTGATTCTCCAAAATTTGATGGGAGGATACAGCGAGAAAGACAACGGAGAACGTGAGCCGTGTGCTGATGCAGGGTGGCACATTCCGCGACGACCGTTTAAAAGAGGCTGGAAGAGAATCGTTTGAAACGTTTTCAAATACTTCTCTCTGGCAGCAACTGACGCTGCCTTCAGATGAGCAGCTTTACTCGCAGTTGAAATATCTATAGTGGCTGATGCGAAGGGTTTCCAGAGCGCGGGTTAAAGCCAACGGAATACACTGAGAGCGAGGTTTTGTTGAATCAAACACGACTTGTTTGGTATAACCAAATTATTTGTTTGTATAGGGGCAATGCAATATTTTTGTTGCTGAAACCACGTTACTTGTGTTCTCATTTAGTTGCCCAAAACTGCATGATTCGGTTGGCGCAAATACAGATTTGTTTGGCCACACGTACATTAAACAGTTTGGGCCGATACAAAAAAAATTGACAAGTGCAACGAGAACTACACCTTAGTAACCTCAGCTAATGTGACAACTGATGACGACAGAAAGCTTTTAAATGAATATACTGCAAATATTGGGCAACGTGTGGAAACAAATATTTCAAGTTTTACAGCTTTAATTGTCAGTTTCTTGTTGCATTGTTTTAAGAATGTGTTTATACGATCGTTACGCATCAATAGGTGCACTGACAAACGCGACTACTAAAAATACAAACAAACTCTCCAGCTGTATTTTCGAACGAAGGCAGTCAAATGAGTGGCCAAACAAATATATACAGTTGATTCAACAAAATATTTAGTGAACAGTCTAATTTTTTTTAGCCAACACAGAGATTTTGTTTATCCAAACATATATATTTTTCACGCGAGCAAAAGTAATTTTGTTACTTTTCAAATATTGTTTCCTCAACAATGCATTTTATTAGAGCAACTAAATATATATTTGGCCCTATACAAACAAATATTTTGTTCGATTTTCTCTTAGTGCACCGTTGAGCGGTGTGTTTTTGTGAGTGCGGTCAGCATCAAGTAGCGCGGGATAACTGCAGGTATAGATAGTTCACTGTAAAATGAGCACTTGTGAAAGCTTTGCTTAGGGTCTAGTCCTCCAATTACAATACTGCATCCTTCCGCCATGTGTAAATTTAACATTGCAGTGAGCCTGGCCACTTTATATATGCACCGTCCAAGTGAAATCATGTAATTGTTAGTAAAGGCTATTCACCGTAAAATGAGCACTTTTGCAAGCCCTGCCTAAGATCTGCTTGTATGCACGTTGTGTACTCTTCCATTTTATGTATAATTAACACTGTCATGGGCCTCACACATTATCCATGCGTGGGTAAAGTGAAACTGTGAAATAATTACGAAATTAAATGTTTTTTTTAATCTGCTCATTTTTACACTTCGGTGCATAAAAAATAGAAAGTTAAAAAAATAATTTATGTTATTTTTTATTCGACGTTGAGATATGGAACTATTTTACCTCCATCGTTACCAATTTTACTGGGCGCATGTCGCTCAGTGCGCCCGTTAAAACACATGCAGGTAGAACACTGACTTTTTTTTAAGGTTGATTTCAAAAGTGCTTACTTTATCGTGAATGGCCTGTAATGTACTCGTTTTACTTACATGCAAGTTCTCGAAATAATGTGAATAAAACAAGATACGCTAGGTTCGCAGTTAGTAAATTTAAGCATTACGCTCGCAATGGAACGCCGAGTCTTGGAACTAAATGCAATTTGCGATCAATTGAGTACTTTAGAAATTAACCTTAAAAAAAGTCACTGTCCCTGCCTGCATATATTTTAATGCGCGCACTGAGTGACATTCGCCCAGTAAAGTTGGTTACGATGGATGGAAAGTTGTTCCATACCTTAGCGTCGAGTAAAAAGTGTTAGGTAACCATTTGTGATTACTTAAATTATTTGTTTCGCTTTCTGTTATTTTGTAATGCACCGAAGTGTAAAAATAAGCAGATTTGTAAAGTATTTACTTTCCTAATAATTCCATAGTTTCACTTGACCGGCACATGAATAAAGTGATGAGGCCAATGGCAATGTAAATTTTACATAAGGTGGAGGAATACACAACGTGCATTCAAATAGATCTTACGCAGGGCTTTAAAAAGTGCTGATTTTACCGTGAACATCATACACTTATTTATTTATTCGCTGCCAACTGTACTGGAAACATGCATGCCAATGTGCACTATACCATACATATGCACTTACGGTCAGTAATTCTTTCCCAATCTTCGTATCAAAAGTGCAGTTTATAAATAACACGATTGCATAAAGTACGTCATCTCAGACGGAAATATAATTTGAGTATCTGGCAGCCTGGACACGGAAATGGAAACAATTATCTTACACACGGCAGAAATCTCCAAACTGCGAGGGCCGCTGTGGCTGAACGGTTAGACTGCTCGCCTCCAACCAAGGCGAACCGGAATCAATACTCGGCCGGGTAGCTTTCGGATATTCGCAAGTGAGAATCATGCGGGACGGTGCCGATCTTCGGGTGGGTTTCCTCGGGGATCTCCCGTTTTCCTCCGCCCTTGCATTTCCGGCGCTGCTCCATTCTCCCCTCACTTTACCCTTATCGGCACTCAATACATCGTTGTTAAGAGCCACCCAAACCTCTCAGCATAACTCCAAACTTACGTCGATGGCGTGAGGTCTATTTTGAAGAGAAAATACTTTATACTCCATTCATGGTTTCTTCCGCCTTTTTTAATCAATCCTTTGAGAAATATCCCCATGAATGGCGTGTTTAGTTATTTCCTAAATACGGCCTGTATCACAAGCGTTTTATACATGTGTTCATAAATGTTACTTTTTTTTTCCTGTTAAACTGAAATGTTATTAATATCTTATCTATTAATTATAATGCTTCATTGATACATAATTTGAATAACAAGGAAAAAATCAATATGTTGGTAACGTCTAGCAAGAAACAGTTCTTATACAAAATATCATTACAAGTGAGTGAGCACGAATATGGTGCGTTGTCCCTCTGGTGTAATTCTCCAAACTTAGTTAAGCTTAGTTTGCACGAGGTGGAGGAATGCCATGGAAGTAAAATATTAGCAGGGTTTCATAAAAGGCTGAAGTAACCGTGAATAGATTATAACAACATATCAATATAGTTCCTGCAGGTGCCAAACGTTTTGGCGGCGGAACAATGTGTAGCTCTGTTCGTTCGAAAGTATCTTGCGTGTATGAGGCCTTAAAACAGGGGAGTGCTAAGGACGATCTAGGTGCGCTTGCCACATGCCTCATCGCCTCAATGCGCTAGTCGCTGATCTGACGTGCAATCTGCGATTCGACACCTCGCCTCTTCAGATTCTCAGCTATAATTGTATTGTGTAAAAATAAAGACAAACGTATGTAGGACGTTCGTAAGGCGTGCTAAGTAACGTGCTCCGAAAGTTTCATGCGCAATCATGAGGAGCACAAGTGTCAATAGCTTGAAAGATGTAAACAGCCAAACAAACAGTGTGAGGATGGCCACTCAATTTCTATTTCAAAATTTCCTGACTTTTCCAGGTTTGCCAGTCAAATCTTCATTTTCCCCCGACTGCTAATTTTAACTTTAATTTCTGCCTATGCCATAAATTATTATTTAAATTGCGTAATGCTCAGAGAACAGTAAAAGCAATACTTTTCTGCAACAGTCACAATAATTTCATTCTAAGGTCAGCAACCTAATTTTCATCAACTAAAACTGTAAATCTGCTTGGCGAACAAAATCTCTAAAGCCAACATCTCATGTATAGGCTGTTCACGGTAAAGTGAGCACTTTTTAAGACGCTTATTAATTTTTCCTTTCATCCAATTTTCATCTTCCTGCTGCTTTTTAATATAGACATTGCAATGTGACCAATAAACACAGTGTATACATTTCACCGCCACCGAAATTTAATGCCTGAGGCTGCAATAACATATGTATATTTGCAGCTAATGCTTGTTGGGAGGGCCTTAAAAAGTGCTCACTTTATCGTGAACATCCTAAATGCAGATGTTAAATTTAACACTGTGTATGGCATAGAAGATTGGGCGATAGTTTTCCGCCAGACGTATTGTAAACTTAAAATGTGTATATGCATCACATCTCACGTATTACTGCATTCCCTGAGAAAAAAAAGCACAAAATGTTACTTTTACATATAAAGTAGAAATTTGGTAACACAATTTTTAATGCAACCCCATCAACAAATGTAACTCAACTGCGACTGAATAATAATTTTTAAAAAAGAATTGAAAATGGAAGTGAATGTGTGATAACTATAGGCAGTTCATGGTAAAATGAGCACTTTTGACAGCCCTGCTTAAGATCTATTTGTATGTACGTTGTGTATTCTTCCACGTTATGTAAAATTAACTTTGCAATGGGCCTCAACACTTTATTCATGCGTTGGTCAAGTGAAACTGTAATTTTTAGAAAAGTAATTACTTTACAAATCTAGTCATGTTACACTTCCATGCATAAAAAAAGTAGAAAGCGAAAGAAATAATTTAAGTTACCACAAACGGTTACCCAAAACTTGTTACTCGGCGTTAAGATAAGGAACTGCTTTTCATCCATCGTTATAGGCCGTTCACGGTAAAGTGAGCACTAATTTGAAACTGTTTCATCAGACATACCCAATAAATACGTTTCATTGTGGCGTCGGTCTTTTGGTTGTGGGTATGATGAATTTATATATTGTGAGTATTTCTCACATGGGAGGATTTATATTAACAAGCGGGGGAAGGATATAAATTGGTTGAAAGAAAAAAAAGTAACTAGGGCTTCAAAAGTGCTCACTTTATCGTGAACAGCCTTCACACGAGCGAACGTGTGCACGCTGTTTGGGCGCCTGAAGAGACGGCGCACTTTGAGAGTCCTCCAATCGCTGAGCTGGTTACATTCGTCCGGACGGCGATGCGCCTCAACGAGTCTCACAGTGCGTCCGCCGCGGGGACCGGATAAGCTGCATCGTCGGCGGCAGTCAAGGCCGAAGCGGGGCCCGCTGATTGGCTAAGTGGCGGACGCCGGTCACGTGACGACCGCCCCCCGTACACTAAAGATGAGGTAGACCGTGTATTCGTCTTCTGCGCATGTACCCAACATTCGCCTACGCCAAAGGAACACTTCTGTCAAAGGCACGTGGTCAACAGTGATATAGGCCGTTCACGGTAAAGTGAGCACTTTTCGAAGCTGCTTCATCAGACATGATAACCAATAAATACAATACTTTTACCAACTTGAATTTAACCCTTTCAGGCATACTTTAATTTACGTTTTCGTGTGTTGCAAACAACAAAATTTATGATGCGTGCTGTACTTAAGTCGATACAGCACTTGTTTCGCTGTCACAGCCAATGAACTGTAGGCTATATGTTCTTCTACAGGAATATAAACCAATTATGACCTAGACCAGTAAGACGGTTTGCTTATTATTTACCTACAGGTAAGATCATTGGTCATTGAGCTTCGCAGTGTGTAGTAGAGACATAAAATTAGCTACACGTGCGTAACGTACACAAATTTGTACACTGGGTCTGAATGACTTTATCAAACTACATTACAAATTGGTCAGAGGAAGTATAAATACATCTCGAACCATTTGTTTACAAATCAGTTACCTAACCTAAAATCCAAACAACACCGTTTTCGATAGACGTGTTGGCAGAAAAGTAGTTCTATGTTGGTACACGGAGATCGGACATGCGCAGCCAGTGAGATTGGTCTACATCATCTTTAGTCTATATGCGTGCGACCCACGCGCGCCTTCAGTGCTGCCAACCGTCCTAGAATTATACATTTCTGTGGTATGATTTAAGTCGCCGTAGTACGTAATATTATAAATTCATTATACCACGGGGAATCCGTGTAATTAAGCTTCAGGGAAGTTTCCAACATGCAGTGCAGTGTTGCACTTAAAATATATTCACAAAGGGGAAATTTAATGCTCAATCGTACAAAAAGACTGACGAGTGGTCATACTGAAAACTTGAAAATCGTCGTTGGAACGGAAATTAAATTGGAATTAAATATATTTGTTGTTTCGTGGCAGAGTTGGCAAGTGCAGATAATAATCGAAACTTCCCACTCATTTACTGCATATGCCGCAATAAATGTTACAGCAAAACGAGACCGACAAGGAAAGAGCTATCAAATTAGCTCTAATGTCGGCCATCGCAAATTAGTGCAATTTTTCAATGTTACACATTTTAAATATACTGTATTCATATATCGATCTTATTGCCAAGACTAGTGTAGCTGAGGTGTTAAATGAAAAAATGTTTCTGCCACACCATATTTTTTTTTTTAACAAACGCCCTTAAAAGAAGAAAAAAAATTTTAGGGAGGTGTGTGGTACTGCACCTGCAGACTAGTTGGCAACGCCGCTCCAAGTCCCCACACCAGGACTACAGAACACGCGAAGAGACAGAAGTGGAACAGCTGCACGCGCCACCAGAATGTCCTCACCTCCCAGCAATATGGCGGAAATTCGCTCTTCAAGATTAACCTATTCAGACCCAACGTACACAACTGTGTACATTACGCGCGTGTAGGTATTTTTGGTCTCTACTACACACTGAGAATCTCAATGACAAATTTGTTTACCTGTTGGTAAGTGATTCGCAAACCGTCTTACTGATAGAAGTCATGATTGGTTCATATAATTGTAGGTGAATATAATATATCCTACAGCTTAATTGAGTGTGACAACGAATAAAAGTTTTTGTCGACTCAAGTACTGCACGTGGCATATAATATCTTGTATGCAACACTTGAAACCGTAAATTAAATTGGTCTGTAAGGGTTAAGAGGCCTCTCTAGTTAAGATAAAGAATTCGCTGTAAGTAAATTTGTCTATTCTATTTTTTTTTTAACTACGGGATATTTAAATGAAAATAATTTTTTTAGGACAGAAATAAGAGTTGATATTTTGTTGCCCGTTCAAAAAATTAGGTTAATGAAACATAAATATGGGCGTTGAGATGTGTCAGAGGCAGCAAAAATCGCAATAAAGCAATACACTGTTTACAATTTTTTTTTTTTTTAATTCTGTGAAACATTGTTTTAATATATAGCGATAATGTCGTATTATTTCTGAAACGGTTTTATGCAATATGACTACACAGTCACAGTTTAATATTCCGAAGAAACAAAACACACACGCGAAGCTTGTTTACGCTATCTTCCAACGCCGAAGCAATGTTTCCTTATGGCCGGATGTGACATTGAGGTGTTTAAAACTGTTTAAAGGCTGTTCACGATAAAGTGAGCAGGTTTGAAATCAATCTTACATAAATGTCACTGCTCCTACCTGCATACATTTCAACGGACACCCAGAGTGACATGTGCCCAGTAAAGTTGATAACGATGGATAGGAAAGTAGTTCCGTATCTTAACGTGGAATAAAAAGTGTTAGGTGACAATTTTTTATAACTTAAGTTTTTTATCTCGCTTTCTCTTTATTTCCTCATACATCGAAGTGTAAAAATTAGCAGATTTGATCGATATTTACTTTTCGAATAATTTTACAGTTTCGCTTGATCGACGCATGAATAAAGTGATGAGGCCCACGACATCGTTCATCTTAAATGAGGCGGAAGAATACACTACGTACACACAAGTATATATAAAGCAGGGCTTTCAAAAGTGCTCATTTTACCGTGAATAGCCTTTACTGAGGATTCCCCTTAAAGTCACGGGCTCCTATATAAAGGGTTTGCTGTGTCGCATTTCAGCTCAGCGTAGCCAAACTCCATCTAGGACCCCCAAGATTCTAAAAGGTAATTTACAGATACCATTTGGAGAAAGCTGCCCTTATCATCTCGATGTTGGGGAGGAATCGCGATTAGGCTGAGGCATGTCACAATGCGCTTCAAATGTTTGACCGTGAGGAACTCCTACCGATCAGCTTTATGTATGCCACCCTAGATCCGGGAATTACATTTGTTATAAGATATAACATTGTATACATTTTACATAATATTTGTGTATGTTGGAATATGATCCGGCATGACTGGATAGAACTGTAATCCGAGACAGACACGAAATCGCGACGAAGTCCAGGCATATTGTACTTGGCACTACACACTGTGCGGCCCTGGGAAATCCTTTCAAGACTATTTCGGGTGCAGTCTTTCTCTGCTGTTATTACGCGTAATGCCAATATTTCCAAGTTGAACTCCTCTGTAATGGCCACTGGCTGGGGACAGGGTCAAATAATAATATATATATATAGCCCAGCAGTGTATTAGACACGTCAGGGTTTTCCAAAAACCAGTGAGCAGGCTTCACTTCCCGCGCAGAGCTGTTGAAATGAACAAAGAAACTTTGTGAAACGAAGGGCAATGTAACAAAATAACATATCCAAGTGAAGTAAAACAAAATAAAATCGTATCGTATATTGTACAAATAAAGATACAGAGGATGATTTGGAGTGTGCCATAGAAGCATACGTGGAATGATGGACAAAAATCAAGACAGTATTTCCGAGGTTATCGAGATTTTTTGACAACGAACATGTAATCGCCACAAGAAACCCAACAACACATGCTGGTTTGGCAATACCAACCTTGTAGCTCTTGCTTTTAAAACCCTATATTACCATATTAAATAGACTGTTTCGTGAGTGAGTGAAGTGAGGAGATATGGGCGGTTCTTAACGTGGAAGTCTTGAGTGTCGATGAGGGTGAATTGAGGCGAGTATGGAGCATCGCCGGAATGAAGGAGCGAGGGAAGGCCCCCCAGACCAGCGGCATCGCCGGAATGAAGGAGCGAGAGAGGACCCGAAGACCAGCGGCATCGTCCGGCACGATTTCCACGTGCGGGGGTCCGAGAGTGACCCCGCCGGGAATCGAGCCCGGTTCGCCTGGGTGGGAGGCGAGTAGTCCTGCCACTACACCACCGCGGCCCCCCGACTGTCTCGTCCCTCTGATATGCCGTAGCAGTAAATGAAGGAAATGCAGCACACAAAAGTCTCGGCGACCACGTAACTGCCATCCACTTTCTGTGACGCAGTTAGAAGCGAGTGCTTTTCAACACTTGGCATCACGGTGGTTACACTACTCTCGAAAGCAAAGGCTTATTACTTTGGCAGACGGAAGCCGGACCACTACGGGAATTTGCTGCAGTATGCAGCAGCCGGTCGGATCTGTATAGTCTATTCGCGGTTTCTTCACAATTCTTGAATCAAACATTTGAAAAATCACCCCACATATGACATTTTTAGTTACTTCCTAAATATACCATGTTACATAAGCGATTTATTCTTGTGTTCATAAATTATTTATTTATTTTTTGGTTAAATTTAAATGTTATTTATATTATCTCTATAAATTAAAAATACTTAATTTTTAACTAACATGAATTAAAAATACTGATTAAACATGTGTGTTGGTAACGCCTACTCAGAAATAGTTCTCATGCAAAGTATCATTACAACTGAGTGCGTAGGAATGCGGTGCTTTGTCCTCTGGTGTAATTTTCGAGACTTAGTTAAGTTTAGTTTACACGAGGCGGAGGAATATCCTGGAAGTAGAACTTTAGCAGGGCTTCAGAAAAGTGTGAAGTAACCGTGAATGGATTATACTAAATGCCCGTTTCCACAGCCTCACGAAACCTGCGACCAGGACGGTTACCTCAAAGAAACGGCTGGGCCATTTCACATTTATGTTACTGATCTTCACGCCGCAGTGATAGAACTCACAGGTCCCTGATGACTCGCAAGATTCCTGTGCGCAATGTACTTAACGTGAGCGAAATCAGGCTAACGCGACTTCATACTGCATGCATGCCAAACACCAAAGCTTGTTTGCGCACAACCTAACCATTGTTTCATATCTACCATCTGTGAACAATTGATTGACTGGTGGTGCTTAATACCATGGCAGCCCCTAACCACCCGTCAAATGTTCAAAGGTTGCAGATACCAGATCAGGCTAACACTAATCACGCACTTTTTGCTTATACAGAATGTATCTAAATTCGACCGACAAACTTCGGCTGCAGATTAATCGCGGGAAAAAAAAATTGACAACATATACACAACCTATGATCTAAAGTTAATACTAAGGGTGGTACATAACTTTGAAATTGGACCTGAAATAACTGTTTATTCCAAATATTGGAGATGATATTTAAGATGGCACACCGATTTTCTGGATAATGGATAACTAAACAAAGATATTCAAACACCACAACTCCTGTCGCTGTCATCAAATTATTTCATGTAAATAATCACTGTTACTACCATTATTTAGAACTAACCTCCATGACGCGGTAGCATATTTTTAATTTAAAAGATGGTTTATTAATCCCCATGTTACAATTAACAAATATGTCGCCTTGTGTAAATACCCTAGACTTCACTGTTTTTGAGTAATTCGTGTTTTAGTTTCACAATAATATTTACCAATATTTGGAAAGTAGGGCACGCACGACGCCCAATAACACACTGTTGCGGCTATTCAAGGGAGGGAAAAATTCCAGAGAGAGGAGCATAGCAGTGGTAGGATAACAAAGTATTTCTTCAGTTGAAACTCACAAATGTGTATCTCCCTTAGAATTAAATTTAGACCATAGGTTGTATATCTGTTTTGAATTTCTTTTTTCGTGGTTAACCTAGAGCCGAAGTTTGCCGGTTGAATGTAGGTATAACCTGTATATACTCCTGCCCGGGCAAGCTGCGGCGTCATACGACGCGTGGGTGATGCAGTAATATTGAACACCTTTTCTGTGGCGTCTCGTGATATTTGTATATTGGAAATTAGTTTCAGGCAGCATGCGATTGTGTACCGCTTTTGTCGGCTAGCGAGAACAGATTAGGTCGATATTCGCACGAGGACCAGAGCTAATTGCGCTTTACAGAGAACGATTATTCGCAGAAGGAAACAGTAAAAAACAAGACTTTCCGGTTTCATTATTTTCAGCCAGCTGGTATTTAGAACTTTACTATGCCAGTACTCAATTTATTGAATTAATATTATGATGAAATCTCGAAAAATGCAACTGATTTCAAACTTACTACTTTGAAGCATTCAGACGAAACAAGTGACACTACGCTGTGTTCTCTCCTGAAGACAGCTCAAGCATTGGGAAATCGTATGCACTACGCCGAAAAAGAGCGCATCGCAACGACGTACGCGTACGTTTCAGCGGCAAGAAGTCTTAGGTGTGAGGGTCGAGTTGCAAATCTCGACATCTCACATAGCAGCTCATTGTTTAGAGAGCGGTTTCCTAAAGTTTCAATTTTTTTTATAGTGAAATGATGCGTGAGTCGTTTATTACGAAACCAACGAAAATGTACATGAGGGTACACTCGTGTGTAGTAAGGAGCTCAGGGCAGGACAGGGGGACATACTGGCGTGTTTTAACGCCCCCAGGTTAAAGTTATTCAAACAGCAGCCTGTGCCTGGATCTGTACAGACGATGCATATAAATTGACCTACTTTGACTGCAGGTTCGTCACGAGATTTAAGATGACGCGTTTCAAACAACTTACACTCTGAAGTAATTACTAAGGGTGATACACGCCTTTGAATTTTCAGCTGAACCACTAGTTTATTGCAGATATTACATGAAAGTAACACAAATTCTTCAGTTTTATCTACTTTCTCTAACACTTGGAATAAAGCAGTGGTTTAGTTCCCACTTCAAAGAAGCGGCTCTTAAGGATATATACTTTACATGCTTTCATCACTTTTATTTCTTACGTGACGACGCCGTAGCCTAAGTTGGTCGGTCAGTTTTGTATTCGCCCCGTATATGAACTGCACAAAGATAGATATTTTCGCCCCGTATATGAACTGCACAAAGATAGATATTTTCGCCCCGTATATGAACTGCACAAAGATAGATATTTTGCGGGGAAATAAGAAAAACGTTGGTCGCATACAAAGGATGTATATAAATGCGCCAGTTTGATATGGATTTAGTGATGTGCAAAATAGGTTTAACATTCAGGGGGGGGGGGGAACAAGCTTAAAGAGGATATTTTATAACCAAAGACACACAGACACACACACACACACACGTGACGAATCAACCATACCTAGGAACCTTACCACTTCGTGGAATCCGCATTAAGCGGGGTGCCCCTCCACTTCTCGACAATTATCGAACAATTATTACGTCTAAGAGAGGCGCCCCGAGAACCTCAACCGCTGCAGTTGCCGCCAAACCCCCCACCCCTTGAGGGCACGTAGAAAAAAAATCACGAGGAAAAGCGAGGGATAGCCGTCCAGTGAGTAGAAAGAAAGCACCACGATAACATTTTGTTTTTATAACATATCTCAACTACAGGAAAAATTTCTCTTGCGCACGATCGTCTGGCGAGCACGGCGAAGAGAAATGCAAACGATGTCCTGTTTGTTCAACCATGCCCACTGGCGTAGGCCTATATTACGAATTAACTCAAGCTGGTACGCGAAAATTTTGATCTCATTACATTGAAATTTATGAAGTACAGATAAAGTGTAAATATTTAGTTTCCCACAATTTACGACCACTGTTCATTTCACCTGCAATGTTGCGGTCTATTTATTTTCTATACGTAGCAAATGCAGCCATCTAGCACTATAGCTACAAATTGCAGTGTTACATTCCACCTTGAGCGAAGCATCGTTTTCCTGTTTCTAATTTAAATAATTTGTTAAATTATGGGAGCATTAAATTAGTTTCTAATCAACTGCAAAGTGTTATGATGTTTAACAATCATAGTGTTAAAATGGCAAAATAAAGTCACGGACAAGAAACTGAGCACCTAGCATAAGTAGTAGGAATAAAATAAAACTGGACGTATTCAAATGTCATGTGACTTTATTGCGAGAACAATAATATCACATAACGCAGGCAAAAAGAGCTGCCAAGACAAGTACGCTGCTAGTCTCATGTCATTACGATGTAGCGTCACCACAGGCATGAATAGGGGAGACCGGGGCTGGTTGTCAAACTTTTTGCATATTCATTTTTATTTAAATGTTGGTGCGAAGTAATGAAGTTCTCTAGACAGTAATAAAAAATACCGTGTTTCGCACAGCTTAGGGAAAACCAAAATCATTCTACGAAACTTGTAAGGCTTAGAAATTCGAATTTAGAGACACTTGCAGAGTGTGACTTTCAACCCCGCCCTGGGGATGGTTGTCTCAAGTCTCAGGGTTGGTTGTCCCAGCTTTTTTCAGTGCAAGAAAAATCACTAAGCCTTTAACATATAGTTCTTAAAGTACTTATAATATAAGGAAATGTTTTGTGAAATGCACTTAAACACTTTAAGTAAGAATGATTTATGATATAACTACAATACATAACAATCATATTATCACATGTTATGACTTGCAAAGCTAAGTTGCTTTTTTGAATAAAATTGGTATTGCTGCAACTAAAATAGCGGCAAAAATGGAATATTATATTAGCAGCGAACTAATAATGCACACATACTGTTTCTAAGATAATTTATTAATAAAAATATGCTCATAAATTTGCAGTTAATTTAAAATTATTAATATGAATTGATATGCATATGTAAGGCCTATACAAAGCAGTTACGATAACTGAGATGGAATAAATTTTACAGATAATAAGAGTAATTTACATTTAAATAATCCTTATTAAATGAAACAATATTATTAGTCTATACAATATAAAACAAAACATCAAGCAAAGAAAACAACATTATTGCTAACGAAAAAAATTTCAGTCTGTTGTGAATAACATCATCAGTGATTAATTTCGTCAAGCGCAAGTTTTACTGTAAATCATTATTGAATGATGCATAAAGAAACTTGACAATGACAAACAATAGAATAAACTACTAATTGTCACTGAAAAAAAAATTAATAAGCTAAACCATTTTTAGACTGCTCTTAATCATCACCACTTGGCATGTCTGAAAAGCAGCTATGGCAAGTGTTAAACACGATTTCCCGTTGTACATTTCTCATGAGACCACCCCTTGCGCTCTACATATTGGACCCACGTTTCGTTCGGCTTACTTTTAGAACATGGCTCGATGCAGACCAGGCAAAAACAATCTTCGTCTGCACTCTCTCTGCTCTCCCTTATACGCCTTCTTCCCTTGCTGATCCTATTTCTTTTAGCACTAGGTTTATCTTGGTGTTCCTTAAATAATGGCCTTTTGGAATGTGTCATCTTCCTGCTCCACCCCCCCCCCCCCCCCCCCCGGCGTTGTCTGTAAAATTGATGTCTTCCTTCTACGAGTATTGTTGCGGACTGTTTTCCTTTGTACTGACTGAGGAAATGGTCGATTTATTTATTTATTTCGACTTTATTTATACTGGCGAAGTTAAGGCTTCAATGCCTTCTCTTACACTTAACCAGGTATAACTCAGTGTACACATACGTAAACATAAAGAACAAGAAAAATACTTAAATTAACAAGAGGCGAAACAGAAATATGATAACTCAAAAAGTAGTAAATGTGAAAAAGATCAGTGGTTTCATATTATGTACATATCTTGAGCAGGACTAGAGACAAGGCGATGTTTAAAGAAACTAAAATTAAAATAGCACAATAATACTGATCGGCAGAGATTGTTAAAGCCTTGCTCATACCACTGCAGCTGGGAACTTGATCAACTTTATATTGATGAGGCTTTTCTAGATTGTTGACTTGTATTTCTGGAACATCATCACTAGTGCTGGTTTGGCAGTTAGTTTCAGTTGGAGTCGGCATGTCTTCATCAGTATTTTTGTTGCTAGGATGAAACCGATCGGTTACGAAACTCGGTGCCAAATTCGATTCTGTAAAAATGTCTCGGTTGAAGGGAAAAATTCCTGTGCTTCTGAAACCTTCACAAATGTTACTTGGTGTTACTGCGAGCGGAAATGACTGGGTTATCACACCGCGAATATAATAAATTGTCATGATCTTTGTTGAATTATTTATCATCCAACTATCACACGCCGAATTCGTGAATTTTATTAATGGACCGTAAACAGACTTATCCAACGGTAGTAATTAATTACTACAATGTGGTAGGAAAGAAAGCATTACAATTCCGTTTGCTATTGCATAATTTAAACCATCAATACTGAGATGAGAGTTGTGGTTGTCTAAGAGCAGCAAAACAGGCTTTTCACGTGTGATTTCTGCGTGGTCGTTAAAGTGTTTCAAAAATTCCAGAAAATGTGTTTCTTGCATCCAACCTGAAGGACTCGCAACATCCCTTGAGGCAGAAGGACCATTCGCAATAAAATTTTCTCTGTAGTTCACCCTGGGAAAGACAAAAAAAAAAAAAAAAAAAAAAAAAAAGGAGGAATATGATTACCGATTGCTGACACTGCACACGCAATTGTCGCCGGACAACCTCTCTCCGCAGGAACTATACTACCAGTCTGTTTAAAACCACGATGAGCTATAACTTTGTCGGGAACTAGTACTATTGTAACAACTATCTCATCCATAGTCCATATTTCGTGCGTTTGGAACTTACGCCGTGTCATGACTTCGGTCAAATTGTTGAAAAACAATTCCACGTTGGTTTTGTTGAAACCAGAGGCTCTAGCCAGACTGGTTGATTTAGGTGTTCTTAGTCACATTGTTGTATGTCGCTCTAAAAAAAAATTAGAAAACCAATTAGCCCCAGCAATTTTTTTTTTTCGACCCATGATTGTGGAATTTTTATTCCGTTTCCTAAAGCTACCTGGCAAGCAAGTTTTCTAACTTCTTTAGGAGATAAGCCAAAGTGAATGTCTGATGCTTGTTAGATATAATCTACAAGCTCCTTTTCTTGGGATTCATTGACCTGGCGATTTCTTTGATATCCGACAGGAATCGACGGAAAAATTAGTTGGTCGTCATTCAATTCTGTTTGGGGAATTTTTTTGCAATAACTATTAAGAGTTGGATAGTTAAAACTGAATTCTTTTGCGGCTTGTCTGATCGACTTGTGGTCTCGAAAAACAGATATCGCTGCTGTTAACATAACATCAGAACTCACTTCTCCTCGGTTAGTTTTTTTCTTGAAGTGCCGAACCATTTTTGTATGCAGGAATCTGTAAAGAAAAAAAACGAAACTTTCATGGGGTTGTCACATGTGACAACCTGCCCCGTCCCGCCATTTTATGTTAGTAATATTGTGTGGCCTGAACAAATTACTGCAACTTTAACACGAGCATTGGAACGTGTGAGACACAGTAGGATGCAGTTTACTACACTATATTTTCTAAGTGCATCATACATAAGAAAAAATAACAGAAATTAAAAACTCAAGTTGAGAAATTTTACTCACCGATCGACTTTGTAAAAAATCACTTCCAGCTGCCACACTTATCATCCTATCTTCGCTCAAACAAAACAACAACGGACTACTACGGATGGTGGCGAACGACAATAGCGAGCCCGACTGCCTCTGCGCTCTAGCGGTCGTGGAATTAACTTTGTGACACCGAACCCGTGTGACAACCAGCCCCGGTCTCCCCTACATGTGCCGATTCGGTTCTGGCGAGAGTCATGCAGCCGTTCTATCTTCTTCTGAGGCAAGATTACTCATAGCTGTGATAACTGGCCCTCGACGCACTGCAGATCAGCATCGGGTCTGAGTTTAAAGTTCGAGCTGATCACACACAATGTGACAGATCTGGGGGACCTTTCTGGCCACGAGTGTGATTCAACCTGACGCAGGTATATTCTACAGGCACATGCACCTTGTGGGGATGGGTGTTGTCTTGCTTAAAGACTATACCAGGGTGCTGTCTCTCAGTAAGGTAACAAATGAATTGACGCACCGCTGTACTGACAGGTTCCTTCGAATCAAAGATGAACTGACGCCATATCCTATGGCTCTCTACACCATTATACCAGGAATAATGCCGGTGTGTACCCCCAACATTGACAGGGTGTTGTCTCTCAACTCTGCGTCAGTGTACGTTCATACGTGGTAACTGCAGAAACGAGATTCACTGCTGAACACGATACGTCACCAGTCGCCATCACCCTATGATCCCAGTTACAGCCCCACTTCAAACACGGTCGTGTCTGCTCTGGTGTTAACGGCAATCTACGGATGGTACGGTGTACCCGTGGTTCGACTGAAACCCGTTGTATCGAGTGAGTGAATGGAGAGATTTGGGTGGCTCTTAACAGCGAAGTCTTGAGAGCCGATGAGATTGAAGTGAGGTGAGCACGGAGCATCGCCGGGATGAAAGAGGAGTGGGGGGGGGGGGATGGGAGATCCCTGATGAGAAAATCCGCCGACCAGCGGTATAGTCCGGGACGATTCCCACTTGCGAAAATCCGGAGTGAACCGGCCGGTTATTGAATCCGGTTCGCCTAGGTGGGAGACGAGCAGTCTAACCGCTCAGCCTACCGTGGCCCCCCGTTGTATAGATGTGATGCGAGATAGCAATGGGTGTAACAGAGAAGTGTCCAATAATTGTTTCCAGATGGCACGTGTCCATTTCATGGAATTGCGTAGTGCTGGGTAACTTCCTTTGGCTTGTTCTGCCTTGGTCTACGTGTGTGAGTGGCATCAGAATGTCCCACACACGCAATTTTACAATACATAGAATCAGTAACGTGTAGACCCGAGACTCGACCCCAATCCAAGCCTCCGAGGAACTCGGTAAAATAAATTACGAAAATACGGACCAGAGATAGTAGGCACTGCGCACAAATATCGATGTGTTATTATTGTAATGTTTCATTACAGTATTTTTGTACTTTATCGTCGTATGGACTTGGGTTGTCGTACGTCAGCTGCTAACGAAAATTAGAGCTAAAATTGAAGGACGGAATCTAACTTTAATGAACTCCCAACTACTTTTATAAAGTCTGTTCACGTTAAAGTGAGGACTTTTGAAAGCCCTGCTTAAGATCTACTTATGTGCGCATTGCTTATTCTTCCACCACAAGTGAAATTATCATTTGCCGTGAGCCTGATCACTTAATCCATGCGTCGGGCAAGTGAAATTGTAAAATTATTAAGACAGTAAATATTTAACAAATCTGTTCATTTTCACACTTCGACGGATTAAAAAAAAAAGGAAAGCTAAAGAAATAATTAAAGTTACCAGAAATGATTTCCTAACACTTGTTATTCCACGTTAAAATACGCAACTACTTTCCCGTCCACCGGTACCAACTTTACTGGGCGCATGTCACTCAGGGCGCCCGTTAAAATATGCGCAGGTAGGGGCAGTGACATTTTTCCAAGGTTGATTTCGATAGTGCTCATTCAGCCGTGAACAGCATTAACAAAATTGGTTAACGTAATCTGAGTGTCGTCGAGATGCTCGACGGCAAACTATTACGGGTCTGGCCCCTTCGTCGCAACAGCGTAACACCTTGGCCGATGTCGTACTGTGCGTTTGCTAAACGTGATGCGGTTTGACGGGGCGGACACAACACGTTGTTATAAACACGAGGTGTCACACTAGTGTGGCGTTCACTAGTGTTACACATCGCGTTTACACCAATGTGTTGTGCCCGTCCCGTCAAGCCGGAGCGTTTTAGCCGCAGCGGCAAAAACGAATAGTATGACACCGGCCTTAAGGGGCCATCCTACTTGGCACTTGAATTACGTTGAATGAAGTTTTAAACACGGGTTTATCGACCAAACTATTAAATCAGACACCAACATGATTTATCTACGAAAAGAAAATATACCCCAAACGAGAACGGAATGGTTCTTTGATGATATTACTATAAATATAACTTTTGAGTCCTCCAGCTTCGTTTAAAACGGATTTTTCAGACCGTTGTACCTTTAAACCTGCTCCTCTAACACACGCACAGCTACTACAGGAGCGGGGATTTAAATTTGCTACACACTTTCCACCAATCAAATGGCACGGTCAACGCTTAAATTCCCATAGGTATAGGCTGTTCACGGTAAAATGAGCACTTTTGAAACCCTGCTTAAGATCTACTTGTATGCACGTTGTGTATTATTCCGCCTTATGTGAAATTGGTATTGCCGTAGACCTCAACACTTTATATATGCGTCAGTCAAGTGAAACGGTGAAATTATCATAAAGTAAAAATTCTACATATCTGCTAATTTTTACACTTAGACGCATTAAAAAAACTAAAGAAATAATTTGTTTGTCACAAATAGTTACCTAACACTTTTTATTTAACGTTAAGATATAGAACTACTTTCCATCTATCGTTACTAACTTTACTAGGCGAATGTCACTCAGTGCGCCCATAAAAATATATGCATGCAGGGGCAGTGATCTTTTTCTAAGGTTCATTTCTAAAGTGCTCACTGTATCGTGAACAGCCTTTACACGTTACACGACGAGAACACTGCACGCCAGTTCAGCGCCTTGCCCGTAGGAGTCACAGGGCACTTGACGCGCACGGCAGTATGGTTCTTATCATTCCCGCGCTTCTCGACTTAAAGCACAGGAAACATACCGAACGCAGGCGGATCGCCTACGCTAGCGAAACCTCCATTAAGAGTGGGATGGAGCTGCGCGTCCAAGGTCAAGAAGCGAGGGAGCGATACGGGCGTCTCTAACACGCACATCTAGAGCCTCATCGCTCCTACGCGCAAGGCGTGCAGTGTTTCCGTCGTGACGCTGTACTGTGTAAATTAGATCTGTAATAGCGGGACTTCACTACACGCGATGAAAGGCCATAGATTAAACTACGCCCGTATCTTTGTACTTTTCTATTGCCGCTTAAGAAAACTGCATAGACAAGCTTTAAAAATGCGCAACATTTATGCAGATAATTTATTTACCGAGATACGCGTATTCAAGCAAACAACTATTTAACAGAAAATGTTTCAGTCCATCTTACTCTTAAGAGGACGACAAGGTCTGAATACTTGCAGCTTTATAAAGTACTCGCTTCGCTGTACTACAGAGCTGCATTCAGACATTTTTTTTTCTATAAAATTCACGTATCTCTGTTTCAGTATGTTCGTTTCGCAAAAAGGACACGAATTACTTCATATCGAATTCAAATAAAACTGGTGTTATATAACAACTTTCTCGCTATTATGTATTTGAAGACCAATAAAATGGGAATATTTATATTTATTTTTTTGTGGTTCCTCAACAGAGTTATTAGTTTCTAGCGCCACGCGCCTTTCAGTTCGAGGAAAAAGAGAATATACAATTCCCTGCAAATAGGTTTATTATTAGGTATAGGAAAAATTCGTGAGTTCAATTACCTGTAGGCTAGACTCCACAGTTGTGTGTATACTCAAGCCTCAGATGTTTGTTCATTGGCTGCTGCCCCATAAATTAACCCGTGTTACTTCACACCTGGCAGTATGGCACTCGTCACTTGTTTCCTTGCAAGTTTGCTATTGGCTCAGAGTCGTCAAGGGCGTGTCTAATAAACTGCGATCCAATTACAAAGTCAACTTCAGTGTACACGTGTTTGGCGTCTATCTTGTCCTGAAATGAACTCGCGAAATGTTCCTATCCCTATTTATTAGTTTTCTCGTACTCAAGCATATACGCTGTAGTCATACGAAAGGATTAATACTGTAAGGGAAAATACCATTGCGAGTTTTGTTATATCAATTTGGAACTCTCGTAAACAACGTATGTTGTGTAGAGTTAGTTTGAACTCCGGATAAAAAAACTCTGCTTTGATTCCTCGTGCAAAATGAGATGAAACAGTTATGTCGAAAGTGACTTTAAGGGAAGTATCGGCATATTTCACATTATTCATTTCAAAATGTCAGAGAACAATTGAGATGAAACTACAAATACCTGAGGAGTGTTATTTTCATTTTGAGATAGGAAATCTGTGAAACTTTGGTGAGTAATAAAATAATGATCTCCTTTCAGCAGAAAATATAGGAGACATTTTTATATCTCAAAAATTGATGCGTTGAGCTGAGAAGAAATTCTTTTACGCTGGATATGATTTATCACATTTAAGTTGCCTTGGTGTTACACTCAAAAGCAAAATATTTTCAAAAAAGGTTACAAATTTTGAAATGAAGCTGTTGTTTGCCAGCCAGCGTTTCATCTACCCAATGAAAGGAGTTGACATTATCCATCAATTTGCCACAAATATAAAATTTCAGTGCAAGAATATTACTATATTCTGGAATTTGTTGTTCCGAAATCCATAATGTTTATTTTCTTTAAATAAAATCCACTTGAAAACATTTTGTTTTCAATTATACGGACATCCCTCAGTAATGGCTTTACGTCATAAGTGGTACTATATTTCCGTCTCATCTTGCATAAATAAGCACACGTCAGCGTTTTAAATTTCAGTTCAGTATGTTCATACAAATTCACACAATAAGTTAGGTGGAACGACTCACTAGCAAAGGCCTTGCAGCTGTCGTTTTGAGGCAAAGGAGAAATACAAATCCGTTACTGTACAAAAATTTGAATGTAAAAATTATTTCAGCACTTTTAGTACAGTTGCCAACTGAATAGGATAAGTAATTTCAGATGCATGTCTTATATCTTATAGGCATGGTTGCTTAATTAAGTTTTAATTAATTAGCTTTTGTTATAAACTTCAGGGGAAAATTTTCCTTACATAATTGTTTATCTGTCTTTACGTTATTCGGTACTTGAAGGTAAATTTAAAACACCATGTATGCAAGTGCTTCACCATGCTTGTTTTGTTGTATATTGAGTACGTTAAAATAATTCCAGTTCTGTATGCATGTATCTGATAGTCGCCATAATATTTCTGTACTGTTATTACATTGCGACGCTAGCGCCAGTCGCCCGCGACACTAGCGCTCGTCGCCGGACTTTTATATTGAATCTGTGGCCACATGCGCGCTCCATGGCCAACTTCTCCCTCCCGAGTTCTCCCTCTGCTCCCTACTCCCGACCTTCCCCTCATTTCACCGCCTTAGGTTGTCTACTTAGGCCCGTGCACTTCCCTCCCTCCCTTCCATCTTACTGCTTACGCCTTCCTACTCCGACAGATATAGGTTTACTTCAGTTCACTTCATTACCAGTTGAGTTGTTCGACGATAGGAGAGAGAGTTAGCTGAGAGTTTCGGATACTTCCACCATGGTGCCTTCACCAACCAGTCTGCTCTTGATTATCAACCTGGGGAACGATGGCGCTGGGTTGTCAGCTGCAGTAGACGGCGAATTGCAGCGATTAATCCTCCAGTGTGGTGGATTGTGAGTTTTCGAGCCCTCAGCCGAGCTATGTTTTTTTGGTGAGTTCCTGTTTTTGGCACGGCGATGCCTGTTCAATTGACGCCCGGGTTCAGGATGATCCTAGTGTGGCTTGAGCTTGATAAACGTGATCAGTGAGTTACTTGCTTCAAGCTTGCTTGAGTTGTCAATTTCGCGGGCATTCAGTAAATGTCCGAGGAAATGCTTGGCAATTTTTGCTAGTTAGTTCGTGGACACCTGTTTAGTTTGCGGCTGGCGTGTTTAAGTGTTACGCTCTGCTATTTCTTTGCTTTAACGTAATTTAAACTCTTGTTTTGTGTGGCATTAATTGCCGGAGAAATTCCAGTTTTGGTCAGAACTGGCTTTGAAAGGGCAGTAGATGTCGCCCAGCTCCACGAACCTGGTGTTTTCGGCTTGACTATTTGGAGTCGTGCGCAGTAAACATTTTTTTGGGCGTAATAGATATTGAAAGCCATGACTGAGAGTTAAGTCATTAAGTTCCGCCAGCGGGAGACCGCGTGTTCCAGTTTAACTTTGATACCGACAGTATACTTTTCTGGTGCTGCCACTGCGCAGTTTGCTTGGTGTATTTGACGCCGCCGTGTCGTCCTTGTTCCCCGCGGGGTTGGAAATAAATCAATACCACGTGCGATCAGGAATGTCTAAGCACTCGTGTAAGATCTCTAAAAATTGCTAAATGTCTTTGAAACTTTAATCCCCTGTTAATTTAATGCTGAAGAATGTGTTTGTTAGGAGATAGGACACCCAGTGATGTGTCAGAAACTACTGATTCAGAAGGCCTCAATAATAGTTGTTGTTGAAATTATGCATAGTCCGTCAATGTGAATATGAACTGTATGGTAATGTGGGCCTTGGAATGTTGAATTTTACTAGATGGTTTTAATCCCTGTGTTTAGTAAGAAGATATTTTACACAAGTGTGCGCAGCTTTCAAAATATATTCGTACAGATTTATATGATTATTTATCAAATGGTATATTAGTGCTGGTGATGCGCAGGGTATTGTGCATAAAGGTGAATGTGAGTTTTATGCGCTGGAGCGCTTCCTTTTATATTGAATGTTTTATTAGTTACGTAATTGTAGAGTCAAGCATTGTGAGACTTGGCCTAAACTATGATTGATTCAGAGTGCGTAATATTACTGCTGATGCCTAGGGTTTGTTTCTGAAAACATTGGTCTGCTGTTCACACCTTTGTCTATGAATTATAATGAATTGTGGCTGGCCACGCAAAGATATTTAGTAATGAGGCGAATAATAGCCTAGTTTTTCGAAATCTCTTTATGAGTGCGATTTACCTTAAGGCGGTAACGCACGGTAAAATTTTTATGAGGATCAGTATCCAAGAATCTACATAAAAGTGTAACTATTTAATTAATTTTATTGTATCCAAAATAATGAGAGTAGACTATATTATGTATTTTTTTATGTTTAGGCTGGTTAAATGTTAACAAAATGAAGTACCTAAAAATGGACATAAGATTAATTCTAATCTTGATATCATTAAATGATTGCACTGTTTCTACTTTTTCAAATGCAATTGTTAAACTTTTTGAATATTTGGAAGTGCATTGTGATGGTGCATATTATGATGGTGTATGAACATTGCAAAGACGGGAAAAACTAATAAATTGTCTGTTATCCTGATGTATGTGTTTATTTGAATATTCTTGTATTGTGGTCCTTGGTGCAGCACAACATAAAGCTCAGAGCTCCCAGGAACATTCATAAAATAAGTATATAAAAACAAATATAAATAAAACATCATGCTTAAAATAATTTGACGATATCGTTTTATGGATTTGCTGCAACAATAGCCATATGCCTACTAATGTTTAACACGTTGCGGTATTCAGTAGGTTGAAAGAAGAAATTGAACAAATCTTTCAAGAATATCCAGTTAAACGTGAGTCATATATGCAGTGGAGAGATTTTGGCGGTTCTTAATATCGAGGTCTTGAGAGCCGATGAGGATGATTGAGGCATGGTGCAGCACCGGAATGAAGGGGCAGGGGAAACGGATGATCCCCTAGAAAACCCGCCGACCAACGGCATCGTCCGGCACGATTCCCACTTGCGAAAATCCGCGAGTGACCCAGCCGGGGATTGAAACCGGTTCGCATAGGTGGGAGGCGAGCAGACTAACCGCTAGTCTTCGGGACTACATTTAAAATTCTGCAGGCGGATTGCGTATTTTCACACAGTTGCAGTTTTATAATTGCAGAATATGTTGTTTAACGGTTGATTGCATATGGATAACTATAATTGGCATTACGTAACTACGGAATATTATTATAGGCTATTCACTGTAAAGTGAGCACTTTTGAAAGCCCTGTCGTTTGGAATAATAGTCAATAAATATATTTTATTTCAGCCTAAGACGTTAACTTCAGGCATGGCATTGCATATTTAAAAAGATGGTTAAAGGATGAAATATGGCTGAAAGGAAAAAAGTAACTACGGCCTCCACAGTGCTCACTTTACCGTGAACAGCATATGCAGTCTGTGAGATTTAAAAGCCGAAATATAACTTGTGGCTATCATTTCTAGGGACCTAAGCTAAAAGGTAATGAAGTTGTATACAACAGGAACCATATTATAAGAAAACTGTTTTAATTTCAGTAATTATAATTCAATAGCATAGCGTGTTTTAAATAGCATACTTATCAGAAAATGTAACAGCTTGTAACTCTGACTTCGCGACTTTAAGTAATTCCTTGTAAATGAAAACATTTTGTCTTGATCTGTTGCAAAAAATCGCTCTTGTGACGTAACGAAGATGAAATATTACGAGGGATTCCATATCGTTCTTACAAAGGTTTATAACTCTACAAAGAACTTCTCAGTATCATTTATAAAAAAAAAAGTATACAGTAGTACTGGTACTCTTAGTGTAAACTTGATGTGAACGTAGAGAGAATATAGTGTAGAGTGCACATCCACATGGGCAGCCATTGATTCCCGAGGCCCCACTCGGAACTGCTTTTGACAACAGTCGCCTATACTCCTGTCAAAATCAACACAAAATAATTTTTATCTAAAAACACGGGGCCTGTTTGAAAACTGAATACCAACTAACGCCGAGTCGCTCAAATGAATCAGGTAGTACTTACAGTAGTTCATTTACAATATTCGGAACATGCGCTGAAGACGAAAATAATTAAGTCTCATCTTTATAGAGGCCACGCAAATAAAAAAAAAAAATCGCGCTATGGCGAGTTAGAAAGAAGCAAACGCTAGAATGCAGCCCTTAAAATGAAGGTGCAGCCAAGATGTTCTCAAAGCATCAGCCTCAGTTGGTGGAAAGGGCGGGATGGGTGTCAAGCTAAATCGACGTCATGGTAGTATTCGGGCGTTAGTCTCAGGGGCATTAACAGTCCGGAAAAAAAAAGACGAGACTTCACCGCAAACTTTAAATTACAAAAAAACTCAATACAGAGATTTCTTTCTTTTAACAACGTGGTCTATATCATATATATATTATTCATATGTAATGACCTGGATAAAAGTCGAAAAACACAATGCTCTGCGGCGGTGTTGAACCAAGCATGACTTCCGACGTAAAAATTTTATAGTTAATAACTCCAGGCCTCGACAAAAGTGAAGTATACTCAAGCGATGGCGAGAGAGCGAGAGAGGGATGTTAGAAGAAAAAAGGAGGGGGGGAGGACATATTCTACTCCCACATTTTTCTCTCGTTTCTTTTTTCCCTGGGCTGGCCAAGTGCAAGATCGTAAAGGAATAATGATGTACGCTGCGAAACAATCTCCCGAGACAAGGGCGGAACTATGTATAGCCAGATTAAAAACCGTGGCGGCGGACAGAAAGAGAGAGTGTGTGTGTGAGAGAGAGAGCGAGTGGGGGAAGAGATAGAAGGCGCGGAAGGACTGTACAAGAGGAAAAGCGACAGCTTGACAAGAGGGGGGGAGGGAGGATTGGACAGAAACCTTGTGGCAGGAGAGGGGAAAATCATAAAGCCGGTTTATTGCACCAGATTCCCAACAATTGCCTTTTCCTGGACGCCCAGCAAACGCAGCGATAAAGCCCGCCTGATGACGCGGAATTGAAAACACTCTTCTCCCCCACAACTCTTGTAGGACACTCGCCGGATAAGTTGTGGACGGCGCCCGTTCTGACTGGAGTTTCTCGCACCCCGTTTTAAAAAGCATTGGCCACGAACAAATTTATTTCATATTTGTGCCACGTACGCTTCGTCTTTTAATCATTATCGGTGGTTACTCTTTTCCAACAAAAAAAAATTGAACGCATAGCTAGATTAACTAAGTCTAGAAAACTACACGAAAGGCATAACAAACCGCATTCGTGCGCACTGAGTGTAATAATATCTTCCATAAGAACTATTTCTTACTAGAATTTACCGATACCTATTTTCTCCCTGTTCTTATTCATCTTAATTCAAAATTAAATACTATAATTAATAAACAAAATATAATTAAAATACATAAATAATAAATAATTTATAAAAAAAATTAAAATAGAGAATGTGGTATTTTTAAAGTTTCGATGGATCGTTGGATAAATGTGTGAAATACAACGGTAAGTGTTTTAAAATTTGCGTGCGTTGGGCCAACATTATTTTCCAACCAAAACCTAACCTCATCTTCCCAGTGCCAACCTACGTTGGAACTTCGTTGGAAATGTTGGCTATGTGTTGGATTGAAGCACGCGCATTATTAAAACGTTGGTTTAACGTGAAATGCCAACAAAAATCGACCACGAAAATGTTACGAGATCACTTAGCATACTTCAGAAAACGATGTAACTAAATCAGAAAATGTCTTAACCTATTGCAATTGTAATTTTTAATTGATGATTTTTTGGTTGGTGACAAGTTGGCAAATATACTGTTGGTATTATGTGTGTAATTTTCTGTTATGCCAATGCGCAACCACCTTTTTATGTAAACCTAGAGAACAACATCTTTGAACGAAAACAATGCCACTTTATTGTATTTTATAGAATATGAAGGTACTGCATCAACTGAGACATTTCTCTTTAAAATATGACCATTTGGTTATATTTCATGTCAATGTTGGGAACACGACAGTTGATAATTGGTACTAATTGTTACGTTAGGCCAACATTGTGTAAAAAAATTATGCCAACAATGGTAATTACCATATTCCTAATTAAATAAAACCACAACTATGTATTTTTGTTTAAAATGTTTTTAACACAGAGCCCATGTCTTATTTATAAATTTACATCGTTGGTGATGTGTTGGTTACTTGGAAAACATACTGGTGGTATTTGGTATTTAGATATACGTTGGGCCAACACTGTGTAATCAGCATAATTCCAACAAAGGTAAATGCCATATTTCGAATGAAATAACATTATAATTTTGTATGGTAGTTTAAAAGCAACATCTTTAGCACAAAAACAGTGTATTATTTAAAAGTAACTTCGTTGGTGATGTGTTGGTTACCTGTAGGTAAACTAACTATTATAATTGGTATGTAAATGTCTGGTGGGCCAACCTTGTGTAACCAAAATTATTCCAACAAAGGAAATTGCCGTATATCTGATTAAATAATACTATATTTTCGTATGATTCTTCAGATGCGATGTTTTTAACGCACAAACCATGTCTTATTTAATATTAGCTTCATTGCTTATGTATTGTTTACTTGTCGGAAAGCAACCATTGTTATTTGGTATAACTGTATACATTTGTTCCGCCAACATTGTACAACCAACATAAATGCACTAATAGGAAATAATCGTATTAAATGAAGGAAAAAAACAATCTTCAGAACATACAAAGAATTACCAAATGTAAATTTTCATTAAACAGTTTTTGGTTCTTCATGAGTTTCCTCGTGTGTTTAGACAATGTTGTGAACGAGCAGTTGGCGACTGGTTATTTTTGTTATGTTGGGACACCATTACATTTCAGACGTTATGCCATCATAGAATATAATTTTTTTATAAATAAACCCACATATAATTACTTTCATTTGCTTAATCGTTCAAGTTTTTTTAGCACAGAAATCCTTTAGAGATAAACTGGCTGTCTATGGTTATGTATTCGTCATTAGTTGGAATATATATTATATTCTTGTAACTGGTAGGTTCTAAATTCAGTTTCAGAGTACGAAAATCTGACTTAAATACATAAAAAAAATATAACACAGTATATTGAACTGGCATATAATAATATGTATATTTCATCATCAATGCAAAGAAGTAACAGTAGTGTAGTGGATAACACGTCGGGCTGCTAATCCAAAAGGCTAGAGTTCTAATCCGATATCTCCAAGGGTAATTTTCAGGTTGTAACATAAAGTGGGACCTGATAAAATATAATAGGAATTACACATTTTTTTAATATTCTTGTTAATGGGTAAAATTGATTTAAAACGCTGGTAACCAACGTTGGCAGAACGTTGTTTCTTGACTGGCATTATGTATGCAATAACACATCGTAGCAAAGCATTGCTTACTGTGGGTAAATAACTGTGTGAATGGCTTTCTGAAATAGAAAAGACACGGCTCTTAACAGTTTACACACAAAAATAAAATCATGTTGTGCCAACGTTGTATTTCAGTTGGCGACCAAGATAAACGTCATGTTGGGCCAATGTAAACCCGAGGAACATTTCGGCCTTGGGCCAAAGTAATATGCCAGCATTGGTCCAATGGTAGATCCAAACCTTGGGCCAATGTTTGCCCAACCAAATTTTGCTACTATGGGACAAAATTAAGATTATCAGTTGGCATTGTTTATGTAACACAATAAATAGTTAATTATATCCAGTTGTGGAAAATAGTAAAGAATAAAACGATGGTGTTGCGTTGGAAACGTGTTCTATTTTGTTTGGCGTCCAACTGAAAACATAATGTTGGGCCAAAGTAGGCCCGAACATCATTTTAATCTCAGGGTAACATAATTTTTCCAACGTTGGCCAACCTTGGAGCAAATGTTGGGCTTACGTCGGCCCAACCAAAAATTGCTACTGAGGTCTACGAGGAAATCACAGCGGGGTGAGAAGACAAATATCAGGACTTCAGCTATGCGCCCTTTTTCTCGTATCAAGTCAGTAATAGGAATCTCCAATATTCGAATTTGGTTTGTACAAGTTTAATACCGTTTAACTTATTTTCACTCATAAAAGTGTTGAAAACTATACAGAAGTATCCAGAATCTCAGGTAGAAACTCTGTGCGATTATTCGTTATGGAAAATGAAATAGAAAACATAATACGGCCTGCAAACTAATAAGAATATTTTAAGGGAAATACACGCGCTTGAAAACTGGGAAGTAGTACTAATCAATTGCGAAATGTCAGAAACTAGGCGAGATAAAACGACAAATCTGTGAAACCGCTCTGCCTTCCAAGCCTGCAGGCACATACTTTACAGGGTTATTCAATGTTAAATAAGTTTCTTCTCACTCCATCTGTTTATATTTCAAACAAAAACAAATATTCAACGCAAAATTTTCAGAAAATACTGCCACGTTAAAACATTTTCAAAAAAAAAATGTATTCATTTGTAGTTTTTTTTATAAAATGTTAATATTAATGTTCAATTTTAGAGAATATATGTATAAAAGTTGTCAAGATCTCTTAACATGTCAGTACTGTTAGTAAATTTCACGAAAAACACCCTTTGTTTGAAAATATAAAACGATTGTCATAAGCGACATATTTAGGAAACAAATAAATGCGTCTACAAAGGGGAAAATTTTCAAAGGTTTGATTCAAAAAGGGTTACGATACCTCGAATAGGTTATATCTCCAGTTTCAGCACGCATATGATTGTAGGCCTGTAGATTACTTATATCTCGAATTTGTTTAGTTCCTAGATATGACGAACAACCACGCTGCTTCTAACGTCAAATGCCTTTTATAAAAATGATTTTCAAGCTAATAACAAATGAAGTGAGAAAAATATCAACTAAGTACGTACGCGAAGCTCTTATTGAACGGTTTGAAAATCAAGCGGATTAATTAATTTTTCTTAGTCAATTTCAGTGATTTAATGTGATTCGTTCCTCTCCATTCATATTTATGTATTTGTTTATCTATGCAGCTATTGTTTTCAGATATAATACTTAAAATAAAATATTTTAAGGTGTTTAGAAATAGTTAAAATGATTTCTCAAGTAATTATAGAAATGTTTCTATTCGTGTGTGCATATCTCGAATAAGAAAAAGAGAATTTGGTTACACATGCGGCTAAAGTGACAACAGAATTTGAAAAACTGTTTTCAAAATACCCTGTGGAGGTAAGCGGGACGGTTATAAATTCAATGTGTTGTTTCAAAGAGGTAATACGAAGGAGAAGAAATCAAGAGAATCAATAGGTAAATTCACGTCTGGGGAAAGTAGGCGCTCAACATTAGTGCGCGTCCCATAGCACCTTCCACGTAGGCAACCAACAACACAGAAGCGTTGAGCTTGTTGCGGCGCTCGCAAGCGGATCAGCAAAACTACACATCTGGAGAACATTCTTGATCGGAGTTGAAACAGCCGCTTATACAGCAGATGCCAACCGAACACGCCAGCAAAATGGCGTTCGCCAATCAGCGCTTGGTAACGTATTAGCCATCCGGTAGCACAGCCAATACGGAACCTCGCGCAGCATGCATTGGCCTGTCACACATAAGGCCAATTCCCAGAGCCTCACGCAGCCAATCAGAGGACGAGTACACCCACGCCAAAGGAACCGCTACACCTCATTTATTTTCTGTCCACTTATCTACTCTATCTCTTGAGAACGCTGTGGCAAAACAGCATTATAATCCATTCACGGCTACTAACAACTTTTCTGAAGCCCTGCTTATGTTTTACTTCGAGGATATTCCTCCGCCCCGTGCAAAGTAAGCTTAACTAAGCATAGAAAATTACACCGAAGGGACAACGCACCGTATTCGTACACACTCAATTTAATAATATTTTGAATAAGAACTATTTCTTACTAAGCATTACCAACGCACATGTTTTCTCACTGGTTTATTCGTATTTATTATAAATGAAACGTTATAACTTAAAAATATAATGTAAGTAAAAGTTTATTTTAGCCAAATATACTACAGGCTGTTCACTATAAAGTGAGAAATTTTGAAATCAACCACATAAAAAATCCGCTACTCCTACCTTTATATATTTTAAAGGGCGTCAGGAATGGCATGCGGCCAGTAAAGTTGGTAACGATGGACGGGAAGTAGTTCCGTAACTTAACATCGAATAAGAAGTGTTGTAACCATTTCTCGCAACTTAAGTTATTTCTTTCACTTTGTGTTTTTTTTTAATACATAGAAATTAAAAATGAGCAGGTTTGATAAATATTTATTTTTCTAATAATTTCACATCTCCGCTTGACCGGCGTATAAATAAATTGACGAGGCCCGTAAAAAAGTTAATCTGACATAAGGCGGATGAATACACAACGTGCATACAAGTAGATACTAAGCAAGACTTTCAAAAGTGCTCATTTTACCGTGAACAGCACATATACATATGTTAACAAAAGTATATAAAGACTGTGGCACATTACGTACTTAGGAAACAACCAAACACATCATACATGGGGTGATTTTTCAAAAGTTTGATTCAAAATGTGTGAAGAAACGACGAGTAGACTATAGAGAAGAAACTAATGCGTTTATTTCAGACAGCAGAATTTCAAACTATGTGTTGCCGCTATACAGTTTGAAGAGCAGTTGTGGCCGCTTATAACGGAGAAGATCTCATCTTGCACAGAAGAATCAGGCGTGCTTTTATTTAACGTCACGAGAAACGTCAATCTCAAAGTTGCACCGCGTTTGATTCTCCTCCACAACTCCCACGACTTAGGACAGTTAATTTAGAACGTCAGTTTATTATCGATGTCCCCCAACAGTCCCTGATTTTCAATTTCCCTGTCTTTTCCCTGGATTTTCC
Source organism: Dryococelus australis (assembly GCA_029891345.1). Classification (NCBI taxonomy): domain Eukaryota; kingdom Metazoa; phylum Arthropoda; class Insecta; order Phasmatodea; family Phasmatidae; genus Dryococelus; species Dryococelus australis. The sequence goes on from CM056993.1 coordinate 285,831,241, forward strand.
CCTGCCAATTTTTTTCAGTGTGGCTTAGAGCAGGTTCTAATTATACAAGCAAAGGCATTAAAATACATTCATGAAAGTAATAACAATAAACTACAGAAATGACCCCCAGTGAATTTCCATCAATATTTCCTATATATATATATATATATATATATATATATATATATATATATATATATATATATATATATATATATATATATAAACCACTCATAGAAAGAAAACAATATCATTCTCACTTTGCACTGAAAACTTACATCTACACTTTTTCAAGCAAGCAGTTAAAATACTTCACCGCTAGTTCTAAATGTTTAATAACAGAGCCTTGAAGTTCGACAAAACATTCTTCAATACAAAACTGACTTGGACATTGCCACTTGAAATGCACATAATACACACAGTAAAAAAATGTATTGAATAAAAAACCCTTAAGTAAATATAAAAAAAAATCTGTCTATAGGCGTCGATATTTCAAATATAAACCGTCAAGGGCAATAATTGACAAGACAGTACGAAAATAAAATTACTGACGAAGTAATAAAATAGGCTTAACAAACTTGTACATTTTTCTATTTCTAAGACATTATCACAAAAACAAAGACTTACACCAACAGTTCGCACTTTAAAAAAATGTGAAAAATACTGACCAAACAAATTATAGAAAGCCGCACAGATTAGTCGAAATGTTTCGAAAATGTTTAAGCGCATAGTAGAAAAATGAGGGCAGAATGCATACAAATTTCCATTAAAATGCAATAGAATATATTTTGCTGTTGTCAAAAAGTAAAAAAAAAAAAGCATGAATAAGCCTCTCCCTGTGTTTCACATGAGTTTATAACCATTTTCAATTTCCCCGTCTATTCCCTATTTCAGTTTGTTGGGTATTCTGTACATATTTCCGTGACTGATTTCATTTAACTTATTTCGCAATCGTTCTCATTAAGAAGAATGAAATATGTTAACAATTACTTGAACAATATTTTGTTCAGCTCCTGTTAATTTTTACCATACCTTAAACCACGACTATTTATTCTTATTTTCTGGAATGGGAAAATACGGACTTGTATAAATCTTTACTCGTTGACTGGTGTCAGCGATCTAGATGTACGATGAAGCAGCCTGGAAATTTGTCACGCGATGTAGAAGAGACGAAAGAGACGGCATTATTCTGGAATCTTCCACTGGGTGTACTTTTCAGTATACTTTTTCCGCCTATGAAAACTGTTTTACATTTAACGTGACTTTCGTTTTGCTAATTCTTAAATTATGTAACAATTTTTTTTTGTATACAAGGCCCAAACGTAAATCTGTCAACTGGAAAGCAATTGGATCCAAATTTTAAACTGAACAACATAAATACATAACACAGTCAGCCATTGGACACTGGTTCTATTTCACAGTTGCGGGAATGTCAGAGCTAGGATGGACTGTAACACTGAACTTCTGATCGTAACAATAAAATCCCGATACTCTAGTCATCTGCTTATAGGAGCTTTAATATAACTCCACCGGTGTAAAACACCGGTTGTTTTATATACTTACGCAGAACCAAAACAAAAAATAAAAGTGAAACTAGCAGTCGTGATCGGCATTAACACGCAATCACATCCACCGCGTTAAAAAGTTTTTTATTACTTCACGTGTAAATTTCGACATGTTTTTTTTTTTTGCCCGTTTATGGGAACTTTTATTACTTTTCGGATGGCAGTAGTTTGTGAAAATTTTCACAGATTACATCCGAGCCCTTCAACAACATCTCATATATGCTTGTAGGAGTTATTCCGCGCACATATTTGTGAAATACTTAACATAAATTTGGCCTTGTGAAGTACGCTACAGTGTGAGTCTACCTTTGGTTACCGAAATTAGAAATATGTATACCTTAAATTTGCCACATAAAATACTTTTTAAAGGACTATTTCTTCTGTATCTTTTATTCAAGTACATACACACAAACGTCAAAGATAACTTCCTGTGTTGTGATGCAATTATTTACACAATTACTCGCAAAAAGTAAAAATCTGCTATTAATATTTTAATAAGCCGTTAAGAGGCGATGTCCACATTTTAAGGTACTATTCAAAAGAAAATCACACAGTGAGTTTCGAGCGACTAAAGTGCACAATAATATTTTTATTTTGAAATTTTTGATTTTGATATACTCATAAAAACTTAAAAAAAAAATTATTTTAAAATGTTAGCATCTCTTAACATAGTATAAAACAATGTCGCCCGGCCACGTGTGTCTGTGTATTCGACTAAGGCTTCTAAACTACGTGGATTTTTATGCGATTTTCACCATCATTTAGAGAATTTCTTGAGGAAGGTTATGGTATATAATACATTAATATTTAATGTAAGGATAGTAGAGAAATGTCAACGATTTATAATAAAGTCGGAAAAATACGCTTTCATGCGCTTACAAGGCTTACGCTGACTAAACCATAAGAAATAAACCAAATTAATGCACTGCAGAATTGTAGATCTCAAAAAGGTCTACAAAAATTTCCGCGACAGCACATGTCTATCTTTTAAGGATGACCCATAGTAACCATTTTTTGTCTTTTAGGGGTTTCACTTACGAAGACTTTGTGACGCAATATTAATCCTAGGTTAGTTACCTTAAGTATTTAGTGTATATACTTGTTGTAGACCTAAACAATGCCGTATTTGTAAATCGCATACGAGCGAGGCCGGGACGGGTCGCTAGTATACCATAAACATGAAATATCCTGAATTACTCAACATGCGTAAAATAAAGTGAAAAAACTCTACAGAAAATCAATGATTGAATATTTATTACTATAGTGAATTAATTCATTACTGTAATATGAACTCTGTTCACCGTGATCTGAGCACTACAACGTCTGCGTGTACGGCTATCCAAAGCCTTTAGCGGTCACCGCTCGTTACCTGTGGCCGAACCGCAAGAAATCATATGTTTGTGTTATCTACGTATTTCTTGATGTGTACTATTATTCTATTACAGAACGACAATCTCTATGCCGTAGTGTCCGCAGGTAATACGCGGATACTTCCTGTTTGGTAGGTTCGAGCATGTGTATCGTAGGTGTATGCAGTCTTGTTTAATTTTCGTGAAAAGTGCGTGTTTGGCTGTTGCGCTTGCCGAAATTATACTGCAAGGCATTAATTTTAAAATTCAGCTGGTCATTGTGAAGAAAGAAGTTAAAAGCCCAATTAGATGCGACTGTGAATAACGGAGCATTTAAGATTTAGTTTGTGGTCAGCGAATATTAGTTGGTTTTTTTTTTTTTTTTTTGCTAAGCCCTGGGATATTTTTTGCTTACATGCGTAATTGCTAAGTGGTCTGCAAGTTATTACAATAACGCAGCAGGAGGACGAACTACTCTAAGCAGGGATGCAATGTCGGTTTATGGGTTCGGCATGTCGTTAGTATAAACTTCTCCGCTCCGTACCAGAGGTTCTTTGTGCAAGGTCTTATGTTCACGGCTGAGCTAAATCCGGCGACAACCACTGCTTAAAATTTTACTCGTTATATTTTATTATTTTTATTAATTTTAATTAATCTTAAAATAAGGTTCTATTATTTCAGAAAAAAATGAGATACCATAGACTATTACACAAATTATTACTTCGGCATAATTTACCCGACTATTCGTGATTTTCAGTTAGTATTATAACTTACGTACTCCCACCAGAAATTCAGTAGAGCAAGCCACTGTGTGGTATTAATGCCCCCGTAATTTATTAATCGTCTCGATATTAGAAAACCATTTACGACGAAATTAGTTCGTATCATGAGCACAGTAAAACAACGATTCCCCCCCCCCCCCCAATATAGGTAGTAAGGTGGAAGTACCAGTAAGTGACATCTGGCGGGCGGCCCAAAACTAACTTTTAATCTTGTTGGGCCTCCGCCAGGGATCGATAACGGAACCGCTTGACCGAAACTTCATTACGCTTGCCGAAGTAGCCATGACAACCCACAGCAGCTGTTGCAGCGATGCGAAATGAAGCGTCCAACAAACAACTCGGGAAAAGCTCTACTTAAAAATGGCAGCTCTCTCTTTAGAGCACGTTTGTGGGAATACCATGTTTTCCACCCAAGGTAACGCAGAAATACCTCACAAGACATTAAAAAATTCCGATAACGAAATGCTACCTCGGTGGCCGAGGAAATGACTTACAACCAAGAGTTTCAGAGTTATAATATGGGGTGGTGGTGGAAGTGATGTTTGCCTTTTGCATGTCAGTTTTGCTTCATATAGAAAGTAAGCAGTACCTCTCATTAACCCCCCGGCGTGAAAACGGAGACGTTAGAAATAATTAAACAATACTGGCAAAGAAGTACACGTACACTCTAAACATGAAACAGTGAGTGATATTCAAAGCCAATTAAGTGACAACCGCAGTGTAAATGGCTACCCTTTGAAACATACTGATTGATATCGTAGCTAAATTTCACTGGTTTAAAATTTTCTTTGTTGCGTTGTAAAATGACGGGTACGCGTGAAAGGATATTCGCCAAACGGTTGCAATGTACAATAAACTTTCCCTACCGAGGCTTGAAGTATTTCTACGTGGTGAAACGATTGAGGTTCGTATGGCACTGTATTTTTTTTGTTCAACTTTAAGTGGACGAACAAAGTAATGAGTAGTGTAGTCGCCTTGCGAACGTGTGATGTACTGTACAATCCCATTCACCTTCAAAATCATGTATGGATTATAAATTTAAATTATTTGGTCAACATCTGCAAAAATACTTTTCATGCAATTCATAGTGTGCAAAATTATACAAATCTCAATTTCAAATACGAGTGAGCAATTAAAAATAAGAGCACTTCCTATGTCGTGTCTCCAAATGTGGCGATGAATACCATGCCGTGACATTTAATCCTCATTAATTCGACTGATTAGCCAGTCTAGACTCTTAACTCACTTTCCGTGATTAGCATTTCATGGACTGATATCACTAATTCGGGATGAAAGTGCATAATTTATATGATGAAATAAAACAAACTTACTATGTATGTGTTTAGGTTCAATTATCTAGAGAATCTATAGAAATGGCCTGTTATGAACATTCTCCACAATATATATATTTTGTTAGTTTACTAACGTTTACAATATCGTTGGCTATGTAACGTCGTAAAATTGGACCATATGAAGTTTTTAATTATTCACTTGTTTATGTATCTGCAAGAAGTAATCTGATTTCACCGATACAATTTTTCATTGGCGCATTAATTATGTTAACTCGTTAACTCACTGCTCGTTTAAAGTTTTATTTTTTTTTATTTTATCGTAAACACATTTATATGTATTCCCAGTCTGTAATTTTTGTAATGCGTTTAGAAGGCCTTAATATCTGCGTAGTTGCCATGGTAATTAAGTGACGCGATGAGCAATTCTTGTTGCTAGCACTCTCGTGATTGATCACTAGTAGACGGCGTTATTTAATAAAGTGTTTGAAGTAATTTTCTAGCTGGCTTGGTGTTCGAAGACAGGACGCCAGCCCACGTGGGTTCAGCACGCGGGATTTTAATTCAGTTTGTAATACAAGGACCCGAGTTCGAACCTGAAAACAGGCCGTCTCGAAGGAGACGAAGACGCGAGGCGAGATTTAGGAAGAAGCACGCCTGAATCGGTCGTCGCCTTCGTATATTTTCAGCTTAGTTTGTTCGAACCACCACGTGTACATTAAATATGTTGGGACTGTAATGGCACTACAGACCCGAGAGCTTGAATAGGGAAGCCCGTGATGAGAGGTCCTGCTGCATCCAGGAGGATGTGACTCCCGACAACGAGATCCCCAAGAACGTCGAGAACTTCAAGAATTCTTCGTTTTCATATCATCATGAGCTTAGTTTACAAATTATTTTATTAAGGAGAAGAGACGAAATTTTCTGTTCAGTTTGACCTGAACTTTGTTTTATTTAACTACGAATCACCTGACATTAATAGTCTTTTGCTTAAACCCCTGAGCTGCTCTGGAAGAAGGAAACAAATTTAGTAATTTATTTTTCTGAAATTTTAAATATCAATTGCCAGGCATAAAGTAAATGGATCACTTCAGTCACGAGAGAGGCTAGTTGCTGAGGCCACATATAAATTCTAGTCTGAAATTTGACTATATTTCTTGTCTGTTAAAACTGATTTGGTTATCAGAAAGCTAATTAAATTCCACATTGTTCTTGCAAGTTCTCTGCTGAGCAATTATTTCCTGTGACAGTAGATATTTTTCCTAGTGATATTTCTTGTTGATTTGCAGTTGCATTTCGTTGTGTTATTGGTGACTGCTCATCTGTCGCACGTATACGTTCCTACATATGTTGTACTCTTATTGTGTCTCTACACGGCATTAAATATCCCCATCCTTAAACGTTTATGTTACGTAACGAAGTTGTTACATCTGGTATCGTACGCGGGGTCTAATAAAAGTACACGTGCACACGTAGTAGTGTCCGAGTCACAGCTGAATATCTGGGAAAAAAATTAGAAAAACGAATATCAAATTACAGTACTTAATTGACATGATATACAGTAAATCCTTACATAGAACTCTAAACAACATCTCTTCATTCTAAAGGCGGAAACCGTATTGAGCTACTCTCCTACTTATGTTCATGATTACATTAATATATTCAATTTTGTAGTTTTTCCTTTCAATACAATTAACGCCATAAAGTCGGCTGTCAAAAATCGCTATTATTTATTTTTGGTATTGAATTATTGTATCGAACTCTAGTCCAAAGACCAGTGATAGTAACTCAGGCCATCTGGTTTTCGAACTATTCCTGAACCGCTCTTTAGACAATTGATATTTCGACACACACGCGCGCGGGATAATAATTTTCCCTGTAAATTAGTTTGCCACGTCATACAGCAACTTCAGCAGTGAATGTGTGGAATTCACTGCGACACGACATAAGTATAGAGATATTTCGGTGCAGAGTGGCAGTAAATCTGGCACTGTGCAAGGGAGCGGCTTAAAACTGTTCCTAGCGATCGAATGACTTAATGGTTTAAGTCACGCATGTGACACGCGAAACCCTCAATTTCCATGTAATGGTATACAGGCACGAATCTCTGGTGAGAGAAGAAATGAGTCTTCCAAAGTGAAATTGTTCTGAACAACTTGCAGAAGAGACTTCGGGAGATAAGTATAGGGTGTCAGTAATGCTACTGTATAGCATAAATACTACTGCAAATGGCAAACGCAAACCCTGTGACCTGGTTCAGTAGTTTCACAAGGTATATCTGCGTACGTACCTGACTTCTAAATCATCAGAAAATAAAATATCACTAGGCGATGACAGTCTCCATTCCTCACCGTGGACTTGTCCTACGAAACTTGAACTGATATTAACTACGTTGGTAGGGATTTATCATCACCAGATTCTTGTGGACAGGTTCTTTGCGTCGACCAAGAGCTAATTTACACCAAGGTCTTTGTCTTTATTATACCAGTCAACAGCACGTGAGTGTACCGCGACATGGTATCGTGATCACATTAGCAAACACATGTTTCTGCGGCCGATCTTAGGTGTCAATATTGCGTGTATTGGCGGCAATAAATTAAAACTTGCAAGGAAATAGTAATTACTTTCATGCTAATTTTGAAAAATTCATTTAGAAATGATTTATCTTGTGTGCGTACATTTCGTTTGAACTGCCAAAGTAGTGCGTAACCAGTAGTCAAGTCGTTTACAACTCACAGCAAATTCCATGCGTAATTTATTTAAATGATTTTGTAAAAAAAAAAATGAAATCAGGAAAGAAAATTTTTGGACTGTAGTCATAAAATAAATAGAATTGGGAAAAAGGAGGTCCTGGAAACTACATGACAGCGCACTCTTGAACCTCGAATACCGCGCCAACTAGCTATAGGTTGATCACGGTAAAATGAGAACTTTTGAAAGCCCTGCTTAAGATCTACCTGTATGCACGTTGTGTGTTAATTCCGCCTTATGTACAATTAGCATTGCTATGATCCTCATCACTTTAGTCATACGTCAGTCAAATGAAACTGTGGCATTATTAGAAAAGTAAATATTTTGCAAATATGCTCATATTTACATTTTAACGCATTAAAAAGAAAAGAAAAAGAATTAATTTTCGTTATTGCAAAGGTCTACTTAGTCATTTTTATTCGACGTTAATATATGGAACTACTTTCCATCCTTCGCTACCAACTTTACTGGCCGCATGTCACTCAGTGCGCCCATTAAAACATATGCCAGCAAGGGCAGTGACTTTTCTCTAATGTTCATTTCTAAAGTGCTCACTTTATCGTGAACAGCTTTTACATATAAAGTGGTAGACATTTGTGAAATCGCACAGAGATTTTCAGCTGTGAGGATGACGGTTTATTATAATTCAAGAGACTTTTGCCGTCGAGTTATAATAGGAGCTCGTGAGATGTATCGCAGCATTTCGGTGGTGCAGTGCAAGTTAAGATTTCCACGTTCGATCGTTTAAGGGTCTACCTCAACTGAATGTATTCTGGTGAATCGTGGAACACAAGACAGTAGTTGACTGTGAAAAGAACCTGAATGGGAGTGGTATACGTCAGCTGTCAGCACTCGTTTCGCATGCTGGGCGTACAACATTGTAGCAAATAAAACTGGAATTTCAAAGCTTCGAATAACATCAGCGCGAAGGCACTGCAAGGTGCCCTGCATGATATGGGTTGTAGGAGCCGACGCAACGCCCAAACCGAGTACTACTGCTAAAGCAAGACACAGAGCAATAGTCTATTCGCGGTTGAATCACACTTTTTGAATCGAACTTTTGACAAATCACCCCACGTATGACGTGTTGGTTGTTTCCTAAATATAGCGTATGTCGCAACTGTTTTACAGTCGGTGTTAACATAAAATTACCTTCTTTTTTTTACGTCTAACTTTCAGTTATATTTCATACATCAATTATAATACTTCATTTATGATTATTAATAGTAAAAGCAGGGATAAAATAGGTGTGTTGATAATGACTAGTAATAAATAGTTATTATGCCATATATTATTACAATGAATGCGCACGAATGTGGTACGTTGTCCCTTTGGTGTAATTTCCTAGACTCGGTTAAGCTTTATTTACATGAAGTGGAGGAGTATCATGGCAGCAGAACTTTAGCAGGGCTTCAGAAAAGTGTGAAGTGCCGTGAATGGACTATGTGCGCCTCGTCTGGGCTTGGGTAGGTACGAAGGGAAACGAACCCGGTTCGAATTGGTGGGAGGCGAGTATTCTAACCACTAGACCACCGCGGCCTCCGCAAACGATCAGGTTTCGAATCTCAGATATATTACAGTTTAGGAAAACCAAATAAGAAAAGAATAATTTGTTTTCAAGAACGATATAATTCAATGCCTCTATACAAAAAATTAATTTCGATACGGGAAAAGAACTAAACACTTTTTCTCAAAGCAGAAAAGACGGACCGGAATTCTAACAGAGAGCCTTCCGAAAGCGGGTCCAAAGGTTTGCCACTGCACCGTTCTCATTCGTTATCTGGCCTTGAGCGCACTGTCACTGGACGATCAACAAACTGGAAATGCGCAGACTGGTATGACGAGACCCTTTTCAGACCGATTCTCGCTTCAAATAGTGTCTGTGTGTGGGAAAAATTAACATGAACCCACGGTTCCCGCATGTCGGCAATAGACTGTATCAGTTGGTAGTGGCTCCGTAATGATATAGGCTATTTACGGTAAAGTAAGCACTTGGAATGACACTCAATAAATATTTTTTATCGTAGGCTTAGATATTAACTTCCGAGTCCGGTGAATTATATACACAGCGTTGATTACTCACAGCTGAATTCCCGTAGCGCAGTCAGTTGGTGCGCCACCGATCTGGGGCGCGGAAGCTCTGGGTTCGAATCCCAGGTAAGGCATGGGTGTTAATTTAAGTTAGGTTGTAAGTTAGTCTGTAAGCCGTCAGTTGCTAAGCTTTTCAGCATAAAACCGCGGAGCGTTGATTACTTACACGGAAATGTTTATTTTAAAAAGTAGTAGAAGGATAAAAATTTGTTGATAGAAAAAAAGTAATTACGCCACAAAAGTGCTCACTTTACCGTGAACAGCTTATAAAGGATGTGTTCCACGTCCTTTCGGATGTGTTAGAGTTGTCCTCTTCCTGACCAGTTTGGCTCCTTTCAGCAGGACAACGCGTCTCTGCACAGTCTAGAACTGCCAAACAATTCATCAGACAGGTATTCCAGTTTTTTTTTTCTGGCTTCTTAGTGCAATGCTCGGCTTAATACGTGAGCATTTGTGCGATGTAGAATGTCGTTTGGGCAGCTCAGACCATGGAACGCAAACTCTCAGTTTGTTACGGTGACTGACTTTCTAACATCGCGAGTGCTCAGAGCTTCACAAAAACAATACAGCCTTTGTATTTAGCCGAATTTTAGATACTTGCCCCATTATCTGCTGAATTTCTGTCTCGTTGGGGTAAGATTGGTATTAACACATGTTGTGCACCTTCAATATTTTAACAAGTTATTTTAATCACGTACTCCAATGAGATAGTTTCGAGGGACCCAGGCCATATATAAATTAACAATATAAATTAATATGATCAGGTGTTAATTGCAGCATTCCGCTCAGGGATTCCAATCCATTTCTGCAATTTTCCCTGTCCGAATTCCCAGCCCACATATAATGAAAAACCTGTGGTTAGACTTCCAAATAAACAAATTGTAAATTATATTTTGACTTACCTTAGAAGTGGTTAAAAGGAGGTTCGAAAAATATCAAATAACACAGTGACGAATAGGAAAGATAAAACTTTAAATGTCAGAAGAGAGGTTTAAGAAAAAGGTAAGTGGGAAGGCAATCGCCAAAACAGAATCAAAGACATGTCAACCAAAAAATGTAATATCATCTTTAGGGACTTGCAGAAATACTGTTTAAGCAAAACATTGTGACTACGATAGCTCGTTGATCACTAGAACTACGAACGACCGACCTGATTCATCTTAAGTTAAAAATGCTGTTTTGGTGTTCTGTAAATATAGCAGTTGATGAGGCGCCTGCATCTACAGAAAACCAATAGTAAACGTAGCCTTCAATGGAACACCACCATCGCGATTGTCCTCACTAGTCTATATGGAACGTACATCAAATAGACTAATATTTGTTTCTTTTCGTACGCCAATGCTAATGAGAACCTTAGTCCAGAGAAGGTGGTACGATAGAGTTCACTTTACGGAATTTCACTAACAGTTACCTGGAATCGAACATAAACTATGTGGTAGATATGTTTTCTTCTGCACATGTCCCCGACATTGACCCGTACATCTCCAACACAGCTGTCAAAGCCACACGGACAATCATGATGAACATGAGTGTAAATATTTGATTTTTCCAACAGACCCGCATAACACATGTTTATTTATTTGAGCATATTGTAGGTGGATAAAAAATAGGTCAGATGAAGTGTATTTCAGAGCGCATAGTTCGGAAATACAGTTGTAGCCTTATATCCTATCCTAGTTTGTTTAGTCAGTTTTGTTGGCAAAAGTGAAATCCAGCGTTGGGACACGGGGAGTGGTTACTGCGCAGCAGGAATGAGCACTCTAGCTCATATCCTCCCTATGCAACAGAAATGGGAAACAAAGTTAGAAATTCCATTCCTAACGCAGCAGGCAGGGTTCGAAGCCACGACGGACAACCGCAAGAACAAACATGCTCGTTGAAATAAGTACGTGTGTGTTTTCATTAGACGTCAGGAATTTTATAACTTAACAATGAGAAAAACTAAACGAAATGAAATGACATAAAAAATTGCCTCTAAATAAAACAAACATGACAACAGTCTGCATTGAACATAAACCATAAAACATACGAATTTATACAAATCAAATAACGGGGGTGTTAGATGAGGGCATGTGTAAAATCGGTCTGTTGTGCTGTATTACACATCTACGCGAAATGAAACAGTGAATTCGAGTTTAGTATTGGCAATATCAATTTTCATAATTTAAAAAATTATATGACTACTTGTTAGTGCGTTAAATTGTGTCATTTTGGAATGTTTTTATTTTTTTTCAGAAGATCATTAATAACATTTTTAAAAGTGAGGCTGCCTTATGTAACTCTAGTTGAAACATCATATAGAGTTTAAAAGGTTAAAGTGTCTGAAAGCCCGGCAGCTATGGAACATAGGTCCTATACGTATAGCCTAATCTGACAAGGTATACGCAGTACAACATTTAGGCTCTGCACGCTGGTGATGCAACGATTTACAGTTGTCAAAATGACAGTAATTACCATTCGGACGTACAACGACGGATGATGATTATGCTTACAATAGGAGTACCTCATATTTTCGTTATGATTAATTACAGTAACAGAAAATGACACATAATTGTTACAAGTGGCAACCCCATGCATGTCAACACACAAAATGACAATGCCACAGTAATAACTGTCGCGTTCAGTCAAATATTCCTGTAGAGTTTCGCGTGATTTCGCAGACACGTGAGATCCGTGGCTAAAATGCCTCTTGTCGTTTACCAGTGGTATCGTGCATTTCAAGTGGCCCCACAGGAAAAAATGTATAAGGTCAGGTGAACCCACATGCCCTTCGATGGTTCACGAGAGGCAAACAGTCTGTTGTGAAATGTTGCGTTCAGGTGTACCCTCACATTGGCATTGTTAAGTGCAGGAGCGCCATTGTGCTGAAATCCCGTACCGTGTCAAAAATTGCATGATACATCTTATATTCATACTACACGCAAAGTCGCAGACAAGAATTCACGGTACAGGACAACGGTATACGAATCAGAAAGTAAAAAATGTTCGGACTTGGTGGTCGTCGACGACGGGACACCACACACTGAGGATCTTACCCTATATGCACGAAGCGACGTGACGTGCGGATTTTCCCCCAGTCCACATGTGTGTTGAATGGTCTTCCGTGAAAGTTGTCTCGTCACTTAACTGTAACGAACGTGTGATGTAATGTGTTACAACACACTGCTGCAGAAACCACACGCTAAAATGAGGTCGTCTTGCGAATTCAATCGAAGTAAATGTTTCACACGTAGTAGGTATGGCAATAGCAATTGCTCATGGAGAATGCGGCGCTCCTTCACACAACTCATCCCTTATTGTTATGGGAGTAGTGTGGCAGAAAATACATCAGTCACCGCTGTGAGAAGTTTTTCTTAAAATCAATGTGTCCTCAAGTATGTAATTGATCATATTTATTTTTTACGAGCAGTAGACCGATGTAGCGAAGCTGCTGGTGAAGTCTTTGGAACACAGGACGAAGAGGATGACGGAGTTTTGAAAATCCGTCTGCACACAACCGTGCAACTGCTCTACCCATAAACCATCACGACGCACAAGAGCACACAAGCAGCCCTGCGCAACACAGTTTTACCGACACAGATCTTATAGAACAACATTACCCGTCTTCACACACACGAACCAACACGTAGCCAGCCCAGTCAGTTTACGCATCTCTGACTGCATAGCTGCAAGGCAATGTGCAATAGATTTTCGATGAGTGACTTCAATGAGAACAGCTGGCCGGTGCGTTCTACCATAGAATCCTTCCTTGTTAATTTCGCTTTGATTATTGATAATCTGTCCAAACAACGCCCGGTGTAACACAATATAATGCAATAACAAGACGGTCCTAACGGAACATATAAAAAGGGATGCGGCCGGTAATATTTCCAACCAACTATTCATGCAACACATCACTGTAATAAACATGTCAACTCTCCCGTAGTTTATGATATATTTATATAAAATCACACTTAATCCCTTTAATAGTATCTTTAGGCTACGAGTCACGTAATGTTTTCTGTCTCATTTTGCATTAGGAATAACCCTCCAACTTTTGTGACAGCTGATCAAGGACATCTTGTGTACACAGTTCCCAATAGACAATTATGACCTGTATTTGAACAGCGTACACGTTCAGTGACACGATTTGCTTATATAATAATAGCAATTAAATTAACTTGTAATTTACGAATGTGACATAACGATAATAACAGTAAACACACATTAAGAATTCTTTTTGTAAAACCAAACTAAGAAAGTAATGTGTAATGTAAATTTGATAGCAAAAATTGGCCGTAGGAGAAATATAGAATGATTTTCTTAAAATGAATATTACGTCATGACACTGGGAAATGTTAGTGTTTTTGTTTTCACGTCTATCCTTGACGTAGACATCATAAACAAAGCTGTCGTCGATCTACGTAAAATAAGAAATTTCCCACAATATATTAGTATATTTGTTTCTGAGCGCGCGCGTCTTTTAGTGAGTTATCTTTTCTGTCTATGGACCCGAACGCGTAAATCAGTTTCAATGCACGCATGTTTACGCGTATGTGTAAATACCCGCGATATACGTGTGCAAGAGTGTGTGCGCATGCGTTATGTCACTATCACTGCATAACAAAGCACGGATCTACATCATACTAGGCTATTATCTCGATTAGCATTAAAGGTCGCTATGTCAGCTTCGAATATGCGATATTGATAATTTTATGTCTATAAGTTAATCTGGCTTGCCAACCAGCGTCCTACCAGACTACCGGACAGTCGGGCTTCATAAAAAAAAAAACAAATAAATATAAATCTTGTAGGCTAATAAGTAGACTAATAACATAGAAATGAACGATCAGCATATCTGTGAGGGACGCAAAATTGTTCAGACTAAATCTGGTTCATTTTCCTTTACATTAATTAATTTCTTTGCAAGCAGTGGCTACCACAGATGACATCATTATTATTGTTATTTTTATTATTAATATTATTTCCATCATTATAAGTACGAGCTTCTGCGGTTTCAAGTATGTCGGCTGAACTGTGAACAGGAGAGGGATGGTTTACAAACAAAACAAACGTAAAAATATATATTTAAAAAAAAACACACACATTCATGGCTTACCCCGGGATTCTCACGCGGTATCTCGAAGTACGGAAGAAAACCCACAGGGACCGCTACCACCGGATTTCAAATTACAGAATGGTTCAAAGCTAAGCTAAAAATTTACCACAATAATGTCCCTGAAATGGTGACGGAAGTAACATTTTTACCTAAACAATGGTTCTATTCGGACAGCAAAACGCGAGCCACTGTAGCGCCAAGGGCTAGAGCTACAAGCAGTGCTGCGGGTTCTGGTGAAGAAACTGCTGCTAGCGACAGTAATATATTTTTTGTGGGAAATCAGCGTTTCTTTGTTTTCTGCTGTGTGGTTCTATTTTTACGGTGGAAGAGAATTTTTTTTATGTGTCAAGAAGTTTACTTCATATCTGAAAATAATAATAATGAAAATATTTGGTAACGACACAGAAATTGGTAATTCATACCTACTCATTATTCTACTGTGTGGACGTCTCATTTTCAATAGAACTCAACTTAAGTTCATCAATAGCATACAATTCCTTATTGCTGAAACCATATTCATGTCATTTCTTCTAGTGTAAACTTGTCGTCTGCTTTTCAGTGGAGAAAGAGCAACTATTTTTTTCCTCTACAGTCGTTGCTCGAGCGCTGTCTTTCAGCGGTGACGTAGAATGGCACGAAGAGTAATCGCTGCTGCAGCGATTTGCCCGCTGAACGCGCCTACTACCTGGAGTAGTTACTGTAACGTTGGTAGCGAATTTCGGAAGAATTATGCATTTACCGTAACGTCTTACTAAAAGTTTAATGTTTAACAGCTGGCTACTAAAACTAGCTTCCTTCTTTTTTGAAACGCTACAGACAAATAACCAGTGTGAAAGCAACTTATGTGCTGTTCACGGTAAAATGAGCACTTTTGGAAGCCCTGCTTAAGATCTACTTGTATGCACGTTGCGTATTCGTCCGCCTTAGGTAAAATTAACGCTGTCAAGGGCCTCATCACTTTATCCATGTGTCGGTCCAGTCAAACAGTGAAATTATAGGAAAAGTAAACATTTTACAAACAGTCTCATTTTTATACTTAGATACACAAAAAAAAAACAGAAAGCTAAAGAAATAATTTAAGTTTTCACTAATGGTCACCTAGTTCTTTTATTCGACGTTAAGATATGGGACTAATTTCCATCCATCGTTACCAATTTTACTGTGCGTATGTTAGGCCTACTCGGTGCGCCCGTTAGAATATATTCAGGGAAGGAGCAGTGACTTTTTTCTAAGGTTGATTTCAAAGTGCTCAGCCTTTATCAACAAACACACACCGGACAGCTTGCACAATTCTGCGAGAAATGAATGTTGTCACGTCCAGCCAACAAATAGCACCACTTTTGTTTCGTATGACACTTCTGTGATAAATACTTACAATTTTTTTTTTATTACGGTAGTAAATTAAATAAAAACTAATAACCCAATACGTTAAACATATTATAAGAGGAAAACACACAAAACAGGCGATAACAATACATTACATACTGCAATAAAGAATATAAAGGTGAGCCCTCTTGCCGCTAGGATTTTTTTTACACTCTCGCCTGTTTTGTTTGTATGTACATAGCTGTCCGGTCTTGGTAATCGGTTTACTTGATATACCCTGTCTTAACAAGTGAACAATTGTACTAATCGAGTCACGCATAATTCTCGCTATGTCGAGGGAAGGTCAGTGTGCACGAATGGCGGAAAGGATACACGAAGGGCTGAAAGAAGGGCTTTGAAAAGCGGTAGGTTAACCGTGAAGTGCAAAGAGGCGGGGGAAAAAAAAAAAATGCTTGTTTGGTGTACCGCGTCGGGCTGTGTTTTCTATACGCCGTGCAGCGACGCCTGATGTGGCCTGGCCCTTATAGTAAATGGTGCTGTGAAGATCCAGGTGAGCGCGCAATACACTGGCAGGTTAACACTTCTGTACACACACTGTCCTGCATTACCAACGTGGCCCAGTTTCAAATCTATTTTTATTCCCCCGTTCGCCTTTGCTCTCGTTTGTACGAATGGGCTGTAAAATATTACAGGCTGTCCACGGTAATGTAATCACTTTTGAAAGCTCTTTCCTGTGGAATAATAGTAAATAAATATGTTTTATTGTAGCCTTAGGCGTGCAGTGGAATATACACACTGTGTTTAATACTTACATAACAATATTTATTTTAAAAGGTGGTTAAAGGATAAAAAATTGTTCAATGAAAAAAGTAACTAGGGCCTCCAAAGTGTTCACTTTACCGTGAACAGCCTAGTAGAAGGTTTATGTTTTATGTCGTACGGTAGTGAAAAAAAAAAGCTTCAGAAAGGACGGTAGTTTCTCAATAACGTGAGCTCCAAGACGCTAGCTTACTAACTCGCTGCTCGGGAATGTCTAGAGTCGTGTAAGGGTGTGAGCCCGAGTCTTGGCAAGTCCAGCCTGCAATCCCATGCACAGAATGGATCTAAATTAAACCGACAAACTTCGGCAGACAGTTGATCACGAAAATTGCAGATGGAGACGTATATAAAGGCTTTTCACGATAAATTGAGCTCTTTTGAAATCAAGCTTGGAAAAGAGTCACTGCCTCTGCTTGCATATATTTTAACGGGCGCCCTGAGTGACATGCTCCCAGTAAAATTGGTAATGATAGAGGGAAAGTAGTTCCGTAACTTAACGTCGAATAGAAAATTATTTCTTTCGCTTCCTATGTTTTTTAATGCATAGAAATGTAAGAATGAGCACATATGTTAAATGTTTACTTTTCTAAATAATTTCACAGTTTCACGTGACCGACGCATGAATAACGTAATGAAGCCCTATACAATGATAATCTTACATAAAGCGATAAAGCGAAAGAATACACAACGTGCGTACAAGTATATCTTAAGTAGAGGGGGGGGGCACAGTGGCTGAGCGACTAGCACGCTCGCCTCCCACCAAGACAAACCGGGCTCAATCCCGGGCCGGTTCACCGGATTTTCGCAAGTGGGAATCGTGCCGAACGATGCCGTTGGTCGGCGGGTCTTCTCGGGGAACTCCCCTCCCCCTACCCACCATAATTCCGACGCCGCTCCATATTCACTTCAATCACCATCATCGACCCTGAAGACCTCGATGTTAAGAGCCGCCCAAATTTCTTCACTCTTCTCTTAAGTAAGGCTTTCAAAAGCACTCATTTTACCGTAAACAGCCTATACCATAGACTAAAGGTGTGAGCATTTGCAGTGGGCCACAGAAGTCCACCTGCCCACAAGTCATACCCTCAGTTACAATGTGACAGGTATGAATACAGACAGCCACTGCAAATTGCTTCATGGTTTACTAAGTACTTAAGATAACCTCTGAAAAAGTCACTGCAAGTAACTGCACATATACCATAGACCGCTTATACGTCTTCTGCGCATGTACCCAACAATGACCTACCACAATCATAAACAACTGTCAATGTCATTTGGTCAACAGCGATGAACGTGTTTGTTTATATCTTCATTTTTAAATGACGAGCATTGTTATAGTAATAAAATAATTTTACGAATTTGGATTTAATCAAACTGCATTACAAAATAACTATAGTAAAAATGCACACATCTCAAAATATTTGTTTACAAATCAGTATTCGAACCTAAAATCCAAACCATGCCGTTTTCGCTAGACGTGTTGGCAGGCCAGCAGTTCAATGTTGGAACACTGAGACTGGTTGTAAGTGCAGCCAGCGAGATCGGTCTACCTCACCTTTAAGGCCCTTACACAATTAAAAACTTTAACATTTGACTTCACGTTTGCTTTCCGACATGTTGTTACTTATCGAGCTTGACATAATGGAACTGTCAAAGGTAAAGTCAAGCACTCTTGACTTTACGATTTCGAAAAGTTGATATTTAAAGTCAAAGTGAAGCAGTCATTTTGCCGAAAATCTAACAGAGGTTATGTGGAAAGTGCGTTATTTTATTGTAGTGCGATTTTAATAGCAGTATATTAAACAAAGTTCGTCTTAAATTAAAGAAATGGAAAATGAACAAAATGGGAAGAGGAAATATATGAATCAACGTATTTTAATAAAGTAAACAAACGAGTTTTTGTTTTGAAAAAAACTTCTAATATAAATTTCAAGCCTACTTTTAAAAAAGGTAAGTAAAATGCATTCCTGGATAATAGTATAATTATTTACATAAAAAGATACACACTTTTATGAAGCTCGCAGAGTGATAAAGAGGTGTGCGCCCGGGAAAGGCCGGGGAACGTAGGTACGCGCTGGAAGTATTTTTTTCCACAGCTATCACTGGTTGCGGTTAATAAATAACTTCAGAAAAAAAATATTATTGGCCTTAACCACGGATGGTTTAATGTAAACACCGATTGTTATGAACGCTGTAATGATGGCAATGATTTACGAAAACTTGTTCCACGATTTAACTTCTTGTTTTATGTGACACGTTCAGACTTCGCGGCGACATAATTGGTTTATGTTTATTTAATGATACGCCTAATTAGAAAAATTTATTGTGTATTTTATAACATTCTTATTTCTAACAATTCCAATTTCTTGTAGTTGAGGCGAGTGATTTAGGCTTCTCTTGGCGACGAGGTATTGAGAGCCTATGAGGTTGAAATTAGGTGAGAATGAAGCAGCGCCTTAATGCAAGGCCGGGGGAAACGGGAGATCCCCGAGAAAACCCGCCAACCAGCAGCATCGTCCGGCACGATTCCCACGTGCGAAAATCCGGGAGCGACCCTTCCGGGACTAGAAACCGGTTCGTCTTGGTTGTAGGCGAGTAGTTATTATATGAGTATAGTTCAGTATTAAAAGTGCGTGGAGTTACTTGTAACTCTGCGAACTCGATTCGCTTTAAGTAATCAGCAGTCCCTCGGTATCCCCAGAAGAACAATTTTAATTGGCGTGCAGCTAAGTTTCGCTGACGCGCAGCAATTTTAAGTGCTTCCACATCACGTGGGAGAGTTGAATGTCAAGCGGCTATGCCTCGAGGAAATCAGCAAGTCTCTTCCGCGTGCAGACCAAACAAGTGTCCTCGGAAACAGTTTGCAGCCCGGACCGTGGTAACTTGAGGGTCACGCGACGTTTGAGTCCACAACGCTGCTACCAGCGGCCTTGCCAGCGGCCACACACAGCACTTCGCTGACGTTTCTGCCCTACTCGACTAAATTAATCACGACCGCTCAGAATTTCCGCCCAGTTATGGCTCTCACTCCCCTAATGTTCCATAAAATATGTACTTGATCCAAATAAAACTCAGCCAGAGTTTCTCTATTGACCTCCCATTTTTCGTTACAGCTAACCTAAGTTTCAACCCATTTTGTCCCATGAACTATACTGCCCCATCACGAATAACAAAATCACTGTTTCTAAGTCACAGTGGCTGAGCGGTTAGCCTGCTCGCCTCCCACCAAGGCGATTCGGGTTCAATCCCCGGCCGGGCCACTCCGGATTTTCGCATGTGGGAATCGTGCCGGACGATGCCATTGGTCGGCAGGTCTTCTCCGGGATCTCCCGTTCCTCCTCCCCCGCCCTTTCATTCCGACGCCGCTCCATACTCACCTCAATCACCCTCATCGGCTCTCAATACCTCGACGTAAAGAGCCGTCCAAATCTCTTCACCCACTCACTCAACCCTTTCCCTTAGCCTACCCGGATTGCTTGGATAAGCAACATGGTCAGTTTATTTAATCAAACAGAATTACATATACGGCATGTACAGGTCACGGAAACAAAACTTCTGTTAGAAATTTTATTTAGTTGATATCATAAGTGGGACGTTTCCCTTACCAATTTTACGTCTTATCCGACCACCTGGAACAACGGTTAGTTCGCCCAACTAGAGTATCGTAGGTCCTAAGTTGAAAGACAGGGATTTCTTCTCAGGCTTGTAAAACTTCCTTTTCAATTCATCAAGACGGAACGAGTGAGCTATCATACTGCGGAATCCAATGGCAAATCGAAGCACATTCAACATGTCTAGTATAGCATTGGCGTTAAAAATGGCCTTCGGGGCTGAACACTTGTCGTCTCCTTTATCGTCATCGTTAACTTGAGATCTCCCTTATAACCGTCGTCACTACATGCGTCTCACGCGTAAAATTGTGTTTTCGCTGGATGTAAGGTTAAAGTGTACCACCCTGCAAAGTAAGAAGATGAAAGGCTTTTTTCGTCTCGTGAGAGATGAGTATGCCATGCTACCAATAGCCCATGGTGCAGGGAGATTAATAAAGATATCAGCGCCTAATTTCCTAATACACCGAAGATAACTACTGTTTTCCCACCGACAATAATTAGTGCTGTTCTCTAAAGATGCCTTCTTGATTTCCTGTAGCATGCGATCTGCTAAAATTCGTTCACGACACTAGTTCCCTGTGATTTCATGCTTCAAAAGGTCGTCACCCGATACTATCATTTCGCGCTTTAGCGGAGACATTAGTTTTGTAAAACAACAGTTCTTGTTCTTAATACACAACTACTACACAAAGAACACCACCGCGCTCTGACTGGTTGTCAGAGGCTGTAAGTTAAGGAGCTCGTACAAGATGTACAGAGGTCACCCAACAACGGGCACATCATGCAAACTTTGGGAGCAATCCAGGCTCATCAGAGAAGACGTGTAGGTATACGAGGTTTCAAAAATTGCAGTGTATTTCTGAAACGTGCTGCAATGATGTCCAAGTTCCCCGCTTTGAGTTGGGCTCAGCCAAACTAGCGCAGAAGGCGTCATCTTGCACTTGACCTTAATTCCCTCAGAATCCTACGTTCACACTAAATACTGCGATTTTTCAACAAACCTAGGTAAGTGTTAGTAGCTATAATTAATACCATTGACCGTTGCGGGGTGAGACCTATACAAATCAACGTTTGAAAATATCACTGTCAGAACTGCATACATTTATAGTGTACGCAAGTGTTGATAGTAAAATTAGCAGCAATTAGGAAAAATATTTCCATGCTTTCAAGACGTCACGCGTATTATAAATACCACGAAACTATTAAACTTGCATCCATTGTGCTTATCTACGTTTTTCCACGACCACTACAACATAGCTAAAAACTGCTTTCTCACAGCGCCGTATTTCAAAGTATACGCCCCAGATACACACAAAAATACTTGAGAGTCCTTCATTGAACCTTGCTACAGACTTTCAGACTTTCCACCAACAAATGTGTACATGTTGACGTCCATATTAGCAACATGCATGCGGTATTGTCCGGCATAATTCACACTTGCGGAAATCCGGGAGCTGCCCGGCTGGGGATTGAGCCCGGTTCCGGTTCACCTTGGTGGGAGGCGGATAATCTAACCGCCCAGCCATCCCGACCCCTTGGTAAGTGAAGTAACTCAAGGCTTTGGCTGTCTGTATTTCCCTACATCTGTTACCTGGTCGTAACGGAAGGGGTCGTAGCCGTGTTCGCCCTCGCTACGAATAGTTTTCCTCAAGTGGCTTTTTTCCATTTTCAGGCCAGGTGATTGTCTATGCGTTTCCCTGATGTGAAACATTCCAGTTCTAACCAGCTACATGAAGCTCCAATTTGCCTCGTTACATTACAGAAAATATTATTTTTTCTCCGCAAATCGCAGTTTGAAGCTTCTCAGTGTCTTTAATTGCACACTTTTTTTTCTAAGATAAAATACAATCATTTCCGAAATTATATTAATTGTTCTCCACGTTATGACTTACGTAAATTATGAAGAGGAAAGAAAATGTGCTAAATGAAAGTTAAACCTATGGCGAAGGCCACAATAAAAATACAAGAAAAAAAACAGTTTTTTAAGTAATTTCATTTCCTTTATAGTTAGAATATGCTGATATCCGTGGAAGGTGAATTAAGTATAGTCGATGCATAGGTGTAACTGATATTTGTGACAGGCCTTTTATACAACAGTCCGTACTTTCCTACGATTGCATGTACACAGTTATCGTAAATACGAGGGCTAACATTGAGGTCTATAACCTGTTCAGCTTTATCAACACACAACGTGAACCAGTTGCTAATGAAAGCCTCTCTTGACCCTTAATTAGTGAGAACTTCTTTGCAATTATCGTGGACGTATTTTATTTCGTATTGTTACCTTCTTCAAAATTATCGCCACCGTTATTCACTCGCTTTGTAATTTTTCCTTACGTTCAGACTTACACTACCCATTCATCACTGTAAAACATGGATAAGATACTTGCAAATAGCAAAAGTGCGCTGCTATTTCCAAACAGCGTAAATCAAATGGTGTATCTTAGCGAAAGAGACTAGTTTCGAGCACGCATGTGTCAACTTAATGATGTGTAGTTATCTCCAGACTTTGACCCCGATGGAAAGCAATGGGAAGGTACTACAAAACCATTTCCCATTAATTGTGAATAAGTTAGATGGCAAAATTAATAAGTTACGGAGCAACCCTGTTCTCGTAATCAGGGTTAGACGACATTGTAAAACAATTAACAATACGAAAGTGCAAAGTTGCTCGGTTAATATTCACTGTGAGGTTCAACTTTATGTTCAAGGAGCAAGAACCGCTGAGAAATTACATAAAACGATACCAAATTCTCAATGTTAGTTGAAAAATTATAGTTATAATTATATAAATGTGACGCGTTCTCAAACAAGGTACCTCAGGGCGAACACATAAGTTTTTCAGGAGGTCAAAGAAAAGGTTGAAAATTCTAAAACTATCGTTTTCGAGAAAGAACGAAACATGATGAGAGTATAAACGATACAAGGGTGCGACTTGTTTCATTGAATTCCTCGTAGAAATTTAAAAAGAAAAAAAAAAACACCCGAAAATGTGTTTTCACCCTAAGGTACCTTTTCTGAGAAAGCGTCACAAATTAATGCAACTGAAATAATTACCATAGGGATTCGTTATCACCCTTTGACAAAATATGATGAACACTCTGTAGGGAGCAACTACAATGGTACCCACAACCTATCCATACCACAATGTTTACTGCACGTGTATCTGCCATTAATTCAGCTTACAACAGTCGAAGATTTTTTTTCGTGTACGCCTACAAATATGAAAAGTATGGAACTCGGAAAAATCTATGGATATACTACAAAAATATAAGTACAAATAAATGATGAACGATGTATGCGTAGGATATGCGATTCCTTCGACTAGCGGGTAATCGATAGTATATTTGGATATGTACGCAAGCACAGACGGTTACAGGTAGTTTCAGTGTGACATGACAATGCTGTGCCCTTCTTTCTTTTGGTAGAGAGCACAGTTTTAGAGGACAAATTAGAGATGCGATAACACGTCAATTAAACACTTACATGATTCCTGCGTCCTCGTGAAAACTGCGCCGAATACGACAAACACCGATGTTCTTCGTTGACAGTGGAAATCCCACGTGATCATAAAATCAAGATACGAAAAAGAAAGAACGTGCAACTGTTTTTTTTGTCTTGGTTTGAGGTGAACCCTTCCCTTTCACAGCATGGGAACCCGAAACAGTTGTATCTGCTCTTCCTCCAAACAAAAATAACTTGCCTTCAACCGGTGGACTAATCCTGTGATATTTCTATTTCTACCACTGTGGTGGCGAATGAAGATATGAAGATCGACGTCCGTATTTTTGAACCGCACAACAGGCTTATACGCTTCTGTGTCTCGTGACAAATACGACATTTTCTAATCTCTGCCAATTAAAGTTATCAACTAGGTGGAAAGGGCGTAACTAAAAATTTACTGGGATGGCAATATGACTGAGGGAGTATGGGACGGGTAGGAGAAAAGTAATTCTGGGAAGCGGATGGAGTTAGTGTACTATTTGGGACCCCGTGTATGTTCAATTCAAACAGAGAAGTTCCACAATACTAAAAACCTCCGCAAAGTGTTAGCTAAGTAGGATTTACATACGTTGTCCACCACCAAACTGTTTACCAACAAGGACTTGTCAAAGCTCACCACTATACACTCTGAAACTCATATAAATGATATCTGCTAATGACTGGCTCATTATTTGTGCGAACTGGAAACCAGCAACGTGAAGTATTGAGATTCACTAAAATCATGCGGAAATGTCCATAAAGTTGGCGAAACTCTGCCACTGTAGTAATGAGTAAGTTGATATTGACATACAGTGTAATTTAGGTAAAAAAATTTGGTAACTGGTGGCATAAATGGCTTGGAAAGAAATATGAAAATGGTAATTTTATGGCTATAGAAGTTGCTTTTTTTTTTCCGCGGGCGCATTTTGGTATTGGGAGTGATCTATTTTTTTTGTGATTATTTTTAACTGAAAGCAGTTACCATCTGAACTATGAAGTCTGGCATGTGTTTGTTCCGAGGACGTCTGTGATGTTCTGTGTTAGCAAAAGAGCATCGAAGCGCTGAAGTACTGTTCTGCTCGGATATAATAGACAGTTATTGTGGCATCATTGCAGTCAGCGTCTTTTGCAGTACGCGGAATGGTGGAACATAAACAACGCATTTCCGGAATTTTTTCTTTGGATTTTTGAAAAGTCACGAAAGTGAAACACAACTACCAACAATGTCATGACTTATCAGTATCCAATATAGCCAGTATAAGTCAAGGAGAATGCAAATTATACCACTAGGCAGCTTATGCAAAAATACTTATGATGAGAGAAACTCAACTGCAAGTAAGTGAAAACTGCTACTCTGGAAACAGTAAAAATCATACCCATTATTTCGGTGACCGAATAGCACTGATTAAGCTCTTGTTTGAAGCAAATTCATCTAGGACCGCGATTATTGCAAGACTACCGGACCCTTTTTTCCCTCCACGATGAATCTGGTTCCATTCCGTACCGAAACACGGCCTTGGTAAGGCCTCATTGTAAACAGTCCTTCTAATCTTTCAACTGCGATACAAACTAATTTCAATCTTTTCACCGGAGACTGGTTACCAAACCATTCTAGTGATACATTACCAGTCAGGAGCACTTTTTGAAATCGCGAGTATTGCACCGCCGACGGAATCTGGCTTAAATATTTAAGAGGCTATATTCGTGAAATATCACGAACTAACTGATGAATTTCACCAGGATTCCCATTTTCGTCCCTACGTTTTCTTCCAAAGCCTCCGTACGACGCAGGAACATTATAAGCTTATCTCATACCAAGCCTTATTTGTTTCCCAAGCTGTACGTTACTAGACATGTAGAAATAATCCCTACATTTTCTCTCGCCACAAACAATGTAAGGGCAGCGAACTTTGTCTCTTCGCGTCACAATCATACAGTGCTTTCATATTCAAATGGTTAATCCTCATTTTTCCCCAGCAGTAATGGGGGGAAAGCAAGATGGCCACGTGTTAATAATGAAACACTTCTAATTGAGTAAATAATGGAGATCTGATCACATAACTGTATATGACAATAATAACTCAATGCGGTTCTATTGAGATACTTGCATATAAAAAAAGTTACTCTACTCAAATAAGCGCGTTTTGAACTAGGAAACACTTACTAGCACTAGGAATGTTGGGATTTCGTTCCTGACAGAATGTTTTTTGGAGTAGAATTTTTCCACGAGGTTCTCCAGTCCCATGACAGGCGAAATCTAGTGTAGCTCCAAAGCATATACCCAAAATACAATTCCGTGTCCAAAGATAATGTAGGCTACAGTCTTCCCTTGAATTACACCCAGAAAATAATACAAATTAATTCTAATAATACTGAATTATGGTATTATATAATATAATCATATTAAATAGTACTATAAATGATGAAATAAAATTTTATATAATATTTATTATTTTTTAATTCCGACCACCTGTATAGCAAAATT
The DNA here is from genome assembly GCA_029891345.1 of Dryococelus australis. Taxonomy (NCBI): domain Eukaryota; kingdom Metazoa; phylum Arthropoda; class Insecta; order Phasmatodea; family Phasmatidae; genus Dryococelus; species Dryococelus australis. The sequence goes on from CM056993.1 coordinate 285,857,869, forward strand.
CGTTGGCGTCTCAGTCGCCAAATGGTTAGCAATTTTCTCCTGAGATCACACTGTTGGGGCCGCGGTGGTGAAGTGGTCAGACTACTCGCCTTCCACCAAGGCGAAACCTGGTTCGATTCCCGACAGGGTCGCCCCCGTATTTTCGCACACGGGAATAGTGACCGACGATGCCGCTGGTCGGCGGATTTATTCGGGGGTCTTCCGTTTCCCCCCCCCCCAACCTTGCATTCCGGCACAGCGCCATCCTCCCCTCACTTCACCCTCATCGGCTCTCAAGACCGTGCTAACATCCGTCCAAATATCTCCACTCCGCGTCACATTGTCGAAGACAGCAGCGAATGATTCGCCAGTGAAGCGCGCTGAGGTCAAGGCCAGCCATCGCAAGGGGAAAGCTCGCGAGGTAAAACAATTGGTCCGGGGCAGGAGTGACGTAAAGCGCGTGGCGGCCGGAGGGTTAACGAGTTTCGGAACGCAGCGGCGTGCGTTTCAATCACGCGCCGGCAGAGGGGGCAGAGAGCGAGCACACGGGCCTGTCGTGCGTGTGCGCGTGCATGTGTGCGAGCGAGAGTGGTCATTAGCCTTGGCGAGTTGCAGTAATGGGAAATCAATTTTATCGGATTCCGGAACGTGCGACGGCTGAAGAACAAAAAAGGGGAAGAGAAAAAAAATAAGTCTAAGTGCGGAGGCAACGACAATGGTTTTTCATCGTCTTCGAATCTCTTTGATGTTTTTATTTCCCGGTGCGAGATCACTAACCGTTAATAATGTATTCGTTAACGATTGTAAAAGACTGTGCCTTGTAAAATCCCGAAGACAAGGCCGTTTTCGAAATGTGCTGCACTCTGAAAAGAAATTTTGGTGATATGGTTTAAAATATAGAATGGAAGATGCAACCTGTAGATAGTACGAGAAGTTTTCCATACAGGATATTGATTGCACTCACCATACGAATTTGATAATTTTTCAATGATGTCGACTGTTGCGGACATTTCCGGGAAAATAAATTCTGATGCGATTTTCTTCATATATTTTAATGCTACAAGTAGTGGCATTAAATTTACCTTAATTAAACTAGCACACGAGAATTATGTTTGGATGTACGATTCCAGTTCTCTTATCATGTTGTACACAAATGTGATATAGTTGCAAAATAGTATTGCAGGGTTGCAGTAAGATTGTTACTCGCAAGGGAATTTGTAACAGCAGCCCTGGAAGTGATATGCACAGGACATTAGCTGCAATATGCAGTGTGATTATTGGGGGTTACGGCACATAACGGAGTTTCAACGTGACCTTGGTTCTGAAAAGGAAAGGCCACACTGACTGACAATGTAAGATGATTAACATTCGTGGGAACATGTTATGAAAACTTTTTATCTTATTGAGCTATATTACATTTAAAAATCTACAGACACTGCCATGGCCTGTCACACATCCGAACCCGTTTCGTGTCAACTAACTCCGCCCCTTAAATACATTGGCCACAAAGTTTATAACTTTGTGGAGTACTGATTGCTGTCTTACGAAATGTTGGGTTTGAAACCCATCAAAAATCGAACATTATTGTTAATAGCAAACAAAAAGAATTTTCAATCAACGCAGCGGGGAGATGTTTATAAAACTTTTGTAGATATGAAAAAGTCAGGGGGTTAAAGGATTTAAAGCTTGAGCATTTTATGGGGCCGCTGTAATTAGGTTTACGTATGCATGCTAAGTTCGGTATAAATAATTTACTGCTTTCGCAGATTTTTTTTTTTTTTTTAATAGGTGGAAGTTTTCTACCGATTCAATTTTAGGGTGCAGCGATTATTAGTGCTTCGTAAATATCACAAGCAGTGGTAGCCATATTTATGACGGGGATGACGAAAAACGTCCCCACACTCAGACGAATTCATGGTTTGTTGCGTTTTTGTTGCTAACTCGCGTTACGGACGCGAAGGAAATTACTCGAATAGCGAAAGGTTTCACGGACAGTTGTCGATAACTTGTGAGCTTTTGTGGTTTCGCATGCGCCAGTAATCCCCGGTTCGCCGACGCTTCGTTGCAGGAACGCTCAGCAACAAAACCAACTTGTAACAGATGAAGCACAATGGCCAGGGAATTGCGCTGGGACGGGGTTGGCAGCGAGTTTAAATCCTCCATTGTCATGAGCTGCGTGGGTCTCGCGACAGAACGATTTTACAGCGTGTGTGGCATTTCGCTGTTGAAACCTTGCCTGTTATCGTAAAACTGAATACGTTTGTAAATGTGCACGCGTAGAAGAAAAAAAAAACGCTGTTTGCCGAAATGCGAATGGTTATATATATATATATATATATATATATATATATATATATATATATATATATATATATATATATATATAGTCAATTCGCGGTTTCTTCGCCCTTTGAAAAACCTTTGAAAAATCTCCCCACATATGACATGTTTAGTTAAACATATGGCATGTGTCACAAGCGTTTTATACTTGTGTTAATAAGAGTTGCTTTTTTTTTCCTGTTAAATTTAAATGTTATTCATATTTTATCTATAAATTATAATGCCTTATTTATAAATAATATAATATAAATAATAAATAAATCTAGTGAGAGAACCTGTGTATTGGTAGCGCCTAGTAAGAAGTAGTTCTCATGCAAAATGTCATTACAATTGAGTGCGCATGAATTCGGTGCGTTGTCCTCTGATGTAATTTTCCAGACTTAGTTAAACTAAGTTTGCACAAGGCGGAGAGATATCCTGACAGTAGAACTTCAGCAGGGCTTCAGAAAAGTGTGAAGTAACCGTGAATGGATTATACAGGTTGTTCACTGTTGCTTCGGGTCGACTCAGGAATGCTCGGTAGTCCTCGGGAGTTTCGACAGATGACTGAATGTCAGATTTTGGAGGAGGGTAATCAAGTGCTTTCGAATGTGGCAGTCTTAACTTCATTTCGATCGCGAACATAGTTAACCAGGAGCGCAGCCGGATAAGTCTCATCCATTGTGAGAAGACTTTTCTTTTAAACTTAATGTGTTTTCTTGGTTCACCACTATTTCTGAGTTTAAAGCTCGTATATTTAACTCTCCATAGTTTCCCCTAATGGCACCAAACTAGCTATTCGTCAGTTTTAGTTCTTTTGTTTCCTTACACTTTCCTTCGTATTTACCTACTCATGACAGTTTTATAGAAATGCTACTATCATTGAAAGTAAATACCAGATTTTGTTTAAGTCTGATGAAAAATTATTTTTGATATTTTTGTTCGTTACCGCAATCTTAAGGGGCTCGTCTGCCTGAAGCATTTCCCCGCGTTTGAGGCCGATATGCGTGGGAGCGATGAGGGCGATACTCCCACGTGTTACAAGTGCGCCATCGCCGCCACGTGCAGGGCTCTGAATTGCCGTGCAGTATTCTCGTCGTGCTGCGTGTACCTATGGGACTTTCAGCGGCGACGCTATAATATTATTGGTGGAAAGGCTGTAGCAACGTCCAATGCACGCCCCTCGATTACTCCTGTGTGTATATAACGCGTATATTTTAGATACAGTACTTTGATAAAGTCGTTTTTAGCTAAGTTGTAGTGCTCCGAAATGCTGTTTATAATGTACGTGACGTCTTGGAAGTAACTGACAAGCATTGTCTGAAGTGTGCGTTCTTTTCAGAGACTAGCGCGTTGGACACACGTTTAATAGTTTCGTAAAAAAAAAACCTCAATTTCTAACACACTGCAACGCAGATCTCAAGCGCCAGTCAGGCAGGGCTCTTAAGTAGACGCTGGAACACTATAATCCATTCACGGTCACTTTAAAATTTTCTGAAAGTCTGCAGAAGTTCTACTTCCAGGATATTCCTCCGACCCTTGCAAAGTAAGCTGACCCAAGTATAGGAAATTACACCAATGGACAACGCACCGAATTCGTGCACACTCAGTTGTAATAATATTTTGCTTGCAAACTATTTCTTAGTAGGCGCAACCAACAAACATGTTTTCTCATGGATTTTATTCCCATTTATTATAAATGAAATATTAGAATTTATAATTAAAATAAAAGGAAATCTTTAATATAAAAAAAGGATACTTTTATGTGAACAGAGGTATGAAACTCTTGAGATACATAGCATATTAAGAAATGACTAAACACGTCATACATGGGGTGATTTTTCAAAGCCTTAGATCAAGAAAACTCATTGTCCTGAACATAGAAGAATAACAGATGGCTGCAAACAAGGTATGTATCCATACACGAAAGCTTCAGTTCTTCGCCACACTAAGTCTTCATTACATTGTAGTGAAGTAGTTCATTAGCATTTTCGACAGGCTACTGCATATATCTACTTGTGAAGGTAGATGTGTTCATGTTGGAGATGGATCAGCAACAGATTTTCATCGTACTTGGTTCGGTCCAAGAATTTAGGATTGATTACCAGTTCATTGAGCCGGCCCTTGTTACTTACAACATATGCTTTTCATTTTCCTGTTGTTTCCGAAAAATTTATCGAAAGTCTACTTGTTTGCCAATTAATAAAAGTCTTTCTCGATCTTGTTAGTTACGAATGAAATATTATAGTTTTTAGATAGGCTATAAATGAAAGTTCAATTTAACTCAAAGTAAGGATCCGCGTAGAACAATTTCTTGAATAAGCAGGTTTGTTTTCCTTAAGTTCTGGCTACCATTCGGCGACCTAGACAGGCGAAACACTTAACGTTGGCGATTACGCTTTCCAACTCCCTACCAGCATTACTGTAGGCTGTTCATGGTAAAGTGGGCACTTTTGAGGCCCTAGTAACTTTTTACTTTCAGCCATATTTTATTCTTCAGCCATCTTTTAATATATATATATTAAAAGATGATATATATAATAAAATATATTTGTCAAGTCTTGTCTCAAATGAGAGAACTTTAATAAGTGCTCATTTTACCGTGAATAGCCTATAGTAAATAAAACTAGAGGCAGGAATCTCCCTAGTGTAGCTGAAGGCAGAGTAAACTTCGACTCGTCGTTTGCAGTCGGCTGCCCTTGGCGGTTGGTTTTCGCGGCCATCTCCAGGGAAGACTAACCTTCGCCCCTCCCCAACCCTTCTCATTTGTTTTATTGGGGCTTACCACCACTCTCCATCCCCCTACACAGGCTTCGTCTCGTTGCTGGAAATGGGCAACAAAGCCCCGGGCATGAAAAGATAGACATGTTGACGGTATCCACAGTTAAGCGGTGTTGTTCTCCCGCTAGGCGACGCAGCTAGGGGGTGGGAGCAACCTCCTCCCGGGCAACATTTAGGGAGGGTCATAAAGTGGAATGTTAATTACCGGCTGTGAGATCTCGAGCCAAAGGGGTAAGGGGTGGGGGGTAGCAGTCGGTAAAAACAACACACAGCAGCACAGAGGGCGGCGGGCGAGGGCGGTCCATGGAATAATCAGCCCGGCTATAACGAGACTAATGCCCGGTTGCACCATCATGGTTCGAAACTCGATCCGAGATCGGATCTAAGATCGACACAGAAAACTGTTGTACCATTCGAGTTCAGAGCATCAAGATGAAGTTCATTTCGAACCGCCAAGATTGGCGGTTCGAAATCTCAATCCGAGATAAGCAGCCATCGTCCACAAATGTAGTTTGAAAATACACCAACAGATAGAACTACGTTCGATTGTTTTCTTGGGAAATTAAAGCTACATTATACGCACTTGAATATTATTCAGTAAAATTCCTATAGCAATAATTCACTCAAAACAGGTAAAACATCGCACATCTAGTTCTATCTATAATGAAAAATACGCCTACTTCCATGACGTATATAACGAACCAATAGGAAAATTTGTCTCGTACTTAATATCGATCTCTCGCTTTGGAACTAAGATCGACGAATCGGAGATCAAAGATCATGGAATTTCGTTGGTGCAACACTTTTACGTTGGACCCAAGATAAAACTGGATCCTGGTTCAGAACTAGGATCATTCGATCTCGTATCGGGGAAGATGTTGGTGCAACCAGGCATACGGGGCGCGCGATCCTGCTGTGATGCTGCAGCTCTACGGGGCGATGGATACCTACTGCTCACGTCCCCAACAAGCTGTTTGGAGACAGGCATTGTTATGATCCACTCAAGGTTACATACTATTCACGGTAAAGTGAGCACTTTTGAAAGCCCTCCCGTGTGGAATAATAGTCAATAAATATTTTTTATTTTACCTTTAGACGTTAACTTTTGAGTCCGATGAAATGTATACGCCGTGTTTATTACTTACACGACAATATTTATTTGAAATATTGGCGGAAGGATAAAAAATGGCCGATTTGGAAAAAAGTAACTAGGGCCTCAAAAGTGCTCACTTTGCCGTGAACAGCCTATATTTCATACTTTTCTAAAACCCTGCCAAATTTCTAGTTGAAAATTATTTCTCCGCCTCGTGCAAGCTAAGCTTAACTAAGTCTAGAAAATTACACCAAAGGACAACACACCGAATTCGTGCACACTCAGTTGTAATAATATTTTGCTTGAGAACTATTTCTTACTAGGCGCTACCAACATACTTGTTTACTCACTGTTTTCATACATAATTATTATAAATGAAATATTATAATTTACAAATAGAATATTTGCTAAACTTCAAATTAACGAAAAATAAGACCCTTTTATGATAACAGAGGTATAGAACGCTTGCCATACATGGCATATTTAGGAGAGAAAAAACCAAACACATCTTGCATGGGGTGATAATTCAAATGCTTGATTCAAAAAGTGTGAAGAAACTGCGAATAGACTATAGTCACCGGGTTCTCAGGGGTCCGTCAACTTGTGTTTTAAATACACGTTTTCACAAGAAACTAACAAAAGTGCTTCCAATGTGCTAGTCTACGGGGGAAAAAAAAAAACACTTCGCACAAGACATGTTGAGATATAACGCATATTAAAAACTCCATTTCATAGCACTCCGCCACAGCTATAATAGTGTCGTTTTTTTTATCTCAAGTTATACGCCTCAGATACTTACAAATAAAACTCTAGGATCCTGCGTTGAACCTTACTACAAATTTTCCGTCAGTAAAATGGAAGGGTCGCCGCTTGAAGTCTCATACCCTGTTTTAAAAAAATTTCCTTCATTTTACGGAAAAGTGCTGGTAAAAATTTTTCCAGAGGTGTCCGTAAACTCTTCGTAAATTACAGACGCATGGATTTTCAAAAAAAGGACTTTCTGTAACATACACGGAACCTCTCTGTTAATTCCCTAGTTAGTTTTCTTTACTTCTAGTTTAAATAATTTTTAGTAAGTATTCTATTTTAATTTCCATTATGAGGGTGTTCTACTGTGTTTAGAAAATATATTTAAAATAGTTAAATTTTTTAAATACTTAAGCAAGATTCGAATCCGAGTCAAAAGTTGCAAGTTTTCGGCCCTAGCCACTTTTCTACAATGCTCACGTAGTAAATCTGCTATAACTTTTGAATTTTTATATTAGTCACATAAGCAACTTTTTTTAGTTTCTGTTAAAGTTAGTGTATTTTAAGTGTTGCTAAGTGTTCCATACACCTGTTGCTACCTTTTAATATTTGAAAGAACAGGCCTTAGTGACATGGATAACCTTAACTGCCGCAGAAACGATAATTTTATGGTTACAGTGGCGAAGAAAGTTTCGTGTAGACTCGGCATTGTCCGTGCCCAAAACCCGAAGTTACAGGAAATACGGAGTTTTTCCGTATTTTGTATTTACGCACCTAACTCCGTTTCTCGTCATTACGGATTGCGTTTCCGTAAATTTACTGTGCATTTTCGTAAAAAAAATTCCGTAAATATACGAAAAATTTTAACACTGTAGGTACGCGCAGCACGTTACTTCACAGCACTGCCCGTAGCGGCGATGGTGCACTCGATGAGCGTGGCAGCGTCACCCTTATGGGCTCCCGAGCCCCTCGACCTCCAGGTAGATCATCGCGGAATTTATTTTACAAGTGAAAGAAAACAGCGCCACGTTTAACGTAAACGGAAACAGGATTTTCAAGGGTTTAATCCACCCTTCCAGGCCTGATTTAATTTACGGTTCTAAGTGTTGCGGATAATAAATATTTTGATTCGTATTGTAGGGCTCATTTGGTTTTCACGACCAATGGGCTGTGAATTTTGTAATATCATATAGAAATAATAACCTGTCATAACGTAAAACAGTATCACGGTTTACCGGTCAGTTAAGACCTGCAAAATTCGCGTTATTATTTAGGAACACGTTAAATTTAATACACATGTACCTTTACAATACGTTTGTCATTTGAATATATTTTACCTGACATGCCCTGGGTGACTCTGCGCCAATTAACGAACACTTCACAATCGTGTGCTCCAAACGACGACGACTCAATTACACACAGTTCTGTGAAGTTTATCCTGATATTAAATAATAACGCGAATTTTAAATGTCCCTACCGATCCGTTGCCCTCACAGAAGATCACAGGGTAATAAGCCTCGCTGTGTACGATACCGGCAAAAATAACCCTGAGTGACATGCGCGCAGTAAAGTTGGTAACGATGGATTGGAAGAAGTTCCGTATCTTAACGTCGAATAAAAAGTGTTAGGTAAACATTTGTGATTACTTAAATTATTTCTTTCGCTTTCTGTTTATTTTTTAATGCATCGAAGTGTAAAAATGAGCAAATTAGTTATATATTTGCTTTTCAAATAATTTCACTTTCACTTGACCGACGTATGAATAAAGTGATGAGACCCATGGCAATGTTAATCTTACATAAAGCGGAAGACTACACAACGTTTATACAAGTGTATTTTAAGCAGGGCTTTCAGAAGTGCTCATTGCCATGAATAACCTATACTACATATACAACTGCGTACACTTGGGTCCGAAAGGACAAAGAGACTCCTTCAGCATTTAAGATGAGATTTCTGTCGTTCTGTGCGCGGTCAAAAACTGAACACGTCTGACTAGCACTGGGTACATTCGAGAGACCGCAGTTTCGATACCAGCCTACTAGACCGGGGCATAGAGTACACGAGTACACAGAAGCGAAATGGCGTCGCGGCTCCTTTGATGTGGGCGTACTAATTATATTGATTGGCGGCGCGAGGGATCTGGTAACTGGCATTGTGCCTCGGTGGCTACTGAATTCTGCAGAAGGTAACCTGGTTGACTGCCCTGTCAGGTTGGGGAGCAGATTACCAGGCGCTAGTTGACGAACGGCGCGGCGGTCGTTACCATTGCATTACTGCGCCTGCCAGACAAGTAACACGCACGACCAATACTCTTATCTATAGGTATAGGATGTTCACGGTAAAGCGAGCACTTTTGAGGCCCTAGTTACTTTTTTTATCCAGCCATTTTTTATCCTGTAACAAAATTTTTTTAATAAATATTGCCACCTAAGTAATAAACACAGTGTGTGAATTCCACCCCACTCGGAACTTAACGTCTAAGACTAAAATAAAATATATTTATAGATTATTATTCTAAATGAGAGGGCGTTAAAAAGTGCTCACTTTTCCGTGAATGGCCTATACGAATAGGAACATTTCGCGAGTTCGTTTCAGGACAACACAGACGTCAGACACTTCTACATTAAAGTTTATTTTGTAATCGGATCGCAGTTTATGAGACATGCCCTGGACGACTCTGAGCAAATAGCAGACTTGCAAGGAAACAAGAGACGAGTGCCATACTGCCAGGTGTGAAGTAACACTGGTGGCTCTATGGGGCAGCAGCCAATGAACAAACATCTGAGGCTTGAGTATACACACGACTGTGGAGTCTAGCCTACAGATCATTGAAATCGCTAAATTTTCCTATCCCTATATATAGGTAGAGCCACGAGTATTTCACGAATTCATTCGGAGAACAGGTAGACTCCAAATACTTGTTCTTTTCTCCTACTGGTCTGATTGGACGACAGTTATTTAGACACGCCTCATCTAACTGCGAGCCGGTAATAAGCAGTAAGCAGTCGTGTGATTGAGTGTTTAAACAGTCCGCGAATTACTCGGGGGCTCTATCTATAGGCTTTTCACGTTAAAACGAGCACTTTAGAAAGCCCTGTTTAAGATCTTCTTGTATGGACTTTGTGTAGTCTTCCGACTTATGTAAAATTAAAATTGCCATGGGCCTCGTCACTTTATTCATGCGTCGACCAAGTGAAACTGTGGAATTATTACGAAAGCAAATATTTTAGAAATCTACTGATTTTTACACTTCGATACATAGTGAAACAACAGAAAGCGAAAGAAATAATCTACGTTATCACAAATGTTTGTCTAGCACTTTTTACTCAACGTTAAGATGTGAAATTACTTTCCATACAACGTTACCACCTTAGCTGGGCGAATGCCACTCGGTGCGCCCATCAAGATATACGCAGGCAGGGGAAGCTCCTTTTTTCTAAGGTTAATTTCAAAAGTGCTCACCTTATCGTGAACACCCTTTATATGCATGAATTTCTCGCAAACTGTGGGGATTTTAAGTGATAAGGCAACACGGCCCTTTTTAGTTAACTTTAACGTTGCACGTTCATAATTTGTCGTTCGGTAACACAGACATTTATACAGCATGGTTGGGACTCTTATTTTCTATCTGACATAATTTTATGGCAGCGATTGGTTTAGCATTAGCTGAAGATATTCGCACCCTTACGAAGCATCGTCGACCTTATGTCTCATATACGACTTATTTTCTCATAAGGAACAGGCAGGCGGAATTCGTCTTTTTTTAGACTTGTTCTGTATACTGTGAAAATAAATACGTAACCCGTGAGTCATGTTGGACGTGTGATTAAAAGGGCAGGATACTAACTCAAGGATAGTGGGTTCGAATCCCTCTTGCAGACAAGGTACAACTTCTTTTTTAAATATATTTTGAAAGAATTTTCCCTTCTCTTATTTATTCATAACAATTTTTTCTATAACAAAATAAGTTATTTCCACTTCTCAATCATGCAAGTTTAACCTATTTTGTAATATTACATACACAGGATATGTTTTGTAAATTTTATAAGAATACTCTTTGTAGTTCTACACAAAATTTTATTGGCAACAAGATTTCCAAGGATTTTTTTTTAGTAAAAGAATAAATAGTTTTTTTACAGTGCGTATCTACAAAGTGTTTTTCTCAAGATGGCATCTGCTTAGACTAACAAACCAAGTGCAAAGCTTAAAAATCACCAGGTTTGATTTATAAACGCCAAGATTTTTTGAGTAGCGCGTGGTAACTAATAAAAATTACGAAACATTTCACTTCAGTTTGCTAATTTTGTTTCCGCGTTTTGTCTCTAAGCTGCGTTTCTGAAAACAAACATGTTATAACGAATGTATTTTGTAATCACCTTTTCAAGTGAAATATGCGGCACGGAATATTTTATACAGCAACATTTTATCTTTGTTACTAAAGGCTGTTCACGATAAAGTGATCATTTTTGAAATTAACCTTAGAAAAGAGTCACTACCCCTGGTTGCATATATTTTAACGGATGCATTGGGTGACATACGCCCAGTGAAGTTGGTAGCGATGAATGAAAAGTAGTTCCATATCTGAACGTCGAATAATAAGTGTTAGTCAACCACTTGTCACAACTTAAATTATTTATTTCGCTTTCTACTTTTGTTAACGCACCGAAGTGTAAAGATGAGCAGATTAGAAAATGAATTACTTTTTTTTAAACAATTTCAACAGTTTCACTTGACCGACGCATGAATAAAGCGATGGGACCCACGGCAATGTTAATTTTACATAAGGCTTCATAATACACAACGTGCATACACGTAGATCTTAAAAAGGGCTTTCAGAAGTGTTCATTTGATCGTGAACAGCCTACATCACACCAGTACATTATAAAGGCCTACTCAACACTACGTGGGACGCTGTCGTAGAAAATACTGCACACCAGCTCAGTGCCTAGCGCGTAGAAACAATCAAACGTCTCATGAGCAAGCATGTGTGGTCCTTGACGCTTCCATACTACTAGCCTCCAAAATCCAAAATATTTCCAGAAGTCCCGGAAAGTTTAGCGTGCAAAATGTAGTGTACTAACATCCAACTTGTATCCCAGAAGACACACTCGCGCAGTTCCTGCGTTGCTGGCGCCATACGCACAACTTCAGCAACCAAGGGGGGGGGGGGGATTGTTTTCCTTTAATTAGTCGTTCGTGTTTTCCGAGTTTCGCAGCGAAAAGTTGCGAGGCGGCGCAACTTGGTCGTGCATGTCGGCAATCGCCGGGTGGACCACGGTAACGCTGTCTCCGCGGGGTGAAAGTCCCTCTCCCCCACCCCTCATCATTGACATCCCCCCCCCCCCAAACTCCCTTGACAACGACTCTGCAACTACGCCTCCACATCTTGTTAGAGCGCCTGCACGTTCTCCAGGGATTCTCTCGGCGCTCTCAATAATTTAGTCCAATCAGCGGCGTCAGCCGGAAAAATTAGGTGGTGCCGAGTTAAAATACGTTTCTAGGAATTACTGTTGTATGAAAAGCCAAAAATGAGGAAATCGTTCGGCGAGGACAGTAAGGAAATGCACTGTCAAGGTTTGACAATATCCGGCGTGGGAAAAAATAATAATTAAAAGTAATTGTTTCAGACAGTGGCGTGTAGTGAACTGTTACAAGGTAAGCCGACGTTAGTTCCGTGCTGTACCCTGTAGCTTGCCAGTTTACACTCCCGCCACTAACACGTAGCTCTGCTGCAGCTGAAGCCACATAACGCGTGCATGTGTCCCTTGCCGCTCGCCGGTGAGTGGTCGGGATACATTCAGTTTGCCTAGGCTGCATGGTGGTTACTGGCTCCTGCTGCGTGCACCGAGAATGTACAGCAGTGAGCAATCGCCAGCTTAAAGGCTATTCACAATAAAGTGAGCACTTTTGAAATCAACCTTAGAAAATAGTCACTGCACCAATCTGCATAATATTTAACGGGCGCACTGAGTGACATGCGCCTAGTAAAGTTGGTAACGATGGATAGGGTGTAGTTCCATATGTTGACGTCGTATAAAAAGTGTTAGGTAACCATTTGACACTACTAAAATTATTTCTTTCGCTTTCTGTTTTTTTTTTTTTTTTAAGCATTGGAGTGTAAAAATTAGCAGATTTGTAAAATTTTTACTTTTATAATAATTTCACAGTTTCACTTGACCGACGCATGAATAAAGCGACGAGGCCCAGGACAATGTTAATTTTACATAAGGCGGAAGACTACACAATGCGTATAAGTAGATCTTAAGCAGGGCTTTCAAAAGTGCTCATTTTACCGTGAATAGTCTATACCTTACAACACTTCACCACACGTCACTGGTCACAGAAGTAGGGAAGTGAAGAAGTGAAGAGATTTGGGCGGCTCTTAACAGCGAGTTCTTTAAGCCGATGAGGGTGATAAAGTGAATATGGAGCAGCTCCAGAATGAAGAGGCGGGGGAAGCGGGAGATCCCCGAGGAAACCCCCCGACCAACGGCATCGTCCGGCACGATTCCCACTATTGAGAATCCGGTGGCCCGGCCGGGGATTGAAGCCGGTTCGCCTTGGTGGAAGGCGAGCGTGCTAACCACTCAGCCACCGTGGCCCCTGTCACGGAAGTAGTAATAGGTGTTGTTGAAGTATTAATTTGTGTATGCATCTTCATACGGCGAAGGTAAGTGGATAATAAGTGAGCAAAAGAATGGAAACTGCGAGGGCTATACGAATGAAGTTCCCGATGAGTATGTAGATGTTGTGACGCAAGGCATGTCAGGAAGATGTGTTGTAAGCAAAAAGAAGGAAGGAACGGGAATGAGATAAAAAAAAAAGCAACGTGCATAGAATGGGAAGGGAATGGCTGCCTACGGGAATGAAATAGGCATCACAAAGACTAAGGTGGAGGTGGAAAGAGCACATGGTAGTTAAGTAGGTTGCAGGGGAAGAGCGGAACACAGTGAAATATGAGGAAAGGTGGACAGGCAGAAGGAGATTGCGGCATTTCAACATGCTGACTCGGCGGCCGCACTCTGAAGATGTCACTGGGCGACGACAATGATAACGATTACCACGAGACAACGGCTGGACAAATTCGCGAGTTCATCGACCTGTAGAATAATCTTCACGATATTATTTACGCCTAGACTGAAATCATTAGTTTTTTGACTGTTGCCAGCGAGAGAAATCATTTCCATCTTGGTTGGACTGCATTTCCATCACGTACAGGCTGTTTTTGGTTAATTGAACTCTTTTATTTAAAGCAACTTCCCAAAACGTCCCAATGCGTAATTGAGTACATTCTAATGCAAACACTAAGCTGCGTCTCTACATTGGTGGAGTAAAGAGATATGAGCGGCTTTTAACATAGAGGTCTTGAGAGCCGCACACAGAGAAAACCGAACAAAATATTTGTTGGTATAGGACTAAATTTATATTTAGTTGACCTAACGAAATATATTGTTGAGCAAACATAAAATGAAACGCAACAAAATTACTTTTGTTCGTCTAACAAAATAAGTGAATAAACAAAATCTCTGTGTGGGGCCAAAAATATTAGTCTGCCAAGTAAATATTTTGTTGAATCAACTGTATATATTTGTTTGGCCACTCATTTGACTTCCTTTGTTCGAAAATATAGTTAGGGAGTTTGTTTATATTTATGTGACAATTAGGATAGTAACCGTGTTTGTTAGTGCGTCTAGTGATGTTTGACAATCGTATAAACACACTAATAAAACAATGCAACAAGAAACCGATAAGTAAAGCTGTAAAACTTGAAATATTTCTTTGCACACATTGCCCAATATTTACAGCACATCTATTTAAAAGCTTTCCGACGTCTTCAGTTGTATTCGCTGAGATTACTAATGCGCAGCGCTCGAACGTAGGTGATCTAGTTTCGAAACTCGGTAATTTTTTTTACATCGGCCCAAACTGTTTAATGTACGTGTAGTCAAACAAATCGTTAGTTGCACCAACCAGAAACATACAGTTCAGGGCAACCAAATGAGAACTACAAAATAATTTGGTTTCAGCAAACAAAATATTTAATTGCCCCTATACAAACAAATAATTTGGTTGTACCAAACAAGTCTTGTTTGATTCTACAAAACCTTTTTCTCGGTGTGATTAGCATAAAGCGATGTATGAAACGGCACCGGAATGTAAGGACGAGAGAAACGGGAGATCCCAGGGAAAACCCGCTGACCAGCGGCGGCATCGTCCGGCACGATTACCCCGTACGAAAAACCGGGAACGACCTCTGCTTGGAATCGAGCTGGGTTCGCCTTGGTGGGAGGCAAGCTGACAGCTACACCACCGGGACCCTCCCTACGAAGCCGATAATGAGTTATAAATTATTTTATTTCGGTAAATGCTAAACTATTAAATTTGTCTGACAACAGAAGTCGGTTTTTTTTTTTTTTCGGTTTATAAACATCAGCCTAAGAATGTGTGTAGCTTTAGACGTACGTTTCTAGAAAATTGACAGTGTCAATCGCTCCACCCCATTATATTCTTCATATTTCGACGACAAAGTTAGTTTTACATACAGAAGAAAGAAGAACGTAATCATTGCTTTCAAAATGCCAATTACCAGTAACAAATCTAAAGTACAATTGTCACGGTTTTATTGCTGGCGCACTCGGATAAAGTGAGTTTTGGGTCAACAAACGGTTCGTTTTGAAAGCGCCGTCACCACATCTGCAGGGAAGTTCGCCTCGGTGACGGCATTATCAAAGAAACCGACACTACCATCGCAATACAAGCAGGCCTGGTTCAAAACACTTTCCTCAGGCGTGTCAGTTTACTTACATCACATAGGCAGCGCAATATGTAAGCATACTTTCGCTTAAACCACTATTATGGACTGAGAAAAAATTTGAAAAACTACAAACGAAACTTCTGTTTTGCCGACTGAATTTAAATTTAACGGGTTAGATTACTTTCCATCGCACAAAACTCAGTATATAATCATCAGTCTAGTGTACATGCTACTTAAATAATTTTTCTGGATAAATTTACTTTGACGGAGAGATAAAGAAAAAACACTTACCTTTACGTGTAAAAATACACTGACACTTCGGCGAGGATCCTGCTACCGGATCCTGGTACCACATACATTTGTGTAAAATTGCATAATTGTTTTAAGATACTTAAAACTCGATTATTCCATCAGAAAAATCTGCTTATTTGAAATGTACACAACTACTACATGCAATCTGCTGGAAACTGTTGGAAATAGCTAAGGAGTTTGGAGTGCATAAAGCCACAAAAAAAAACAGGCCCTCGAGATTACATTCGTGCGTGGTCTCTCTCTCTCTCTCTCTCTCTCTCTCTGTTGTCGACATTGGCATATATACGCCGAAACCCGTTGCGGCCTGTAATGCATCGTTTCACTTTGGCCGACGCAAATTAATGGCAATCATGGATTTCTTTTATCCTCGAACCGCCATAAATAACGAGTAAACCCGTCAGTTTCGCGGGGGAAAGGAAACTGTCCGGCCGAAGGTGTAGGGGTAATTGGGGAGGGGGGTAAGGGCGTGTCTCCCAGTTGCGTCAACCATGAGGGTAGAAAAAAAAATCTAACGTAGACAACTTTCGCTTACCGGTATTGCAGGTCCACGTCGAACTCTGGACTTGCAAACAAGCTTTCCCCCTCCCCTTCCACCTCGTACAGGCAACTCTCCTGCCGCGTCACTTCTTCCACTCTTACTTTCCGTCGGGCACCCACAGTCATCGCGAACTATGACCCCGAGAGCTAAACACACTCGACCTGCCGCCGGCGGTAGTTCAGGGAACGTGTGCGAAGACAACTCCTGCACACGTCGATGTAATGATCACCTTGTCTGCTATTGGAGGGGTGTGAGAAGGCGGCGGTTTAGTGGTTAGACTACTCACCTCCCACCAAGAAGGACCGCCGTCCTCCCGTGGCGCAGTCGGTTGGTGCGCCACCGATCTGGGGTGCGGGAGGCTCTGGGTTTCGAATCCCGGGCTAGGCATGGGTGTTGATTTAAGTTCGGTTATACTTAGGGGCAGTGATATTTCGCGAAAAGATTTCGAGACAAGGTACAATTAAAAGCATTGTGGGGTCGTCCAGTTTGTTTTATTGGCTGAAGCATGTTTTGGTCGTTGTTAACTGTTTGTGCACGAATCGCGAAGGTAGAGGGTCGGAGAAACGGAATATTGAGTGGCTCGGTCAAATGCGGAAACGACACCAGCAGCCAATTGCGTGTATAACAACAGCCGACGTGTACAAATAGAATTGATGTCTTTTGTGTGCTTCGATTTATTCGCGAAAAATCAGTAGCCCTAGTTGTACGTTAGTCTGTAAGCCTAACCGGAGGACTTTAAAAAGCCCTTTACAATACAATACCAAGGAGAACTGGGCTCGATTCCCAGCGGAGATCCCTCCCCTCCCCTCGGATTTTCGCATGTCGGAATCGTGCCGGACGACGCCGCTGATCGAAGGGTTTTCTCTCGGCATATATCCCGCTTCCCCCGTCCTTGCATTCCGATTCCGCTCCATACTCACCTCGCTTCGCCCTTACTGGCTCTCAAGGCCACAATTTTAAGAGCCACCCAAATATCTTTACTCGCATTTCTATTATTTTTAGGGAGCGACCTTCCTGTCACGAGATTCCAGGTTAGAAATCACGTGGGCCAACGAAGTTTTCAACATTTTACAAGCAGGTTGACGTTTGCACAGTACGTAAGCAGGTATGCTAAAAAGTAATATTAAAAATAATATTGGATGAGAAATTGGGGATACATATATTACACAACACCATCGGAATTCGTCTCCCCAAAGCTAGTCGAACAGTCTAAGGTTGTGCGAATATTCCGTATATCGAAACGAAAACAAAAAATGACAACTTTGAGTGTCGTTCCGGTAAGAAATTTGGTCGCCGAAAGTTGTAATGAAACTAAAATTCTCGATTTTGATGAATATGTCGGTATTAGATGAATGTATGTTTAGTGGAACAGAAAAAAAATGTAAATTATCTTGTTTATTTTTATTATTTTAAAACTATAATAACTACATAAAATGGAAGATTAAAATGTAGGCAAGAACCCCTTTGGTAAATACTCCATATCCTACCATTTCTTGGTTTTCTCTGCAATTAATTTTTCATAATGAATAACTTGCTAAAATGTTATGAAATTTCTTAAACATTCGTTAAGGCACTTTTTATAACATATCTTTCATTTTCGTTTCACAAGGAAAAAAGTCGCAATCGTACAACCTTATATAAACACACTAGCATATTTAAGAGACCCATTCATTTACAGGGATTGGAATTTAAGTTTTAAGTCGTGTCGGATATGCACATATATGCTAACGCGAAGAAAACATATCTTTATAAAACAGAATATATTCAACAACCTTCTGGGGCCTAAAAAAAATACTCGTCGTCTGCTGTAATGATGAACATACAAGTAGCGCGTGTAACGGTTTATGCCTGGTTCACAGGAACGCCGATCACATCGAACAGAAATCGTGCAGAAACCGAGGACGGCTTCTGATTACCTACATCTCGGTTCCCGCATCCTCGTGCCAATCTCACTGGTCATTATCTCTGCGTTCTCTGTCAACAATAAAGTTCTGCTCGCCGTCTTGAAGCGTGGGATGGAGCCGCGCGTCCAAGGTCAAGAAGTGAGGGAGCGATACGGGCGACTCTAACACTCACGACCTAGTGCCTCATCGCTCCTACGTGCGAGGCGCGCAGTATTTCCGTCGTGATGCTGTACTGTGTAAATTAGATCTGTAATAGCGGGACTTCACTACACGCGATGAAAGGCCATAGATTAAACTACGCCCGTATCTTTGTACTCTTCTGTTGCCGCTTAAGGAAACTGCATACGCGAGCTTAAAAAAAATGCGATATTTGACCATTTTCGCGATTTTTTTCTCGAAGAATACATTTAATACGACAAAAGTAAATAGGGGCATAGATAGTAGTTTTATTATTTTGTCTGACAAAAAGTCGTATTTGCAAAACATTTAATTAGTGAAATACGCGTATTCGCGCAAACAACAATTTCACAAATAAAACGCGGGGTCCATCCCACTCTTAAGTGGGCGGTGGTGGGCCAGACTGACAATCCGAGAGGTCCGTAATTTTTTTGGGTGGGAGGGGGAGGAGATTTTTTTTGAAAAGTTCGCTAGCGCCAGCATCTGTTCCGGAGAAGCAAGGCAACTTCAGACGACGCACACACTCTGCATACCAGACGGAAGCGAGCTCCAAGATTAAAATCCCCAGGAAGCGCCGAAAAAAAATGGAAACCATAAAGCCAGCTGAAATACGTTCGCCGCCTTTCTTCTTTTCCCTTCCTCCCTTCCCCCGTCGCGGTCGTCTGGCTCCAGAGAAGTAAGATGCCCCGGACGACGCGGCGCGGTGAAGACAATCGGATCACGGCTGATTGCGGCACTTCTACAGTGAATAACAATAAAAAAAAAGTTCGGGGTGTCGGTAACTCGAGAAGAATTTGCGGGAATGAGAAGGAAAAAACTGCGCGTTGACGAATTCCGAGCGACAACCGGGCGATAGAGCGCGTGAAAAAAAAAAAAAAAAAAAAAAAAAATGTTAACGGGACTCGCCTAGTGAAAGCAGTGTTTGGGCGTATAGGCGTATTTCAGTAAATAAATCGTCTGGGAATACAACTATTTTTTTTTAGGAAAAGGTATAAAACAATTATGTACATCCAGACACTTTTTACTTTTCATAGAGAAAAATACAAATAATGCAAATCATTGTTAGGGATTTTCTGTGCAGTTGTGTTTGTAGAAAGGAGAAAATTGAAAACTAGTATTTGTATATTAACTCACTGTCTTGCATCGTAAGAAATAATATCCCACTCTAGTGAGGAATTTAGCTTCCCGGGAATGCATTTCTCAGTCTTGAGAATGTCCTTCGCAATGCAGTTCAAGCATAATTATCTAAATTTAGCGATTTTTTTTTTTTTTTTTACGGTTTTTGTATTCAAGTTATACTCTATCAATAGAGCCCCGAGTGTTTCGCGGATTGAGTTGTCAGCAAACTAGGCTGGACAGTCCTCTATACACTCGAGACATTATCGTTTGCTTATTGGTTGCTGTGATCAAGCGATGCTCTGTATACAGCGCTGGCAAACACTGACTCACGCTACTGCCTTCTGCTTATTACTGGCTCTCGGTTAAACAGGGCATGCATGAAGAAAAAAAATAAGAGCATTGCAGAGATGTATGATAGTAAAATTATATAAAATTACATCAACAACGTATTTTCGAAACTGTGCTCCTCAGGTTCGTTAAGACGGCTTTGTTCTCACTTTGTAGGTTACAAGTGGCCCTCCGGTCCGGGTAAAGTGTAATCCTCAGATCTGAGATGATTATCCTGCCGTTATCAGAAACGTAGCCTGAGCAGCTAATGTGGTACCACAAGCTTCCTGGCCTTCAGTTTTAATCTCAGTATTTCTAGTGTATCAATATAATTACTTCTCTATTGAATACATACAATTCTCAAAACTTCCTTACGTGTCTTCAGAAATGTCTGCAGTGGGTAATGAAAATACTCTGCGCTTCAGCGCCATTCAAAGAATGAAAATCTGAAATAAATGATGATTCACTAATGATTGCAAGCGACGACTTCGGCTGTCGCGCCCTTATCGTCTCTGATCGCAGAGTTCTAAAATTAATGTCGTAAATAAACTTGTGCGAACAGCACTAAGACTTTTGTGCATTAACTAAAGCCTGTACGAGGTAACTTCGCGATCTCTCAATCACAACCTTTGAAAAATAACACCACATATAGCATGCTCAGTGATATTCTTTTAATAAATCATACATCACAGGTATTGTATGTACTTACGTTAACATTAACATACCCGATATTTTTTGCATTAAAGATTCATTCACTTTTGTCTATAAATAGTAATATTTATTTCATTAATAACGCAGAGATAAGAGATATGTCGGTATAATCTATTCGTGGTTTCTTCACACTGTTTGAATCAAACTTTTGAAGAAAAAAAAACACCCATTTATGTCGTGTTTGGTTATTTCATAAATATGTCACGTATTACAAGCGTTTTATAATTCTGTTAATATAAAAGGCTCTTATTTTTGGCTAGTCATATTTTACTTCTATTTTATCTGTAAATTATAATATTTATCATTTATAATCAATGTGAATAAAACAGGGAGAAAATAGGTGTGTTGGTAATGCCTAGTAAGAAATAGTTTTTATGCAAAATATCATTACACTGAGTGCGCACGAATGCGGCGTGTTGTCCCTCTGGTGTAATTTCACTGAGTTAGTTAAGCATTGTTTGCATGAGGCAGAGGAATATCCTGGAAATAGAACTTCAGTGGGGCTTCAGGCTGTGTTTCAATTGGCACCTCTTTGCTAACAAGATGGTCACGTGACAAGTTTCGTCAACAAAATCTATTATGCATTTTTGTAATTTGCGTTTTGCGTTTTGCCAGCTTCGAAGCTAACAAATTACAAAATACAAATTACCAAACCACCGCCAAGTTAGTTTCGCCTGTTTGTAACGTTTACACACACTTATAGACGAAGTAATTGGAATGAATAAATGCGTATTGTAATCACAATAATTATTTCGCAAAGCCAGTCGCAGAAAAATTTTTACTTCATGTTTATTTTATTAAATTTAATTTTTTAACTATCTTCTTAACACTTTCGGAAATAATTAGTCTTTCGTGTACTTTTCATTTTACAAACATTATAGCATGGAAATAATATCAGCATGGCATGATAGACATGTTTTGCATTACCCAGAATGCCTGATTGTAAGGTCCCCCTGTTCCTGATCCCTTAAGAGTATATACAGGGGTACGACTTCCAGAGCAATTATAAGAGGATGACTTGCCAGGTCATCCTCTCGCCAGACTTTTGATAGCACGCAACTGTGAGCAGCCATCACGCTATTTAATTGATCGCAGTTGAATGCAACCATTAGAAGGAGTTACGCTCCTTCCAATCGCGATGGGTGGAAGTGCAACCACCTCACCTATCAACAGTGTTTGCCGGGTTTGCCGACACGCACCACCTTGATGGGGCCGAGGCCTATCCAACCTCTACTCACTCACTGAGTAAATGTGTCCTCTTCTTGGCGGACCAGACCTGCGCCCCTTCGTAGGAAAGTATCCTTGCCTTTCCCAGGACAGGTAGGATAGCTGCCTGGTTCCAGTAAGGGCATTCCTCCAGGACGTCTCCCCTAAGCATTAGGGTATTCAACCATTGCCACCCAGAGTCCAACCCTTGATCAGCACGGCCGAGGCCGGGTCTAATACCGCTGATCCCCTGGGTACCCACGATTTATTCTGCACATTGCTGTGCGCTGCACACCTAGTTTTCACCCAAGAGAAGCCCACCACCTCCGGGACGCCAGACAATCCCTTCATTAGTGCTCCGCCACCTCGAGATCCACTACAAGCCTCGGTTTTGGGACGTGCAGCCGGCTCGCGGGCCATCACCGCTGGCGAGAAATACAAGTCACCTCTGGAAGCAGCATGTACTCTCGCCGTGACCGATCACCAGTGCACTAGTGGGGCCGTCACTCGCCCAGCGTTTCGTCCTCACTCCGTCAGCCACAGCGTTGTCCACTGTGTTTCCAGCCCTTACCATCGTGGAGGTGGAGATGGACTTGAGCAAGAGAGGCTATATAATCACATCTTACCCCATTTCAAGGGGATGGGGCTTGACCTGCTTCCCCGACTACACTTGCGGCCGGATCACGCTCATGCAGCCAAGTAACAGATCTCCACCGGAGGGATGAACGAGAAGGGACAACCGCTCCGCATGGGTCGCGTGTTGCCTTACCAGGCAGAGCCTTACACCCGTGACAGGTTGGTTACTCAATTCACCCGTCTGGCTCCACCCCGGCCCCCAGGGCCTGGCATGATAGACAGTTGAATGTCGTTAGTGTTCCGAGTGAACCTTACAAAATGCCAAATACAAACTACCCACAAAAAAAAAACTCGAAGTCAATTAGAACGCGGCCTCGGAATAATTGTAAGTATCCGTGAACGGACTGTATTGCAACGGAAGCACAGCAGCACAGCGCCACGACAATAAAGCCACGAGTAGCGGGGAGTTTTAACAACAGCTCCGTGTTTAGAAAAACACGGCGCGCATATTTTAGCGCCGGCGCGCGAAGCAGCGAGCAGGGTCTTATCTGTTAGAGAAAGGGTTGGGGGGAGGGGGAGAGATAAAAGGCCCAATAGCGCCACTTCCCTCGCCAGGGTGATGTGCAAGCATTACACCGGTCACTAGGGTTGGGCTGTTTCGTTACATTCGGGTATTTGCTGCTACTCGTTACTTCACAACTGAAGACTCGTTACTTTGTACTTGTTACTTAGTTAATCGTTACATTTTACAGAACGTAAGGAAAAAAGTGGTGTGCTGTGAACACAGGAACAATTAGTCCAATTACTTGTTACTAATATATTCGTACTCTTACCATAGGTACACTTTCACAAAAAAACATTGCTCAACAAACTCGACTCAACCCCATGATTTTTACTTAATATAATAAATAGTAGATATGTTATTGCACTCATAATTTATGTTGGGTATTTACTTTTACTTTGCCATAAGTTAATCTCACAGAGTAGGGAGGTTAGTTGATTATAATGTGCGTTTATTTTTAACAGATAGCAACGTGGATTGATTATGTAATCCTTTAATGTCCACAAAAACAACAAAATATATAAATAATATTTATTGGATTCTCAGGCTCTATTTTCTTTATTTACACATCATTTGTTATTGAAGTACAGCATCATGAACACCTGTATCATAACGTTTATTTAGTGATAAAGTGAAATTTTTTTCATTTTTTGCCTTCTAAAGGTTACTTTTATTCCCAGAGGTTAAATGCATAACATTTTCGTTCTAATGAATAGATATTCAGAGTACGCATAAATCCGAATAAAAATGTTTATAATATCAATACTTTGTGACGCATTGAACTAGGTATTTAGAAATACTAGAACAAAAGGAATGTTTACCCCTTCCTCCAAAAAACATAACGGTTTTTTTCCGCCCTCCATCTTCCCCACCCCAACAAACGATATGATATATCAAGCTGGCCTGAGGAGAGGAACTCGTTACTTTTATACTGTGCATCTTCACTTCGTTCTCTGGTACGAATCCTACCGAGCCTGCCTAATAACGACCCAGAGACAGCTTCGTGAATAGGTACTAAAGTAACGAGTATTTCCAAGAATCAGTAATCGTAACTTCGGATCCAACACAGTAACGAGTACTAAAGTAACGAATCGTTACTATTCGCCCATCCCTACCAGTCACACCAGCGCCAATTAACAAAGAAAGCACCCGTCACTCTTTACCATAGGCTGTTCACGGTAAAATGAGCACTTTTGAGAGCCCTGCTTAAGATTTACTTGTACGCACGTTGTGTATTCTTTCGCTTCGTGTATGATTTACATTGTCATCGGCGTCATCACTTTATTCATGTGTTGGTCAAGTGAAACTGTGAAATTATTAGAAAAGTAAGTATTTTACAAATCTGCTCATTTTTGCACTTCGACGCATTAAAAAAAAAAAACAACAGAAAGCGAAATAAATTGTTTAAATTATAAGAAATTGTTACCTAACCATTTTTATTCGACATTAACATACGGGACTACTTTCCATCCATCCTTACAAACTTCACTTGAGCACATGTCACCCCGGACGCCAGTTAAAATATATGAAGGTAGGAGAAGAGACTTTTTCTGAGGTTGATTTCAAAAGTTCTCACTTTATCGTGAACAGACTTTAGTCTTTCAACCCAAAAGGCGGTTCACAGTAAAGTGAGCACTTTTGAGACCCTAGTTACTTTTTTATTTCTGCCATATTTTATCGTTTAACCACCTTTTTTTAAATAAATATGGTAATGTAAGTAATAAACACAATGTGTAGATTCCACTGCACACGCAAGTTAAAGCCTAAGGTTAAAATAAAATAAATTGATTGACTATTATTCCAAATTAGAGGGCTTGCAAAAGTGCTCACTTTACCGTCAATAGTCTATAGTAATAAAGAATGATTTCCAACATTATGTCTCCAGTAGCATTTCTGTTTAATGTATGTAACGATTTTGAAAGTTTTTCTGTCGATT
Source organism: Dryococelus australis (assembly GCA_029891345.1). NCBI lineage: Eukaryota > Metazoa > Arthropoda > Insecta > Phasmatodea > Phasmatidae > Dryococelus > Dryococelus australis. The sequence continues at coordinate 285,882,911 of CM056993.1, forward strand.
GGGTTTTCCCGATCTCTTCTTAGTCATAGCTTAGCTATAGGCACACTTAGGGAGGTGGTAATGGCCCCAATTGATGGCCATGGCTACCCAATCCTTCTCTGCCACGATGCATGTCTCCTTGCATGTCCCTTGTAGGCGTAAGTGGTTCGCCCTGAGACGCCATTAGCTCCTGTCCTACCTTCCAGCTACAAACACTTAGAATTAAGGTAGAGTAGAAAAAAATTTGAGCGGAGTATTACCACAGCGAGCCGCCTACGGGTCAAGATGGGGTGGTCGACGGGAATTCCGACCCCGCCGTAGCGGCATGGAGGATCAACCTTCGGTAACATTAAGGTGAAGACGTTCCAGTAGTTCAACACAGTTCATTACAGACTATATACAGAGATTAGCAATTGGATTAATTAACTAATAGATAAAGTAACTGCAGCTAAATAATAATAACACAATCCATGCTTCTCCGAAGTAATTAAAATATAACGTAATGTAAATTATTGTATTTCATAATGTAACAGTTGAGTATTTATATATTTTAAATTCAGGACGTTAAACTAGTATTACGAGTTATTCCTCTGAGTACGCTTCCCCCACTTAACCCATTCAGACCCAGTGTACACAATTGTGCGCATTACACACGTGTAGGTAATTTTTGGCTTGTACTACACACTGCAAAGCTCAATAACCAATGATCTAACCTGTGGGTAAATGATTCGAAAACCGCCTTGCTGGTCTAGGACATAATTGGTTCATACAATTGTAGCCGAACGTGTAGCCTACAGTTCATTGGCTGCGACAACGAAACAAGCGTTGTGTCGACTTAAGTACAGCACGCATCTTAAAATTATTTGTTCGCGACACGTGAAAAGTCAAACTGAAGTAGGTCTGAAAGGGTTAAGAAGGCACGGGACGTAAGTTAATGCTATTGAGGTTTATCGTAGTTTACAAATTTTATGGAAGACGATAGAGAAAATAAAGAAAGGGTAACCATACAGAATAGTTTTTACTAACTACGAGAGTAAATATTTTACCTGAGTGACGTTATTCTGCCGAGATATTTCTGACGCCGTCAATTTGTGTGTGTTTTCGTGGCGCAAGACGTTATGCGAAATTGATACAGTAATACTGCAAAATAGTTGGTCGTTAAATTGGAAAAACCTATTATGTAGGATTGCCATTTCTCCTTTTTCCTGTGTTGGCTTTCAAAAACCAGTAAACATAAATGTACGTATTCGGTGTTAATTTATGTCCCACGCCCCCTTAACTTGAACGCCTCTCCCCCTCTACCGCCCATATGGGAGCGTTACAATATAAAATGGAGGGAGAGACAGGCGACACGGAAGTTTTGCCGCGGCGATCGGGTTTCGAGCAGGTCGTGCACGCGGCGAGCGAAACGAGTGCAGCGACGTGACGTAACGGCGACTGGGAACAAGGCCGGTTCTCTTCCCGCCGCCGACAATGGCTCTTACTTTCAGTGCGGGGAAGCCGAGTCGCGACGGCAAACGCTGGAGGCACGAGCTTGGGTTCCTTCCCGCCTCGCGGCCTCACGCGCTTCCGTCAAAGTGGCCCGACGCTGAGAGCGAAATGCAGTACGATCAAATGCCCCTTAACTAAAATGCTCCGGAACTCTCAATAGAAATAACCCGCGGTTGCTGAGAGGTTAACCTGCTCCCCTCCCACCCATGGCGAACTGGGTTCGATCCCCGCCCGGGTCACTCCCTGGATCTTCGCAAGTGCGAATCGTGCCTGGACGATGTCGCTGGTCGGCGGGTTTTCTCGGGGATCCCCCCGGTTCTCCTGGACCTTGAATTCCTGCGTTGTTCGGTTCTCAAATCTTTTCACCCTCATCGGCTCTCAATATCATGTTAAGAGCCGCCCAAATCTCTTAGCTCAGCACTCCAGAAAACTCCGGACACTCAACAAAGGACATTCCGGAAAATTCGTGGAAGCTCTCCTTAAATCTACCAGTTATTAGAAGCTTTTATTTAACTTCACTTTTTTTTATGTAGGGTAGATGTCCGTCAGGTGTCTGTCCGGCGCCCATGGAATCACCAGCAATCGCGATGTATTTGTTTGACAAGTTTTCGATTACTGGTGGCGTGTAGAGTTCCAGTGGCGGGGAATTCCTCATTTACACGTGGTTGTGTGGGTAAAAGTACACCCAAGCTTCGAAACACAGAAGAAATTCAAATGATCGACCACGTGTGTGTATGTAAAATAACATTTGAAGATTCCTACTGCGTGAGCTCGAACTGAAATGTCAAATACATCGACATACACGCACGTGTAAGATGAATAATGAATATTCAGCATGCCAGTTCAAATTCCCGCGAAAAGAGTGCACTGAAACTCGCCTGATTACAGGTTGTTGCAGGTTGGGTCCATGATTACCTCCTTAAGTGTACCAATAGTTAACATATAACTAAGAAGAGAAAGGGAAAAAATTGGCATAGACACCGTAAAAAACATTTCGACAGAGAATAACCAGAAAAATTGTTACATGCATTAATAGGAAATGCTACAGGAGACAGATAGGTAGGAACCATGTTCTTTACTAGTGGGGAGAGAAATACTAGTAGATAGGGGGCGGGATATTATTTTCCTTTATTGTGATTGGCCGTGGTTGTATCTCTCCAAGCCCCAAAATCACGCCCCTTATATACTGGTCAGCGACACCTCCCGTGCACCCCTTTGTTAAAAGACGCCACGCTTACTCGACTTCAGTGCTCTCAGCAATAACCACCAATATAAAACAAAGGTGCGAAGTCATCATTCTCATCCAGTTACACATTATTTACACTGGTGGCCCCTTCCACACTTCGGGCTGGAACCTGACCAACAGTGATTCGCTGCTGGCAGAAGCGACGATTGCTGGTGATTCGGGGGGCGCCGGACAGACACCTGCCGTACATATAAACAAAATAAGTTAAATAAAAACTTGTAAAAATTCCCAGCTATAGATGATTGTTTTCTACCTTTCCTGAGGAAAACCCATATTCCTATATTATGTACTTACTAATATACTATTATACGCTCAAAAACACTGGTTTTACACAGACAATAAATTTACTAGGCAGTCCCCTTAAGCTTGTCGCACACTTGGACGCAGTGTACAGAACATGAACTGCTCGGGAAGAATACGTGAAACCAAATACTTATATTCTGTTCGTGGTATCTTCACACATTTAAAATCAACTTTTGAAAAATCACCCCATGTTAGACGTGTTTGGCTGGCACGTATCGAAAGCACACTATACTTATTTTAGCATAAAAGTATCTTATTTTTAATCCAATGGAAATTTTACTGCTTATTTTATCTATGAACTATTATATTCCATTTATAATTAATACGAAAATAAACAGAGAGAAAATAGGTTGGCTGGTAGTGCCTAGTAATAACTAGCACTCATGCAGAATGTAATTCAGCTGAGAGCACACAAATGCGGTGCATTGTCCTTTGATGTAATGTTCTAGATTTATTTAAGCTTTGTTTACATAAGGCGGAGAAATATCCTACTAGTATAACTTAAGCATGGCTACAGAAAAGTTGGAAGTAACCATAAATGTACTACACTTACTACCAGTCGACCGCTACGTCGTGCCTCGTCCAAGTGTCTATAGGCGATTCACAGTAAAATGAGCACTTTTGAAAACCCTGCTTAGGATCTACTTGTATACACGTAGTGTCTTCTTCCGTATTATGTAAAATTAAAATTGCCATTGGCCTCGTCACTTTACTCGTGCGACGATAAAGTGAAACTGTGACATTATTAAAAAAGTAAACATTTTATAAATCTTGTAATTTTTACACATCTGGTGTATAAAAAAAACAGAAACCGAAAGAAATAATTTGCGTTATTCAACGTTAATATACGGAATTACTTTCCCTCCATCGTTACCAACTTTACTATACGTATGTCACTCAGTGTGCCCGTTAAAATGTATGCAGGTAGGACCAGTGACTTTTTTCTGAGGGTCATTTAAAAAGTGCTCACTTTATCGTGAACAGCCTTTATTGAACAAGTTTTAGGCGCCAGCCAAAGACTAGTTGTTAAAATACCCTCAAATATCTCAAATTAAAAATTTAAAATATACGAACACCTAAAAAATAGCAAAATAGTCGCCAGTCGCATATAACATTAAGGTCCCGGATTCAATGCACAATATCTTGAAACTTCGCAGAGTTACAGGTCATTATATGAAACCAAAGAAGGATTAGATGCATGTACTCGAAATATTTTCAAAACGGAAATCACTAACTACTCCCACTGAATCTCGGAGGCGGCCAGACAGTTCTCAGACAAATTGACGAACCAAAACTTGTAAGGGATTCGAACCCAGAGGCTCTCCTTTCACCGAAGGCCGTCGCCTTATCGACCTTGGCCACGGAGGTCGGCTCGATTGTCGAGACATTCTCTGCACAACGTGAAGGCGACGGGTCGCAGCTGTGGACAACGGTATCTCAGTCTTAGAGCCGCGACGCACTGCGGTCGCTGGAGGAACACGTGGCACAATGCAGCAGCCGCACGACACCCACAAAATACACAGTCACGAAGCTATGCCCAAGTTAAGGCTTGTCTTATTCTTTCACGTGTAACCACATATCGCTAATAAGCAAGTCTAAGTTATAACACAAATAGACCACGTACTTTATTTACGACCAAGAAATGTACTGCAAAATTTTGTAAGAGTGGGGAGTGTAATTCAAATACCATTCACGCAATATAGTGTAACAATCTGAGAAAATTTCGCGTACCGAAGCTACACTAATTAACCAAAAAAAAAATTTTCTGAGTACCATATACGTACGTCAAGATAGCCAAAGTTATACCTAAACGCTGGATCAGTTTTTACCGTTTAATAAAATAGCAATGTTGTGAAAAAATTTAGGAACTCCGGCATTCAGTACACATTGGAGCTACCTAGTTTTGTTTATTAACTGCTGCCACAGTGGCAGAATTCTCTCCCCGCCTGCTCCTCCTTTTTCGGCAAAACTTTTCAGAAATTGGGCTATCTCAAGCTATTTTTATTATTGCCTCTCAGAGTCTCCCAAGACGTGTCGAATGAAGTGTGCTTTAGCGAGAACTGGGAATGTGCACGTTAGAGGAACGACGGCAGCAAGCATCTACCTGGGATTGAGATGGAAATTCCTCCCGGGGAAAAATCTATCCAATATAGCCGGCCGGGGTCGAACTCACGACCTGCTGAATGCGAGCTTCAGAGGATAACACATGATCCGACACACGCGGTAAACTTGCTTTGAAAAATACCTATACACCTGCAAAATTGCTGTCTGTTGTCAGTACAGTGGTCGTAGGTTTGCCGGGCGGCGAACGCGCATATTGCCTCATTAATTCTACGTTATGATAGTAATATTTCCAGCTATAATTACTGTTCTTCTGACTTGGGTCTGACGTTTTAATATATGGGCATGCTAATTGTGTGTGCTGTTGCTCGAATTCTTGGAATGTTTACTATCCCTTCAACAACTTCCATCCTCCAAACACATGTGGCTGACGGTATAGATTAAACTACAATATATTGTACGCTTGTCTGTACTTCGACAGTGGTCGATTTATGGCAACCCCCGAGGGACTCTTAAAGCCAATAATAATAAACGTTCACCTATAAAACAACCAATGCCCTGCAACGCGATTACAATATGTATAAAGGGTAGAAGAATACGAGATCTCACATTGAGCTCAGGTATATATACGGCCTCTAGCACTGTTACCAAAATAATAACGATAATTTTTCATATCGATAATAATTTCACGTCAACAAATATTTTTCTAAAAATTTTATAAACTGAAATCCAACAAAATAGTATGCCTAAATCCTGTACTGTTAACATGATTTACTTGGAAATACATGTTGCACTGCAAACAACACGGAACACTAGTAAACCTACACAAATTTAAAAAAAAAATTCTCTAAACAAATAAATGTTTTGCCGATATCCCACTCTTACGTAATTCTAAAATGAATCTGGTCATTACGCAAATAGAACTACAGTCTGTTCGCGGTTTCTTCGCCCTTTTTTTAATCAACCCTTTGAAAAAACACCCCACGAGTGACGTGTATGGTTATTCCCTAAATATGCCATGCTATCAAAAGCGTTTTAAACGTCTCTTAACGTAACACCACTTTAAATTTGGTCCAATTCAAGTTTTGAAAATATGTTACTTATAAATTATAGGTAATACTTCATTTATAATTAACATGGATAAAAACAGTGAGAAAATAGCTGTGTTGGCAATGCCTGGTATAGGCTATTCACGATAAAGTGAGCACTTTTATACACCCTCTCGTTTTGGAATAATAGTCAATAAATACATTTCATTTTAACCTTAGATGTAAACTTTAGAGTCCGGTGAAATATATGCCCTGTGTTTATTACATACATGTCAATATTTATTTAAGAATTGGCGGAAGAATAAAAAAAATACTGATAGGGAAAAAGTAATTAGGGCCTCAAAAGTGCTCGCGTTGCCGTGAACAACGTTTAATAAATAGTTCTTATGCAAAATATTATTACACTGAGTGGGCACGAAAGCTGTGCGCAGTCCCATTGGTGTAATTATCTATACATGGTTAAAGCTTTGTTTGCACGAGGCGGAGGAATATACTGGAAGTAGAACTTTAGCAGGGATTCGGAAAAGTTGGAAGCAACCGTGAATGGAATAGGCCCATACCTAAGCTCTTTTAGGGTTCCATCTTGAATCTGAGAACGCGCATGTATATACTAGGTTTCCCCGCAAGCGACAACCGAAATCGGGCATAGATTTCGTGGCTTTATGAAATTCGTCCCCCCCCCCCCGCCCCCTCAAGTGACAGTGAATGCGAACGGGCCACCAGTTGAAGAATAAAAGGTTCACGAAGGTGGGAGGGGGGGGGGGCAGAAAGCCAACGAGAAACAAGCCTGCCGGGGTTTATTTACACAGAGAACGAAAAATAACCGGCGAGGAAAAGGAAAGTTGAGGGGAATTTTGGTCGTCCCAGGAGGCTGGAAGCATTTCAATCGCGCTCCTCCTAGCGACGGGCGACGAAAACTCGATTTGTGGCCAGTCCGGGCCGGTCGTGCCAACGCACCGAACAACGCGGAGGCGAAACGACACCACACCGATTCTCGCGCACTGCCGCATAGTTAAAATACTTCCCCGTGTCCTCTTTCCAAGCGCAGGGCATTTCTCGACCAGATCGTCTGCGTGGCGTTTTGCTCACGTTCAGAATTTAAGTCCGGGTTTCTACACTAACAGAGACCTACAAAATTCGCGTCATTATCAGCTGGTGACTGTAGAAATAATGAGTGGATAGATTTGCGCGGCTATTAAAATCGAGGTCTTGAGAGTCGATTAGGGTGAAAGCGGAGTGAGTATGGAGCAGCACCGGAATGAAAGGGCGGGGGAAAGGGGATATCCCCGAGAAAACCTACCAACCAGCGGCATCGTCCGGCTCGATTCCCACATGCGAAAATTCGGGAGCAAACCCGCCGGGAATCGAACCCGGTTCGCCTAGATGGGAAGCGAGTGGTCTGACCGTTAAAACACCGCGATCCCACAGAAGAAAGAATACGGGGTAGAATCCGCATGCGTGCTGCGCAGTAAACACTTACCCTGTTTTAATATTGATATGCCGTTTTGCCAATAGCACTATCAAAAACCAAAGTGGGTAAGTTTTGAAATTCTTTAAAACTATTTAGATAAATAAGTGTTTTAAGATGTTTGTACTCTTCCTGTACCCTAGTTTTAATGCAAATAGAATATATTCAAATTAGTCAAATAATCTAAGTATTTAATAAGGCGGGTCTGTTAAAAATTCAAACACAAAAAAAAACATTGCCCATAGTGATCCAGCAGGTACCAAGTAATACACTGGTGGAAAATAAAAAATGAACATCCCTAAAGCGGTGACGTAGAAACACCATATGCGCATGGGGCACTGATAGAGGGCAGTACATGAAATGATTAACAGTGCTGTGCTGTGGACAGAGTAGGAACCGCGTACTAAGCATAACACCTCTGAGCCCAATATAACTGTAGTTGACTTGGTGAAAGAGTAGTCTGTTGATTCAAGAATCGGCCCGTATGTAGTGACCATTGTAGATATACCACGACGGCATAGACGACCACACTTCGTGCAATTAAGGGTCTTTGAACGAGGTCGTACATTGGGCCTGAGGGAGGTTGGATGGTCCTTCCGAAGAAATGTCCAACGCATAGGACGTGAAGTGTCTGCTATGCATCATTGGTGGTGCCGGTGGTCCAACGATGGTGCACATACTCGTCAACCTGGTTCCGGACAGTAGTGGCATATGGATTCCCGCCTGGGACCTTCGCATCAGACGAGCAGCCATTGCTGATCGCACGACTACCACCTTACAGATTAGGGCCCGTGTTGCACCCAGGGTGTCAGCTAGGACCATCACCAACTGTGTGCTGGACGCTAAGCTACGATCAAGGGTGTCGCTCACCAGGAGGCTTCCTCTCACACCTCATCAGTGTGCTGCCCGCCTCGGATGGTGTCGCGAACGACGCAACTGGAGGGATGAATGGCGCGGAGCTGTGTTTAGTGATGAGAGCAGATTCTGCCTTGGCACCAGTGACGGTGGTTTGCAAATGCGGCGTCTACCAGGAGAACGGCAACAACCAGAGTGTGTACGGCAGCGACATACAGGACCGACTCCTGCCATCATGGTCTGGGGAGCACTAGCCTACGATGACTAGTGTTTGTTGTGGGAACACTGAACAGTGAAAGCTACATCCAGAAAAACATCTAGCCCATTTTTTTTTGCCGTTCCAACAACACCAAGGAGATGTCCTCTTCAAGCAGGACAATTCCCGTGCACAGGCGTCTCGTAATGTTACCCAACGCGCTCTCGAAGGTGTTCGTCAATTCTTCTGGCCAGCACGATTTCTAGACCCGTCCCCCATTGAAAATGTATAGGTTATGATGAGACAGCGTTTGGTGTGATCTGCAACACCAGCAACAAACCTCCACAAATTGCAACAACAGAAGGAATTAGCTTATCGAGCACTATTCCCTAAGATGACATCCGACTAATTTATGATCGTCTGTAGACACGACTGCAGGACTGCATCGTCGCTAAAGGAGGTTACACAAGATACTAACATTGTTGTTCAATGCACTCTGTAGCTTCTGTCCATAGCTGCACGAGCCTGTGATCATTATCATATACAGTTTACAACCTGCATAATTATTCAATAAACCCTTAATTTATGTGGGGCCATTACGTCCGGGCGTTCGTTTTCCATTTTCCACAAATGTATTTTGTCACATTACTAAATAAGAGCAAAGTAATCGTGCTCCTAGCCCAATATGGTTTCAAAACATTACACAAATGTTGTATGTCTGATCCGTTTCCTATGCCTAAAGAGAACGTTGGGAAAAAAAAAAGTAGTAAGAATAAAAAATATTTCTAGCCAATATAATTATGGTAAACAGCAAAGAGAACAAACAAATCCCTCTGCTTAAAGTCAGACACTCGCTCATGAAAGAATATATATCTTAACATGAATAAATCACAAACACACACACACACACACACACACACACACATATATATATAAAATTCACGTGGAAAAAATAGAGAAAGAATCTAGTCACACATCAGGAAAATAAATTCCAAATTTATATGTGTTCAGCAAAGTCATACACATACAAAAAAAAGCTATAATACACACGGCGCAAAATTTAAAATTTTAAAAATTATAAGAATAAGGACCAATAAATTGTGTTCTATACTCAGACAATAGCCGTGCGAAATACAGAAAACCTAGAAGACAGCGGGGCAACTGGTGTGGCAAGAGAAAGCTACGAATGTGAGAGAGCTGGAAGAAACGAGATGTCACAATGTTACGTGAAGTGAGGGAGGCTTTGAGACCACGGAACCTCCGAGAGCACAGCGGGCACCGAACCAATTGGCAGCGACCTCCGAGGCGCAGTTGGCTGGAACGCCAGCTAACTTTGAGAGGGGATCTGTGTTCGTACCCCAAACATATTCCTTCATAAAATAAATGCACAGGAGGCAAAGCACGACTTCTATCGTCTGCCATATGTTTTGGAACTGTCGTGTTTAAGACTGGATTGGTGGATTTAAAAGGGGCTCTACGATATTCCGTAAGGTGTCGGTATCCCAAATAAAAAAAAAAATTAACAACTATAAAACGCTGTTTTTACAGGTTACCTGCGAATCTGTACTCGAGTTGTGAAAGGAGAAGCTACTATTGGACTAAACAGCAGCAGGTGCTTTGAAATTCATTCTCACGAGCCAAGGAAATCTCACTTGCCTGCAATACGACAGAACTTCATTCGCTAATCAGTGGCTTAAGGCGTGGGCAGAAACAACAACACAGCTTACACATCACGTCACCAATCAGACAAAAGGCGCATTCCAAAATAATTCGTAAGCCCAATAGGCGAATGGGCACGCCTATATGGAATGGACCGCCGCGGTATTTCCTTGTTGAATACCTGCTTATTCTGTGGCTGTTATTGGAACAGAGCAATAAACACTAGTACGCAGGGTTGCAAGATCGTGGTAAACCCCAGATTCCATCAAGAATGCTTACGTTTATGCTGAAATTTACGATTCGCCTTAAATCGTACTTTATTTGTGGCTATTCACAGTAAAGTGAGCACTTTTGAGGCCCTAGTTACTTTTTTCTTTCAGCTATTTTTTTATCCTTTGACCACATTTTAAAATAATTATTGCCATTTAAGTAAGAAACACAGTGTGTACATTTCACCACACTCCGAATTTTAAGGTCTAAGGATGAAATATATTATATTTATTTACTAGTATTCCAAATGAGAGGACTTCCAAAAATGCTAACTTTACCGTGAACAGTCTATAAGTTATGGTTAGGTTAGGCTAGATGCATTCAGTAGTTATACAGACCCTGCGAAATGACCCATCATACGTAGTCATCGTGGCTCGATATATCGAAAACACGCATTTGTTAGACCGAGATGTCACAATGCACGTTCACAAACACTTGACGCTGGTAGGCGGGTTATTTTTTTCGAGGTTCTAGCATTTCCCACGCCCTTGAATTCCGGCGCTGCTCCATTCTCAACTCATTTTATCTTCATCGGCTCTCAAGACCTAGCTGTTAAGGGCCACCTCCGTCTCTCAACTCAACTCAACACAAATATTTTTTGCCCTTAATATGACCAAGGCGATCTGTATTCGAGGTCGCTATGGCGTTACATTTTGATCACGAAGTTCCTGATTCCGTTACCGGGTAAGTCATGGATTCAGATGCCTGTCTATAAATATAACTTTACATTACGTTTCTACGCCGATCATTGATTGCCTTCTGCCTCAGAACCGGAGAGGTTAATCAACTCAATAAAATAAAACCATCTTTAAACTCTTTCTCTATTATGGTCCTAGGCATTTAAACTTCGAGCCGCAACAGATACCATCTCGGCTGCCTGACACCTCAATGGTAGTCCATTGATTTTTTTTTTCATAATGCTAAAGCAGAAATATCTGAGGAAACAAAAATAAATATGTATACGGATACGTAAACATTTTGCAGAACATTAATTTTTGCAATGCAGGTATCAGCTTATTTAGCATTAGAAAGCGATCTGCATGAATTTTAATGACCTTGTGGTTAACGAAATAGCCAATTGGAGGATTTATAAGTCAGGCCAAAGAAGAAGAATAAGGAGAAGCAGAGATAAGCCAAAGAGAAAGGATAACACCGGATGAAATGGCTGGCTCCCAAGATGTCCGTCGTACAAGAAAAGCAACAAGAAAACTAATTGTAGAGTAGAGATACGGGTGACAGGCATGAATACCGAGAGTCAACGCATGAGCAACGTCCGCCACATTTCCCGCACGCGACAACTCTGACTCGGGTCCTCCTGAAATCTAACCCGGAACAATTTGGTTGAAGACAGGATGTAAACCGCATTGCCACTGATGCTCCCCACTTCAGCATCAAACCGGCATTCTTACTAAATCAAATTATTGAGACGTATAGACAGTTAAAATAATAAATGTATAAAATAAGTTGGCTGGATATGATTATAGGTTGTTCGCTGTAAACTGAGCACTTTTGAAAGCCCTGCTTATGATCTACTTGTATACATGTTGTGTGATATTCCGCCTTATGTAAAATTAACACTGCCATGGGCCTCATCACTTCATTCATGCGTCTAAGTGAAACTGTGGAATTATTATAAAAGTAAATATTTTACAAATCTCTTAATTTTAACGCTTCGGTGCATTAAAAAAATCAGAAAGCAAAATAAATACTTCATGTTATCACAAATGGTTACCAAACAATTTTTATTCGACGTTAAGATAAGGAACTACTGTCCCTCCATCGTTACCAACTTTAATGTACGCGTTTCACTCAGTCGCCCGTTAAAATATATGCAAGTACGAGCAGTGACTTTTTTCTAAGGTTGATTTCAAAAGTGCTCACTTTATCGTAAACAGCCTTTTGAGAAGATGCACTTGTAAAATGCAACCCGGCATTGGGAAATTGCTTTCGTTTGTGGGACAGTACTTCAGATTATTGTTTCTTTAAAATACTCGATGGTTTACTAATTTGGTGGCCATCGTCCGATCATTAGGCAACCAAGGACTCCCTATAATACGAGCTGTACAGCACAATAATTTTGAGAGTGCAGTTTTTAAGGGCACTCATTCTTGAAAGTGAACTTGCAAGTCTTCGCTACAACTGAGGTGTATATTTGATACGGTCTCGTTGTGTATCTCATCCTTTCGGTTCAAGACTCCGCGCCAGGATCAATTCCAGATCTATATTCAGAATGAAAATAACTTTGCTTCCACACTGAAAATATACCGTAACTATTGCTCCGGGTTTTTATTTGTTTCCAACAATGCAGATTTAAAAAAAAATCACTGACATGAGCATATAAAAATCCCCACAGGTAGTAAATTTAATATAGAAAATCAAGTGAAAAAATCGAACACAGACAATAAAAATGCATATGTACTGAAGAAACAGAGAATAAATAACAAAAAAAAAAAAATAGTACAGATTTTCTAAGCGTCAACAAAATAGAGAGAATCAACTGGTATTCTCTATAAATTATCAATCTTACAATTCCGAGCAGTTCTTCAGCAGGACAAAACGCAACGTACGCGCGTCAACTTTTCCGCTGCTGCTTTACTTAAGTGGTATTCTTACAGAAATTATTTATGTGAATGAACAATGAAATTCCTGCGCCTTTTCATACATTTTATGGGAATTATATAACAGCTACTTCACAGCACTCTTTAACAATTTCAAATCTGTCTGCGTATTTTCATCGTTAGTTCCGATACTTTACTGGGCACGTGTTTAACTCTTCACTCGCAACTTCACTAAAGAACCAAAGCTTGTAATTTCTTTCGTTTCCGCTCCAGAGAGAAGGGTGAATTCTGAAAGGGTGGATGAATAATGGTCGGACGAGAAAAGGTAAAGATAAGGGAACGAAGCAGTAAATAATGAAACTCTATGCTCCCGTCGAGGAAGAAGATAACAGAGCATATCGTGGTTGGAAAACTATAGCTTGCTGCTGGTTAAAAGACTTTAACCGTGACGTGCTGAGTAAATTACGGCATGGCGAGACTTTCGTAATTCTTGGTGCGGTGTCATTCTGACATGAAACAGAACACTGACAAATTTTAGAGCTCTAATTTTTCACACACAACTTCATCATGAAATTCACTGCTGAAGTATTCGCTATATCACTGGAGCATATGCACTCATTTCCTACATGAATCAGCATCATCGTTCACACGATTGATACGTGAACGTGGTTGCTACTATAGGCTGTTCACAGTAAAGTGAGCACTATTGAAAGCCCTCTCATGGTCAAAAAAAAATGTTTTAATTTAGCCTTAGATGTTAATTTCCAAGTGCGGTGGAATATACACACCCTGTTTATTACATACAAGGCAATATTTATTTATAAATGTGGTTAAAGGATAAAAATATGGCTAAAGAAAAAAGTAACTAGTGCCTCAAAAGTGCTCACTTTACCGTGAATAGCCTATAAACGAAAAAAAATTTTACACCTTCAAAGACGTTTTCCACGCACACTTATTACAGGAATTATCGAAGGTTGAACCCACAGACTAATTGAACACAATTCTAGTTAAGTAGATTCTTGTCAGTGCGCCAGTGTGTACATTACTGGAAACATACCGCACCCTATTCGTACATTTTAGCAAGCATAAAAATGACATAAAAATAGGACACAGAGAAATCACAACTAGCAGAAGAGGCATCGGAAAATAATTATAATACTGTGTGGATAAAACAGGTTGACATAACAAAAGGAAAATCAGAGAATTGGCCTTCGCTAATTGCCATAAAAATTTCATCAAATAATATAACTAAAAAAAAAAAGAATATGGTTTCTGTTTATCAAAACTGAGGCACTGTTGCCCAACGCCAGAAATGTACACTTCAAATTATAACAGGATTCCCTACCATCAGTCTCTAATCCCCAGTGGCTCCCGCCGAGCGAGGTGTCGTAGTGATAAAACCTTCGGTTGCACAATCGGGACATAGGTTCGATTCTCGGTCCGACCACATAGTTTCGGATCTCCATGGATTTTTTTTTTTTTTTGCGGAATCTCTCCAGGTGAACGTCAAGGATAGTTCCACACCACAAGCCATGGCTGGACCCTTCCCTCATTCCTGCTCCAAGGAAAAACTTGACCCGTCCTTAACGACATCCTTCTGCCCTTTATTCTCGGTTGGAGTACCTGACCTTCACCGTTGCACCTCCAGCGTGAGGTTAAATCGTCTTGCAAATGCCTCATAGAGAGGCGAGGAGATAAGCTGGTTTGTGGGCCAGTCAACGGGGTGGCCTGACATGACACAAGAGTAGACACCGTTGAGCCCCTCTAAGCCCAGCGGCCAACGAACTGACACTGGGGAAGCGTCCACTGACCAACGGAACAACAGAAAGTGGACTCTCTAAAGACTCCACTGTCGACAAGGCGTTAAGGCCTGCCGGCCTACCTACCCAGAAGCTGCACAGTTAAAAAAAATTTTCCTTCATTTTACGGAAATGTGCTGGCAAAAATTTATCCAGATGTGTCCGTAAACTCTCCGTAAAATTACTGACACGCTGATTTTAAAAAAACCGGACTTTCCGTAAAATTAACGGAACCTCTCCGTTAATCCCTAATTAGTTTTCTGTAATTATACTTTAAATACTTTTAAATATATATATTTTATTTTAATTTATATTATATAGCTGTTCTACTGTGTATAAACAAGATAATTTGGAAAGTTAAAATTTTTTTTATACTTAAGCAGCATTTGAACCCTAGTCAAAAGGTTGCAAATTCATGACCCTGGCAACTTTCCTACAATGCTTACATAGTAAATCTGCTATAACTTTTGAATTTCTATATTAGTCTCATAAGTATCTTTTTTAGTTTCTATTAAAGTTAGTGTATTTTAAGTGTTGCTAAGGGTTACAAACGCCTGTTGCTACTTTTTAATGTTTGAACGAACAGGTCTTAGTGACACGGATAATCTTAACTGCCGCAAAA